>VZTN01028765.1:205-50351 GCA_013400515.1 Erpornis zantholeuca
TTTCCTTCCTTGCATTTTGAATTTTTTTCTCTCCATCACTCTTTCTGACACATCTTATTTTCCCATTCAGACTCTGGTTTTGACCATATATGTCTTCCTGGCAACCCCTCAACTCCAAATGAGTTTTTGAGAGTACATTTTAGTTCTATTTGTATTTTTTAATGCAAGCCTGTTACAGTTTTCCATGTAAAGTCCTGACTTCACTGTTACTCATTTTAGTCCCAAACTTCCAATGACCTTGGTATGTATAAAATCTGTTCCTAAAATTGAAAATATAAACAGTACCATAGGCAAGCTAGGACACTGGAAAAGTACAAAATAAAACTTCTCTCTGAGAATAGCAGTTTGTGAGTGTGGTCAGGTAGCACTGATAGGGAAAAGTGGAAGAAAAACAAGCTCAAGCTCAAAACAAAACAGAAGGTGAAATACACATTTCTCATTCTTAAAGCCAGTAGAAGGATATACTAAAAAAAAAAGTATAAAAAAAAATTTAGAAATGTTTAGGTACAACAAGGAAAATTAGTTTGGCTGTGAGAACTAGAGAATAGCAATTTCAAGAAAGAAATAAAATATCGTGCATCACTCTTCAAAGTATTTTGGTACATTTTCCTCATTCAGTCATGGCTTAACCCAAGCCAGAAGCCAAGCCCCAGGCAGTCACTTGCTCACTCCTCCACCAGCAGGACTGGGGAGAGAATGGGAAGGGCAAAAATGAGAAGACTCGTGGGTTGGGATAAAGACAGTTTAATAGGGAAAGCAAAAGCCTCACATGCAAGCAAAGCAAAACAAGGAATTAATTTACTGCTTCCCATGGGCAGGCAGGTGTTCAGGAGAGCAGGGCCCCATTACACATAATAGTGACTTGGGAGGACAAGTGCTGTCACTCCAAACATTCCCTCTTTATTCTCTACCTTTATCCCCCCGCCTCCCCTTTATGTGCTGAGCATGATGCCATATGGTCTGGAATATCCTTTTGGTCAGTTGGGGTCACCTGTCCTGGTTTGTCTCCTCCAAACCTCCCAAGCACCCCCAGCTTCCTAACCAGCATGGTCATTCAAAAAGCAGAAAAGGCCTTGGCTCTGTGTGAGCCCTGCTCAGCAATAACAAAAATATATCTCTGTTATCAACCCTGTGCTCAGCACAAATCCAAAACACAGCCCCATACCAGACGCTGTGAAGAAAGTTAACTCTACCCCAGCCAAAACCAGCACAAATGCCTAAAGAGATCCTTAGAGACTTGAATATTTTATGTATTTCAGAGCTATGAAATTAATTTTGAAGTTTGTCAAGCTAGGCAAAACTTTGACCTGCTTGAAAGAATTTGCATGTGTGAGAATGATGAGAAACCTGTCATAACTTTAATGTTATGTAAAAAACCAAAATTTTCCCCTCTTTAGTACTTAGTTTTTAATTGTGTGCTTTTGATAACTGGTGTTCTACAAGGTGTTGGTTCTGATTGGAATACCACCTAAATTGATGTTTTATTATAAGCATATATTTTAAAACTTCAATGTGGAAATTAGTTTTTCATTTCTATTGCCACTGTTTTTATCAGTCTCATCCTTCATACTTTCTCACACTCCAAGTAAGCCTCAAATTATTTTGTGCACATGTTAAAAAATACAAGTTAACAAATACTGAAATATAATAGGTGTTCCTACATATTTTCACTTATTTACCCATGTTCTGAGTGGAACTAATTCATAATATTATCATAAGTAAGACTCATATATCTGTGTTCTACAATTTCAAAGATTTGATTTATTTTAAAATTAAAAATTTTGTTCTCTCACAGTTTGTGAGAAGTTGACATACTACTGTTCTTTTCATGGATAATACAAAAATAAAGTTGCAGAAAATGTGAGCAAAACTCTAAAGAAACCCCCATAAATTAGGCTAGATAAAATTATGTGCAACTCAAGTGCCTGAAAAATCTTAGCTTCAATGTTTTCAAGTTTTTACTAATTTTTTTTCTTTTTTAACTTTCTAATTCTCTTTTACTGTACATGCAGTTAAGAAGCCCATTCAGGGACAAACTGAACTAGTGGTAGTTAACATAGTCCTGATTTTGTTTTAGCAATGCAACAGAAGACCTTTGATCTTGCATCATCTAATTATATGATAGAACTGCATCAGGTCTGCACTCTTGCACTAGATTAGGATGAGAACATAAAGGAATAAAAGTGTATCAATTTGAATTCTATTTTTATTTCCACGAACAAACGTTGCAACATATTTTTACTTAGGTAAAATTGTATGCAAACCAGTAGGGCTTTTTTGGAAATGTTATATGTCATAGCAGCATTAGAATAAAAGATCTGCATTTTAAATACAGATAATTAGCAACTTATCACTGGTGTCCTTACTGGTCATTTTGTTTACCCAGTCATAATGGAAATTATTGCTGAGGAAATGGGGGTGGCAGCCCCTGAAAATTGATGGTTTTATAGATCCTTGACTCATAGAAATCAGATATGGAAAAGGCTTTTCATGGTGAATCATCTAGTATAGTTTGCTCTCTGTTAGAACTTTTAAAATTCTTTTATATTGCAGCATTTTAGTGTATTAAGTGAAGAAGCTTATAGTTGGCTCCCTTGGGAGAATATTTTGAAGTCTAAGAGGTTTCATTTGGCCTTGTTTTGTTTACATATGTAATTGCTCATTTCATTTACACACATAATAACAATGAAATTAATATGACAAGATGTATTTGCTACTGAAGAGTTTTTCATGCTATTGACTCTCATTGCTACTCTTCAGTTTCAAATGTTCTTCTTAATAATCTTTAAAAATTGAGATGTGCTCAGTTACCACATTGTGGGCTTTTTCCTTAACACAAAAAACTATATAAGTGTTTTGAGTTTGCAGGATCTTTGAAATAGACTTGAGGCAGGGGGCAGTTTACTGTCATTTCCCAGGGAACTATATAAAAGGTAAATATGTAGAAGTTACTAGCTGTGAAATTATTCACTTCCTTTATTTCTATCCCTTCTAATGTTTTTCCTAATTTTCCTTCCTTTAACATTTCTTAACAAGCTATCAAGAACTATCTGACTGCTTTTTGGTGTCAATATTTTTAATCTGTACACAGTTTAGAAGCTGTGATTGTGTAGGTGTCTTATTGTGGATATAGTCAATATGAGCTGAGGCATGTGAGGAAAGAAATCTGTCTCCCAAATATTTTTATCTTTCTCATAGTCATTCTTAATTTTCTATCTAGTTTTCTTTTTGTACCTTCCCTAGAACCACTTCTGTTTTATCTCTTTGCTCTCTTCCCCAGCAAAGCTGCAGATGACAGTATATTGCAGCAGCAGAGAGACAAGGAAAATATTGCTATTAGGCTACTAACCTGCTATTGGATACTGATATCTGTATTGACCTCAACAGCTTTGGGAACATGTACCTGGATGGCAGAGTAAGAGCTGTAATCTCAAGTAAAATAATTGTGAAATAGTGAAAGATAATTTCTGAGAGTGACTTGAATTTGTGAAAATATCATGGATGATTGTGCCCAAGAGAATAGCAATCTATTCTGAAAATACAGTAGGGAAAAAAGCATTTGTCGAGTTTGAATTGCTAACAGAGTAAGCTAATGAAAGGAGTTGGCCAAATAGACTTTATAAAAGCATGTTTCCAGTCTTATAATTGAGAAATTCTAATTTGTTTAAATGTGGGGGTTTTTTTCATTCATTTCTATTAGCATTATATAAACAGATATAGCCTGTCAGAAATGCATTTGGAAAGGAAAATGCCACATATACATATGCCATACCCCTTTGGACATATATAATGCAGAAGCCTAACCATGTAAGTCTTTGGAACAAGTATTTATGTGATCATCCTGAGAGCTTTTTGGTAGTTTACAAATTATAATGAGAAAATTCTCTAAAAACAGAGAATTTAAAGAAATCAGCTAAAAATATGAATGAGTATATGTTGCTCCAGTAATTCTGAGGAAAAAAGTTACAAAAAATCAAGGAATAGCTTTGATCAGTGGGGAAAAAGATGTACAATTTTGAGGTAAAAGTTCTTGAATAAATCATCTACAAAGAGTTGTTACAATCATAACAGAACAGGGAAGTGAGATCCCACTTGGGACGTGGAGTACATTTATGTGCGTCAGATAAAATGAAGAGAATAAATGTGATTAAGAGTGGGATGGAGCAGTCAGGTGGATAACATCTTTCAAATTAAGTAGGAAATAGTAGCTTTTTCAAGGGAGAAGGGAGAAGACAATGTGCCGGAACCACAGAATAAGAGTGGTGGGAGGGCAGATTAATTCACTTACCCAAAGTCCTCTCCTTGATAGCTTTATTAAGCCCAAGTCTTAGGCTGTAAGGATGCTGCCAGGAGTGATCTTAGGCAGGGAAGTGGCTACATAGCTCCTGGAGCAAAAATGAGAGCTGAGCTGGAATTCTCTTTAGTGCCCATAGCTATTGCTAACAGTCCACACAGGTATAGATAAATTGAATAAAAATGTGTGACTGCAGACTTATAGGCAAGATGACTCTGTTTTCATTGCCCATGGGTGATGTTCTTAGGGGGACAACTGAACAGGTGTGTGGTTCATTTCTTTCACTGGAGTTTCCGCTGAGGTCATACCAAAGACGAAGGAACATTCTCAAAGCTATGGAAGAGAAGAATTTTAGACTAGGTTAGCAAATGGTGGCAGTATAACTTTACAGGTCAGCCTTAAAAGCCAGACCTGAAAAGAGGAAAGATACTATGCCATAATGGCGATAGAAAGGATAAAACAGCATTTTAAACATGCTAGGTGTATAATCTAATACAGCAGATTAGATTTAAATGAGTAATGCAAATGATGGTCTTGAAGTCTTAGTACACAAGTGAAATAAAGATTTAACTTTCATTACAGAAAATTTGTTCACAGATTTAGATATTTATATGGGAAAGTAAAGTTTGATTTTTTTAATGGAATAGAAAGAAGATATTGCCTTCAATGTAAAAAACATACGTAAAGGTGTTTGAGCCCTCAAAATGTTCATAGAACATGTTGAACCTAACTGGTGTCATGATATAACCCCAGCTGGCAGCCAAGTTCCACATGATCACTCACTTTCCTCTGGTCAGATGTTGAAGAGCCTTGGAAGAGTAAAAGTGAGAAAACTCATTGGTTGGGATAGAGACATTTTAATAGAGAAAGCAAAAGCTGCCCATGCAAGGAAAGCAAACAAGGAATGAGTTCACCACTTCCCATGGACAGGCAGGTGTTCAGCCATCTCCAGGGAAGCCAGGCCCCATCACACACGTTGGTGACTTGGGAAGACAAACGCCACCACTCCGAACCTGTGAGCCAGAGATGAGCTCAGCTGGTCAGAGCATGGTGCTGACAGCACCAAGGTTGGGGGCTCAGTCCCTGTATGGGCCATTCACTGAAGAGCTGGACTCAGTGATCCTTGTGAGTCCCTTCTAACTCAGAATATTCTGCAATCTGGAAATATTTACAGAATATGCCCCTCTTTCTCCTTCTTCTCCTAGCCTTATATACTGGACATGACAGCATATGTTGTGGGATATCCCTTTGGCCAGCTAGGGTCAGCTGTCCCAAATGTGTCCCCTCCCAAGCCCTTGTGCACCTTCAGCCTCCTCGCTGGTGGTGTGGGTGAGGAACAGAAAAGACCCTGACCTGTGTAAGCCCTGCTCAGCAGTAATTAAAATAGCCCTGTGTCATCAGCACTGTTGCCATTGGAAATCCAAACCACAGGCCCATATTACTGTGAAGAAAAGAAAATCTATCCCCACCCAACCCAACGCACTCAGGGGCTAATGATTTTGAGTTATTTACTAATGTGTTCAGGGTCTCCAGAATAATATAAGTAAGTGTTGGATATTGCGCTTTTTAAAGGGGAACTACCAATTGAAAACAAGAGGATTTTTTTTCTATGTCAGGGGAGAACTTTCAGCTCTTCAGCCATCAGCTTGAAAAGAGAACAGATGGATTAAGGTAATGTAATGCACAGTAAGACTTCTTTAAACTTTATTATGGCCAATTGGGAAGACTTTACTCAGAAAATGAAAGTAAATGGATAAGTGTTAATATAAAATAATGAATTTTGAAGTTCTTTGCTTTTAAGATGGAGAAAGAGACTGATACAATTTGTTTTCAGGAAAGCAGACTTCCATGAACTCAGTGTTGCCTTTTCCTGGTCTTAAAATTAAAGCCAAATCACGGCTTATGGGGAAAAGGGTATTTCTTAGAGTAGTCTTTATTTAAGGACCTTTAGATGCAGCATTTTGTCCAGGTGGAATGCCCTGAAATGCACACACTGCCCCTCACACACTGAAATGCACAGAATTATAGGCCTTGCAAATTAGCATATCTATCAAAGATTCCTCAATGAGAGGCTCAAGTGAACCCCCTGTTCTGAGGAACATTCCTCCTGGATGGGCCTATCTGAGTTTACAAAAATGTGTTCTGGAGAGGACCTTGGTGTCTGCGGCTCCCTGGATGTTTGGTCTCCTGGTTTAACAGCACAGTGGGTCTCAGCTGAGTTATCAGACTTGGAAAGGTACAAGTATGTAGGGTAAAAGCACTAAGAATACATAAAAGCTATATAGAAGGGTATATAAGAGGGGTATAAAAGAAAAGGCAAAAAATCATCCTGGCATCAAGAGAAATGATAGATAAGAAGCTAGGGAAAGTGAAGTTAAAGGAATAAAGACCACAAAGTCTGATAGATTCTTAAAAGCCATTTATGGGTCACAAATATAGAACTCAGTGCAAAGAAAGGCTAGAAAGTATGCTATGCCATGAATTTAACTGGGATATGAACTCTTCAGCAACCTCACACACCAGAAGAGATTTCTCAGAATTTATAAAGGGTGAATATTAAAGAACAATATGAAATTGCAGAGACAAAATCAAAAAAGTATCAAATGACATGCAGTTATCTGGAGGCAAAAAACAGTCTGTAAGCATACTGGTATTTAGAAGAGTAAAGAAAGATTTCTACACAAAAGGATAGGATAACCAATAGTGGAATATCCTGAGAACACTGAGTGTTTAATGTCTTTTTTTTTTTTTTCATTCTTCAGTAAAATACCTAATTGGTTAACACAATTAAGACATATGGAACTAGAGGTAAGAACCACTGTATTATAAGTAAAAAAAAGAGGGAAGAGACTCATGAGTCATTTTCAAATCTGTTCAGCCAAGTAAAATTCCCAGCAGGAGATTCAGCAAACTGAATGAGACCATCTCAAAGCCGTTAGCATTTATATCTGAGAACTCATGCAGAATAGATGAAGTTCCAAAAGACTGTAAAAAGGCAAAAATAGTACTAATCCTTGAAAAATAGGAGGGGAAAGTAAACAAGGATACTACATACAATTAAACAACTTAAATTCCTGTAAAAGCAAGATGTAAAGTAAGAGCCCTCACCAATTTGTCCATTACAGATCATGTCAAACCACATTATTTGTCTTTTTGACAAGGTAATGGGCTGATGGGTAAAGAAGGAGCAGATATGATTTATTTTGACCACTGAAAGGCTTCAGGCATCATTTCACATGACAGTTTCATGCAGGAGTTAGGGATCAAAATAATCCTACTGTAAGGCTGCACAACTAGGTGCAAAAATAAAGCTCATGAGAATAGTTTCAGTGTCTTACTGTCAAGCTGAAGGGATGGATCTAGAAGGGCTGCACAAAAGCCTATCTGAGGCTGGACACTACTTATTGCCACTCCTAATGTCTTCTCTCAAGGACAGAGAGGGTGTTTTCTACATTTGCCAGCAGTACAAATCTGTCTGTGAGCACTAAGTGATATTGCTCAAAGTGATATTGACTGACAGGAGTCAGTCAGACTGAAATTGTTATGTTTGAATTATTTAATGAAGAATGAAAGGTCTTACACATTGACAGGAAAAAAAATCAAGTGCAGAAATATAACATGGAGAAGGCTGTCCTAGCCATAATTTTTCTATGAAGCAACTGGTTTACTGATTAGAAACCAAATGTAATTTAAAATAATATTTTATATGTCAATTCATTTTGAAGGCAATAATGTTAAATGGATAATATTTATGGTTGGAGAATTGTATCTCCCTGTGCCCAGGACTTTAGTCAGATGTATCTCTTTTCCCTTCCCTTCCCTTCCCTTCCCCCTATTGTCATTTAGCAGCAGACAGTCCATTTCTGCTGTTGTCTTCCAATGTGTATCACACAGTATCATAAGCCTCGTTAATCTTTTCTCCAAAACTGTGAATTGAAATCTTTTGTTCTTGGATGGCCCTTCTTCAGCAACCAGGAAAGGTAGCTTGTGTCAGAAATTTGATGCCCTGTTTATTTCCAGCTGATGGATACTGTGTTTGCTTGAAGTTCAGGCTACTCACCTGGTGATTCTTGTGTAGTACTGCTGTGAATATTACTTCTTTCTGTCTCCAGGACGGTGGGGCTGCTCTCTTGTCAAAGATGTGGAATGAATTAGCTTTAGCTGATCATTTCTTGGGGCATAGGAAAGGAATAGGCAGTTACTTGAGGTCAGGTCCAGGGGCCTATCCCTCTAAAAAGTTCCTGGCCCTAAAAATGTATTTGTATAAACAAACAAAGAAACAAATAAATATCTGCATATCTAAGTAATTATTCATATACTCTGCAAGTTTGTACAATTTCTAGACATACATATATTTACATTTTCATATATTTGGCATATGCAGTGTTTGAAATTGAGGAGTTGGTTATCTCTAAATGTCTGAGCTGATCAAAATCTATAGAGAGTTACTCAGCAAAACTAAGCAAATTAATTAAATTTAAGAAGATTATCTGGAAAAATGCCTAGGGTTAGAGATCCATTGCACTGTCATGGTCATTCTTAAATTAGACTAGACAGAGTAGTAATAAAAGCATTTTAGCAAAGTGTTGATGCTTCAGTGTTAGGTCCATAAGGCATAAATATGTAAGTCTAGTGAGAGGGTATGAGGGAACTGTGAAGTTACCCAGCTGTCATTAGAGGAATGAAAGTGGGTTTGCACCACAGATAAGCTTCACAGAAGACAGACTGCCTATGATCTCAGACCAACAGACTTACAATTAAGCTTGATTTTTATCTATTTCTGGAATTAGAAGTCTGATCTTATGAAAGCTGTCATGTATTTAAATGTCAGGCCCCTGCTACCATAAGCATTTTTACTCCTTGCGTTGATGTTCTAGTGAGATTTTTTCCTAGAAAAATTAGATTACTCCACCATGAGTCACACAAGAACCTCAAGAGTGCAAAATATTTAGTATGAGCATGATTGGCTCTGTATACAATGACACAAAGATGAAGGTGAACTGCACACAAATTATTTAAATTGTTTTAAGGTAAGTATGAGGTATTAGCATTTTCTTAGTTAGAACAGAGATTGTATTTACATAATTTGTCTTGATTATAAATTTTCATACAAGGCTCTGGGAAATGGTACTGAACCATGTTCAGAAATGTTTTCACTGTCTTAGTACTGGGAGGTAGAGCAGACAGCATGAGGGTGTTCAAACAAGGTATAGCCCAGACAAGAACTATACTTTGTTTTAGCTTTATCGAGGCTTTTAAAGATCTATTATGAAGAACCTATCAAGACTGGCATATCCAAGTAATGAACTATTTCTTCATTTCTTATTCACAGTTGATCCAAATGGAACAATACTGAAATGTGATTGTATAAAGTATATGCATTTCTAACTAGGATTAAATGGCACCTGTGAAGTCTGTTTTGTTCCATTGATTTTCTTTAACATGTTTTAGCTAAATTCCAATGGCAGGTTTTTAAATGAACAAGACCTTTCCTTAAATAATGGCATCATAATTACGATCATATACACAACATGGCAGTGTTTAAATTCTGATATTTTTACACCTGACATCTATATATAGTTACTAATAATTTTTTTTTGTTGAAAATAATTTTTTGTGTTCTTGCCTGTGAAGTAGAAACTAGTAAAACGAAATGCAAAAACTGACAAATTATCTGCAGACTACTTTCATTAGTAAAGTCTCTGAAGCACAAGTTTAACATTTGACAGATCACTGACATTTCTGTTTTTTAGAATACGACATGTACAGAAAATGATGGTCAATTGACTGCTTTAGTTTGTTTGTTTGTTTATTGGGTTTTTCTGTTCTGTATCAACTCTCTGCCACTGCATTTTGTGAAAGATCTGAAAATAAATCTTGTTTCTTTACAAGAAATTGTTTCTTAGGAAAATATTCTTAATATATTCTAAATATAACTATTACGTGTGTAGAAGTAGTACTTGTAAGTAATAATCAGTGCCATGGACAATTGAGACCATGTATTGTCCCAAGCTTTTCCCAGCTTCTAACAAGAACTGGGTGAAATTTGTTGATACAAGAGCTCTTTAAAAATCATGATACCCAGAACTTACATGATGTCTCTGTCTTTAAGCTCCCTATCTAATTGCGATACTAGACTGTGAGGTCACTAAACTCTACCTAAGTCCCTTAGAGAAACCTAAACATTCAAACATTTTAGTCAGACTTAATCTATGCAAATTTTACTGAGACCTGCACAAAAGTCAGAATTTTCATTCTCAGAAAACACAATGGACACAACAGTGCCTGTTTTTCACTGTGGGTTCATCACTGTAACGCATACAAAAGAAATGGGAAACCTGAGCTTGTATCTTCTCCAGCCTGAGGTGATTCATATGCACATATGTCCTTTCATGAGGACACCTTCACCCCTATCAGAGTGTCTAAGTTTGTCTGGGGAGTGGGGTCTTCATTCTTCTTGAAACCAAGATACATTACAGCCAAAAATGTCAAAGGTATAGAAGATGACAAGTCAGTAATCCAGGGGCTGGGCTTTTCAACTGAGCAGAGCAACTTTTAAATGGCAGTTTAAAAACTGTGCCATTTTTAAATCAAAGACCTATCTAAAGGAAACTGTACTGTTTCTTAAGGCCTTAGGAAAAAGACAAGTTTCCTACGTAATAAGATACCTACTCTGTAAGAAGAGTCAGATTTTCTAGGTCCTTAGTGGCCATAGCTGTCTAATTTAGTGTGGAAGACATCTTTTTTGTGTGTGTCTTTATATGACTGCCTTTTCACTCCTGTGAAAATTACTTATTCCCATCAACTGCACAGCATCCATCACACCTCTGGCACCCTGAGTAATTCCAGTTGATCAAGGTGCTTAATTGCTAGACAGTATCATGCCAAAATCTCTGATCTCAGGCACACAAGGGAAAAAACACAGGCCTTCTACATCTTACAGGCTCCATCTGAAAGGTTAATACACAGACTAGAGACACACAGCATTAGTAGAAAGGTCTGGACTGTGAATCCCATATAGATGCAAGGGATTTCACACACAAAAGAGCAGGGTTTCAAATATGCAGCTTTTTTTAGGGTAGCTGTTCAGTGCTCTAAATTCAGGCAGCTCTTCCTGCACGCTGCATGGAGGTCTGAGCTCTGTTCTACTTAAGGGAGACTTGCTGCACTGAAGCCCTTTCCCTGAATCTAACCCTATTTCCTTTTCCCCTATATAATATAATCATCCTTTAAAAGGAGATAGTAGAAGCACTGAATCAGCAAGTTTCTGAAAGTTGCCTGAAACTATTTCTAACTGCCCTTTAAAAGTCAACAAGAGTTTACATTAACAGTTATCAATTGCTCGGATGTTACTATTTAAAAAAAAATCTCAGATAAAAAATGGACTAGGAATCTTAAAATATTTCATAGAATTTACCAGTGAAGGGTTTCTAGTTCCTTAGAATTAGACAACAGGATTAAATGGGACTGAGCACTAGGAAAACTACAAAATAAAAATCTGTAAGGTTGAATACATGAAACTTTTCAAATATATTGCTATTTGTAGTAATATCATCGCTGTTAATAATGCAGTATGTGTCCACTATATTTGGTGATGTCTAAGACCAAAACATGAATAAGTTAAAATTATTACCTAGGAAATTAATTTGTGCCACACTATGGATATTTTGTAAATTAGCAGCAAAACGAAGACACCTTTTATCTCTCTAAATTTTTATCTAGTAGTTGGATTTCACAAGTTTAGTCTGGTCATGGCACCTCTCTCAATGCAGCCAATTCTGCCCCTAGTCCTTTGATTGAAAGTGGTTGATTGTGTTATCCCTACAAGCAGCAGGCTGAATAACAGAGATTAAAGGGCACATGATTGTGTTCTTGCCAATGATAACAAAAGAATAGTGGCATGTTGCCACCTTCTATCGTTATAAGCCTGCCTGTGATTCTCCCCTCTGCGGCTTTGAAAGGAGAATTTTAGCTTTTGTTAATGCACGAGGTAACTTTTTGTGGACTCATTCAGTAGTACCAGACAATAATGAATAATGTATTCCAGAATTTGCTTTTTTTTCTTTCCTTCAAATTACTGATATTTTCTTACAGTTTTTAATAAGTCTAAACACAACATTATGTTGATAAGAGATTGACTGGAATTAATTAACTGAAATGTATTAACTGGAATGTAGTGCAAAGGAGATGAGATTGGCTCCCATAATCTGATCAAAGCAGGTGGAATTTTTTAAGATCCTATGGAGACTATAGCAGGTAAAAGACTGTAAGACTGTATGTATAAAATATGTTGATACTTGCAATAATTCTGCCTTTATCCAGCTTGAATTAATTTGGATTTTCTGGTGCCATACGTAGAGAATAATTTTCACAGTTTATGAGATGGGACACAGCAGATTAGGGTGTTCTTGGCAAGAAATGATACACACATTCCTGGTATGACATGTGCTTTGTAAAGTTCATTGGGAGAAAGGTGCCATGTTGATATCAGATTAACATCTGATGATCCAAGTATCACCCTGTGAAATGAGTTGATATTTCTGTCTGCTATAAATAAAGGTTTGTGTGTTTAGTTAAACTTTTTTTGTTGCATAAAAAAAATAGAACTTTTGTTCTTTCTAATGGTTTTATTTTATTAATATTGTCTTGGTTTATATTTATATTTATATTTATATTTATATTTATATTTATATTTATACTTAATGTCTTAAGCAATTAAAATTTAGATGAAATTACTTTTTTCTGTTGTTTATTTTAAGTTTGTATAATTTGCATAAGTGTATCAGTCAAGGTTAGCTAAGCTACTGCCAAATTTTCTGACTTGCTATTCATGATTGTCTATGATATTGGCAACTCAAATCATAAGATGTCATTTTTGTTTCCTAATTAAAGTCTCAGAAGTAACAAGTGGTTGCTGCCCACAAATTAGTTTGCTCACACATGCTTTACTGCACTTGTGATTAGGGGACATGTCATACATACAAATATCCATTCTAACAAGAAATCCTTCATGAAAAGCATCATGAACACTGAACCATGAGATGAAAGCTTGACTGTGCAAAACATCTGTTGATGAGTGCCTTCTAGGTGCTTGAAAATTATTTGACAGAGCAAAGCATTGAGATCTAATTTGCAAGAAATGTTGTAAAATGTAAATAAGGCTGCAGTTTAATATAGAGCTTGCAAAGAGACTGTTCTTCAGTAGGCAGTTAGAGTGAACAGAATAAATAGGCCTATCTTCATAAACATGCACAAAGTAAAAACTTTGGTTAAATATTTACTTTTCTATGTAACTTTTTGCATAAGTTACTATTTACTTGTTAAAGTGTCAAATTGTAAAACAGGTGTATCCAGCTGGATTTGTGCTCTTCTCTACCATTTTTCAATTAGATAAGGGAGTGGTCCCTAATATCTAAAAAAATTTCTTGTGCTAATATTACTAAATAATTCCCTTTCACCTTTTGTTTATGTATCTCCTAGCTACAAGGAGATTTTTAAGAAAACTAGAATCCAACAATGTTAAGATAAATTATTTCCCATTACATCTTGCAGTTGAATGGACCAGAAAATACTTAGTATCACTCCTCAACTTATGTCTGTTTTGTTATTCTATGTACAGGGCATATTCCTGCTAGGCTGGGAACATTTGTATTTAAGTAATATCTTCCATAGTTCTCTTGGAACAATCATTGCATTAGCAGTTAGAAGCTCAAGGTACGGGAGGCCGTTCTTAAGTACCCACCTGATGCCTAAGATTGGCTACCTAGAAACAGAGACCAGACAGGAATAAAGGAACAAAGGAATAAAGGTGGTATTTATTTGAAAGGACTTCAGGTGCACACTTCGGGTCCAAAGGTCCTGCCTCAGTGGATCCCAAAATGGATGCCCCAGATCATGAGTGCTTCATACTTTTATAACAATATCAATTCACCAACCAGAACTCAGCCAATGATGTGATTTCCCCCAGCCTGCCCCCTTCTTCCCAAGATGATGGTTTACAGTTCTTGTTTTGGGATGTCCTTGGAGGGCAAGTTAGAGGTTTTGTTATGTCTACCTTAGCACAGAGAACAGCATAAGAGAACAGCATTTAACAAGCTACAGAAAACTTCAGTTACACTAGCAGTACAGGATTTGAAAAATATAAGAGTTAAAGCCTAAAGCATCACACTCGGGGTGAGAAAATGTCAAAGACCTGAGCTGGGATATTTGTGGGGTCCCCCAGGCACTTCAAACCTGTATCTCCTCTCTTAGGATTAGACTCACAACACCCATCTAGAAGAGTGAGCAGACCTGTATCCCCTCATAATTCCTGATGCTGGGTCAGATTTACCTTGCTGGTTAAGGACTTGTATTAGGAGTCCTTGTATTAGGAGTTTCGTGACCCTGCTGAAGTTTAGGAAGAGAGAATGTTTCAGAGTACATCTTTACAGCTTCACCATTCCCATAGCTTCTTCCTCTGATTAATTAGATATCAGGACTTCATTAATGACTTAGCAGCAGGGTAGCTTGTACCTTTCTCTAGAAATCACATTAATAATGAAAAAAATGCAGAAATTACGTGTACAAGATGATACATTTTTATATTTTATGTTTCAAGTCTCTGAGAATCTGATGCCAAGTTTCAGCAGAGAAGCTGAATCATGTTATTGAAATAAGACTTGCTGCATGTGGCCTCCCCATATCAAATAAAACAAACCCAAATGAAAATATAAAAATAGGAGCTTATAGTCATGAATCTTATTTATGTTCATTTATGTTTAGTGAGAGTTTTGCATGAAGTGCAGCTAAAAAGCTCATCTCCTTGAATGGAAATCATTGGCCCCTACAGAGGAGAAAAAGAGGAAGGAGGATCTTTTAAAGTGACAGCTGATGTCTGCAATCTGTTAACGATTCCCTTGGAGAGTTTTTGAAAGCATCCTGGAGACAAATGAATACAAATTACAGCATCAATAATTTTCTCTGGGAAGGCACTATTGATGCGAAATTCCTTGCTCCAGGCAGAGTGGGAGGTGTAATTTGCAACCACTGTTACTCTCCGCAACCTGAGACCACATGATGTGGACCACATTAGCTGAGAGAGAATGCCCACATCCCCGTGTACTGAGCTCATATGTCAGCAATTCATTGCCAGCCCATTCAAGTTTGGAGCAGATGTGATATCTGTGCTTTATTCAAGCTTGCAACGAGATGCCACCCTGCTAGGCATCCCTGATGGAGCTGAGTGAACCAGCGTGAGGGTAACAAAATGAAAATTCTGATACAATGAAAAAGTAAGATTACTTTTCACACTCAGATTTATTACAAGGCATTTGTAAGATGTTTCAAAGACCACTGCTAAAACCTAATTAATCAAAAACTATAAGAATTCAAAGAATGAGGTCTTTGGCTAAAAAGTGAGGGGGAAGTTTAATAAATAGATCATTTTCACATCTTGTTCTTTTCCATCTTCCTGAAAGGTATTGTAGTCTAAAAACTCATCTACCCATCACTTGGGGAGATGAATTGTCACCTTTATTTCATCTAGTTTGTCAGAATTTTCCTGTGGGTTTGCCACAAAGTTTTCCAGCATTAATAATGAAACAATTTCATGATGTATTTTTTTTCTGGGAAGATCCTGACGTGATGTTTATGCAACAAAATCACCTTGAATTATTATAGTGTGTGGGCAAGGTAACATAAATAATTTCCAAGTTATTTTCAGCATCTTTTTCAAAACTTGCAGATGTCTTTCTGTCAGTGCTCTGCATTCTGTTCTACAGCAAAAAATTTAAAATATTTGAGTGCCAAATTTAAAATATTTTCATGCCGAACCTGACAAGACTAGTTTTTTAAAGTTCAGCTGAAATGTTCTCCATAGAGCTAAAAATCTGTTTGGGTTATGAGATCATGTGGAACTTCATAGTTAGAGTAGATGTTCTTACAAAAGTGGTCATTTGTGCACTTGTACTTGGTACCATAACTGGTCCATGTAGTTTAACCTATCCTTCTCATTTTCAGCAGGCTTTGATGAAACCCATGTAATGATTCCTCCTCATTTTCAGCTAGCAATTTGAATTTAAAACTTTTGTAAAATATAATAACTATTTTCCTTTTTTTATTAATTCAATGCAGACAGTAAGACAGAGAACTTTGTGATTGCAACTGGGAGACAACAACATCCATAGGATTAATCTATAAACCAACTAACCATCTATCCATAATTTCTCTTCTAAAATGTAGGTCATGTTATTAAACACTTTGCTTTATGGTTTAAGTTCCAAGCTCTAACTCAACAGATAACTGCACTTTTAAGAAGTTATTAGTAAATTTGAAATATGTTTTAAATATGCAAATTCTGAGTTGCCTTGGGATTTCAATATTCATATTAAGACTCAAAATGGAAATTATTTCAAACACTGAATTTAGATCTATGAATATTTTAAAGACTAATTTAACGTGTAGGTTGTAACACAGCGCCTAAAGACTGTTTGCAAATGAGTGAAGTTAAATAAGATGGTCTCCATATTCTCATTTGAAGTTATTTTAAAATATATGTAATTTCTATGGAGTACCACATGGAGCTCTTTAGCTTATGTTTTGTTAATTATAGCATATATATATTTTTAAGGAATACAAATTACTTAAGGTTTGTTATTTTCTTAACAGAGTAAACTGATGAATCATAGCTTGTGCCTACATGAGGCTCCAGTGTGCTGTTTCAAGCAAAAACGAGCACAGAAACACAAACAATACCTATATAAAAAATATTGTAAATAATCATCCATACAAAAGTATTTAAATACTTTTTGACATTAACATGTTAGGAAAAGACACAGGAATGGGGGAAATTATTTTACAGTTTTTACTATGAAGGCCTCAATCATTCTCCCAGGTTGCTACTCATGCTGTCAATAAATTCTTGTTTATCTATCGAAGAAATTGTTAAAATTACAGTCCCAAGACTTTCTTTCAGAACTGAAATAATGGTATATAATTACTATGATTGATAGACTTGTTTAATTAAATAAGAAACAGAAATCTAAAGCAAGAATTCTGAATTGCAAATATTACATAAATCATTATAAATCACAATTATAATAAATAATAATCCAGGTATTTGACTTTTTTATCTGCACAGCTGTAAATTCTATCAATCAGGATGGCATTCATGTACTGCTGTGAACACAGGGAAGGAAATAATGATCAGCCATGAAACATGGTCTCTTCAAGTTGCTGAGCAGAGAAATTGCT
Source organism: Erpornis zantholeuca (assembly GCA_013400515.1). NCBI lineage: Eukaryota > Metazoa > Chordata > Aves > Passeriformes > Timaliidae > Erpornis > Erpornis zantholeuca. The sequence goes on from VZTN01028765.1 coordinate 17,730, forward strand.
GTATGGTATTTCTATGCACTTGACCATGCATGTGACAGCACTGTGCTGAGCACAGCTCTGGTACTGCCTGGCTTTCCTCTCTTGGTCCAGCAAATGCTCTCCCGGAAAACACATGGGAATAAAATGATTTGGTTATGGTGGTGAAAATGCACGTCTACCAGGAGGATGTTGCTAACTTGCCCTGCCCCAGCATCTCCTTTGAGTCCCATGGGATTCTCCTTTCTTTGCTCATAAAACAAACCTGATAATTTTCCAAGCTGTTTATTTTGTTCTTAGTTGAAAAGCTCTGAAACCATGAGAGTACTGCACTTTTAAAGTATGAAAGTAAAAGCATGAATCCAAGCGGTCCTGCAGCAGGCATTTCAAAATGAAGCAGCCTTCCAAAAGTTCTGTGTCATGCCTACCAACCTGTTGTGGATGCAGCACATGCTATAAAGCATCTAAAATAGCAGAAAAATCTAATGATTGAGGTTTCAATACCAAATTATCTTTTTCTGAGGGAAAATATGTCTTCAAAACTGTGTTCTAAAAACTGGCATACTGCATGTGCATATTCCTGCTGCAACTAAAAACAAAAAAGAAAACAAGAGATAGCCAGTACACTTTGTCTTTTAAAATAACAATGATAACATACTCAGTCACTTGCTTAATTAACCTTGAGATATACAAAAAAGAAGAACTAATAGTTACAGCACAAAATTTATTTTTAGAAAATCATTCTGCTTAATATCCCATTTCCAAATTCTGACCAACTCTTCATCTGTTTTCTGACCAAAATTCAGCCATATAGTGTGTTTAAAGTTGTAATGGACATTTTCAAAGGTACAAACCATTTCAGAGCTATTTTTTAAGCTATTTAAATCTTGATAGTCTCATATCAAACTCTGATTTCCTCTGCATTTGTATTTGTACTCCAATAAGAGAAAACATGGAGTGTAGCAAAATTAATTGAATGAGTATTGAATATTTTCTTGGTATTAACTGGAAAGCAAGCATAAGCAAAAATATACTTTCTTTTTTTACTCTAACTAATTTAGATAAATAATACGGCAGTATCATCACAAGTAAGCCATACATATCATAAATCAAAGATTATGAACAGACCTGTGTGTTTGCCTTTTTCTTCTTTTCATTTGCATCAAATTTTCTTGTCTCTCATCATATTCAGGATGCCCTGTTCTGAAATTAATACAATGGAAATCTTGTCAGCTTTTTCAGCGATAAATATGTATCATACCTATCCAACATAAAGCAATTTCAAAGAAAATCTTCCCAAATTTTTAAAATGCAGGTGTACTATTGCATATATCTAAATGCCTATGTGTATTTCTTCTTACTCCCTACACTTTCCTCAAACCATCTGATCAATAATAGTTTCCATTTAAGGTGCCTTACATCTAGCAAAATTTCTTATCTTGCTTCAGGGCCCTAAAAAATGGGTTCCCTTATCCTTTGCGTATCCACTAACACACGACTCATATATCAAAAGAGCTTTTGGAGTAGTTCCAACAAACATAATGAATCAGGCTTCTCTTAAAACTTAGTTGAAAAGTCTCCTTTCTTACTGACAAGAGCTAGAAGAAGGAAAGGAAATAATTCTTTTTGCTGTCACCCAGAAGAGTTGCCATCCACCCAGCCTGTGTCACTCTGATTCAATAGTGTGAGGAGGTAATGTTTATGAGTTTCATGGCCATGTCTTAATGGCAGGCTCTATCCTGCCCCATGTGAAACCTGAAAGCAGTTCAAAGATTGGGAAGCAAGAAAATAGCAGAGAGTAACACTAAAACATAGAAATGCCAACAATAATCACTGAAGGTTCAAAATCTGACTATTGTGCTCTAAGGCTGACATGATTTTACTTTTAGCAGTCAGGTAAGTATGAGTGTTGTTCAGTAGTGACAGTGATGTCACTAAAAGTGCCATCACTTTAAAAAGTCATATGCAGTCATACAAAGTTCATTGATATAAATAATGTGAACCTATATTTTCAAGAGAACATTACGTAGATCAAAAGGCCCTGAGCTTGAGCAGTGGGATTTTGGATGTCTTTTAGTCAAGTCTAGATACTTGCTTGCTTAGCATGCTGTCTTTTTTCAATTCCATTCTGAGATATCTCCCTTTACTGAGGCAATGCAGATCATTTTCAGGAGACATTTTATTATGTCACATTACTTCATGACATGACCCTTAGGCTTCTAACTTCCTTCTATGGATTAGTCTTAAACCTGATCTGGTCTTCTCTGGCCTTTTGATGTGAATTATTTTATGCGAAATGGAAGTGAAATATCATTCTGAAAGGAATGAAATTACTTTTTGCTATTATATTTCAAATATATTCTCTCCTTGTATTGACAATCAGTTAAAGCAAAAAAAATCCAACCTAAAAACATATGCATATATTTCAGTATAAGCCAAGACAGGCTGTGCTGAACAGAGGTGCCATGATATTGCTGTCAGAGATTATGAGCTCTGGGCTAAATGAAGCCTCATTGAAGGACCTCAGTAATGGGACCTCAGGACCTATTCCTGATTTATTTTCTACTGAAAATGCATTTGTGAGGAGGGAAAACTCTGTACCTTTATTTACAAATATTTGGTTTTTGAACTTCTGGGTTATGGGCTTTCTGAGCTTATCATTAAGGGTTTGAGAGCATGACCAGTGCGTCTTCTGTTAGGTGTGCTTCATGTTAGTCACTCAACAACCAATGGAGAGAATTCTACTTCACAGAATCATAAAATGGTTTCAGTTGGAAGGAGCCTTAAAGAAAATCTAGTTCCAAGCCCTCTGCCACAGAGAGGGATGTCTTTCACAAGATCAGGTGGCTCAGAGTCCCATCCAGCCTGGCCTTGAACAACTCCAGAGATGGGGCATTCACAACTTCTCTGAGCAATCTGTTCCAGTGCATCACCACCCACCCAGCAAAGAATTTCTTCCTCTTATCTACTCTAAACCTACTCTCTTTCAGTTTAAAGCCATTTCCCCTTGTCTTGTCACAGCAAGCCCTTGTAAAATTCTCTCTCCATCCTTCTCATTGGCTCTCTTCAGGTACTTATTGGCATCAATTAAGTCACCTTGAAGCCTTCTCTGCTCCAGGTAACAATGCAAATTCTCTCAGCCATTCTTCATAGGAGGGGTGCTCCACTTTTCTAAACATCTTGGTGGCCCTCCCCAAGACTCACTCAATAAGGTCCATGTCCTTTCTGTGCTGGGGACTTTGCTGGATCACATCCAGCCTCTCATCCACCAGCACCCCCAAGTCCTTCTCAGCAGGGCTGCTCTCCATCTGTCCATACCCCAGCCTGTGCTGATATTGGGGGTAGCCGCAACCCAGGTGCAGCACCTTGCACTTGGTCTTACTGAACCTCATGAGACCCCCATGGGCTCAGTTCTCAAGTTTTTCCACTTCCCCCTGAGTGCCATCCCCTCCCTCAGATGTGCCAACTGCACTGCTCAGCCTGGTGTCATCTGCAAATTTGCTGAGGGTGCACTCGAACTCTTTGTCTATGTCATTAATGAAGATATTAAACAGGTTTAGACAGTATGGACCCCTGGGGGACATTGCTTTTCACTGACATCCATCAGGACTCTGAGCAGCTGACCACCACCCTCTAAATGCAATGTATTACTATCCAAGATCTACTTACAATCCAGTTACTATCAAATGAAGTGCAGGTTGGCCATACCTTTGTAAAGTCAATTGGTTGGGCCTATATTGAATATTAGTTACTTTCAGCACTTTTTTAATCCCCTGAGCCATTCCAGACCTCTAGCAACACTATGGTTAAAGAACTAATGCATTAAAATTAATGTTTCATTTCCATTGCATTTTACCTGCAAAATGTTTATTGCAATACAGTAAAGACTTTCTTGGTTATCTTACAGAGTTAGGCAGGTCTTTGTTTTAGCAAGTAGTTTGTGACGTTGTAATATTTCTGTGAAATATCACCAGGCAAATAACTTATTTTTCACTTAACTCTATTACCTCATATATAAGCCTTTGTTTGCATCATGACCTTGTAATAAATGTGTTTAACTGCTCTCTGATGTCAGTCTGAACAATTCTTTGAAGAGCAAAAGTGAGTGTCTAATTTGTACCTCACTATTAATTGTCGGGGCCTGGGTCCCTGAAACAGGGGTTTGTCTTCTTTTATCAAAAAGTCCCATACCAGATAAAAAGGGAACTGGACTTCCAGTTTCTGTTTTCCAAGTTGTTTATTCTTTTCTTATCTCAGATTCCAAACGCCGCCCGTACACCTGGGCTTAGCGTTCTGAATCTGCTGCTGCAAAGAACACAAGACCGAAAATGCCATGCTGTCTTAAAGACTTTTTACACAACTAACTCTTAAAACATACTATATTTATAATTCTGTACCAATAACCATCACCTATTTTTAACACATTTTCCCTATCTCAAATCTATTCTACCAATACCTCTGTGCCACCATCACTGCAGAAGATGGGGTAAAGAAAGAAGAAGGAGAAGCCTGACCACCGCCCTAAAATCTTCATCTTGCTTCCATTTACCTCCATACTACAAAACCCAAAACTACAAATTTTTACCCTGTGATAAACTAAACTATAATCTATCTTATATTTTTGACGCTTTTAATTAATCTGTAAGTGTTGGAAGCTTATCCCATGGGCACAAATCAAAGACTGTGTCCTCTTGGGGTCCCAACCCCAAGGGTCTCAGACCCCCCCCGGGCAATTTGAGGGGTTTTCCAACTATTTTGGACTCCAACATTAATCTGCTGTATTATCATGTCATACATCTTTCTGAAGTTTGTTATTTGTTGGGGTCTAACCCCAGCTGGCAGCTCACCCCCATGGAGCAGGATGGGGGAGAGGATTGAAGGAGTAAAAGTAAGAAAATTCATGGTTTGAGATAAAGACTGTTTAACAGGGAAAGCAGAAGCTGCACATGCAAGGAAAGCAAAGCAAGGAATTCAGGGGCAGGCACGTGTTCAGCCATCCCCAGGGACGCAGGCCCCCATCACACAAAATGGTGGCTTGGGATGACAAACCCATCACTCCAAATGTCCCTCTTTTTCATCTTCCCCCCCAGCTTTATGTGTGGAGCATGACACCAGGCAATAAGCAATATCCCTTGGATCAGTTGGGATCAGCTGTCCCAGCTCTGTCTCCTCCCAGCATCTTGTGCAGCCCCAGCCTCCTCGCTGGTGGTGAGGAGCAGAGACAGCCTTGGCTCTGTGTTAGCACTGCCCAGCAACAACTAAAACATCATGTTGTCAATCTTGTTTCCATCAGAAATCCAAAATATAGCCCCATACCAGCTACTATGAAGAAAACTAACTCTACCCCATTCAAAACCAGAACAATATATTAAACAAAAAACTCAAATCCCAATTTCACCATATTTGTTATGACTCCCTTCAGCAGCTTCTGATGTTGTAAAGTCAGATCATATTTTTGATTTTTTAATTGAACCAAAAATTTATCCAGAGTATTTCTTGCTGCAAAATCAGAATTGCCAGATAATTTATTGGTTTTTCCTACCTTTTAACTAAATTTGATTAGGATTTGGCATCCTAGATTCCTATCTTTTAAGACACCTTTCCTCACCTGAGTCTTACTGCCAGGCTGGGACAATGCAATGATAAAGCCAAAGCCAGAAGGTTTGTACTGGCAAGACATTAAAAAAATCAACAACATTAAAGCGTCGAGAAATAAGACCTGAAGTATTTATTCAGAAAAGTGTACCAATTTTTGAGCTTTTTCTCTTCAATCAGAATTTATAGGTATGGGTGGCACATACCCAGGAGTACTGACTTCTGTAGAATCAGAGGAGGCAAATGCAGCCTGCTGTCCAAACACTCAGTAAAGCACCTACAGATTCTAAGGACTACATAAATATGCTGCTTCTAATGAGCTCCATTTTTCAAAAAAAATTTAGTTTTAGAAGGCTGAACATTTTCATATCTTTAGCAAAGACTCACACAGTGATCCTTGCTACAAAGTTAGAAGCACTGAAAATAGACCATGTTTTTTTTTTAAGAAGAATTTTGAGAGACTATAAATGCAGACAAATAGATCATATTTTCTTAAAATCAGTTTCAACATTTAATTGTGCTCTGCTAACCTGTATCTTTTTCCTGGTTTTCCTCATTTTTTAGTTTCTCTTTACAATTCAATACCTTGGTATGACAAATAACCTCACAATATATTACTGTTTTCTTTCCATAATAATTTTCAGAGATATATAATGACAATTTTAATATTTTTAAAATAAAAATTAAATTATAACATTGACTTAATGGGGTTTATTTGGGCTTGTTGTTTTTTTTTTTTTTGTAGAAAGGTAAAACATAGGTTTAGTGACAGATCAAATAAATAATCAAAGAGAAGCTCTGGAAAGATTCAGCATAGCTGTAAAGGTAAAGGTATTTCTTGTACAATTAGGAATAATTTGGTTCAAGATACAGTGAGGCTTCTGGTAAACACAGGAACAGTCTCCTGTACTGGATTTTTCAAATCCTTTAAATAAAAGCAACAGTAACCTCTCAGCAGTGCCCCATCCAAAATAACTAATATATGTATTAAAATGACAGGTTACAGATTAAAATCACATTTCAAATCAAAATATGTTATTAGTTACAGATGAGTTATTACTGAGTAATTTATTTAACTTGCTGAAGACATTCTAATGAAAGCAGATAAAAGGTGGTGTCCCAGGATAGTTGCATCAGCTGTAAGACAGTGTGAAACTTCCCATGTTACTGTCAAGTACCAGTGTCTCTCCCTCAGCACGACAGTGGGGTTGAGAGGTGAAAAAAAGCTTGTCCACATAAGAGGTAAAATAGGTATAAAACCACATTGAAAACTGAAAGCTCAGGCATTCAACTAATGGAACAAGTTCTCTATGAGAAAGTTTTTCCTCTAGTTTGTGATATATTTATGCATCAATATCTACTGGTGTATTTTTTTAAAAATTGCAGAGGACTTATTGTTCCATCCCAATTATTCTATGGAAGCTGAGTATGTTTGTGGTAGAGAGCAGCCTAGGAGACACAATCAGGGAGCAGAATCAGAGCCTCATTGTGCTAAACAACCAACAGATGAATCAAGCTGACAACTGAGAGGAGACTATTTGCATTTGAAAACAGAGTGAAATGAATTTGCTACACTGAGGTCTTAATCTTTCTATTTCTAATCCTGCAGGTAGCTTAGTTCAAGTCAATGGCATCACTTGCCTGAGTAAAACAAGCAGTATTTAGTTCTTCCTCAGTGCTGTGCATCAATTAAATGAGGAGCAGAGCGCACTAAAATAGACATGCAACAGGCTTGCCTTCGACTCTTTTGTGTTTGCCTGAGAGGAAGATGGACACTCAGAATTGCTGGTTTTCCTTTCAAAGGGCAGATTGTGCATGCTGGTGTTTTATATTTTAGTCTTTCATCAGGGAATAATGAAAGACACTGCACTTTCCTCTACAAGGCTTGTTTGCACAGGAAAATTCACTAGTGCGTTTATGGTGGGATATAGTCAGACCAGTGTAACAACCCATTGCTAATACTGTTATGCCAGAATAGTTACACCAGAAATTTCTCCATTTTAGACAGCACCTTTGTTCTGAAAATATGAACATATGATACGTGGCTACACTACTACATCTACAGAAGTCTTCACCCACTGGCTGGGATTATTTCCTATGTATTTTAAGTGTCCTCCTGCATACTGGTTGATGATCTTGTTGAAATACTCAATTCTATATTTACACAAAGAGCTTCAACAATTGCCACAAAATCCCCTCTAGTTGAGCTTATCACAATGCCTCCTGCCGATATAATTCAAGGATTAATCCCCATCCAACAGGGAATTTGGAGTTGCATATGCCCACCATATAATCAGGGCAATTATATGACCAACCTTGACCCTTCTCCACTGTGATGCTTTTTAGACCTTTGCTTCCTTATCTCCAAAGCCACCACCTCCCTTTTGGCTAAGGACCAGAACTAACTCAAATCTTGTGACAAGTTTTTTCCAGAGATGCAGGTTTCTGGGAAGGTGGTAGGATCCCATGGGGATAAGAGAAGAGAGAGGGATATCTGTAAGGCTCTAAGGAAGAGAAAAGGGGTTTGAGATGCTATGAAAATGAAATTCCCTCATTCTTCTCTATGGCCACTGCTCTCTTTCAGACTTTTTTCATTCCTGTGGTGGTCTGGACAACCATGTTTCTTACCTTTTTTTACCCCCTAGGGTTTCTCAAATTGTAGAAAAAAGCAAAAGAGTCAAGGCTATTCCGTGGAAGAAGGAAAGGATGTAAAGCACAGCAAAGCCAGAATGACGCCATATGGTTGTAGGCAGATAATCCTCAGGTGGAACTGATGCCTTAAAAGACTACCTAGAAATAGAGACTAGACAGGAATAAAGGAATAAAGGAGGTATTGATTTGAAAGGCCTTCAGAGGTACACTCTGGGCTCCAGAGGGTCCTGCCTCAGTGGATCCCAAAATGGACAACAGGTCACAAGTTCTTCCCACTTTTGTATCAGCATAAATTCACCAACCAGAACCCAGCCAATGATGGAATTTCCCCAAGCTTGCCTCCCCTCCTCAAGATGATGGTTTATAGTTCTTGGGCCTAGGCAGGTCTGGGTGTCCTTGGAGATCAAACTAGAGAGGTTTGTTATGTCTATCTTAGCATAAGAGAACAGCACTTAACAAGCTACAGGAAACTTCAGAGTTACACTAGCAGTCCAGGATTTGAAAAATATAAAAGTTAAAACCTAAGCCATCAGAACAGAAGACTGGATGGGAAGAGACAAAATTTTTCAGGATAAAACAAAATTTTTCAGATGGTGAAACATCACCATCTCAGGAACAGACAAAACAACCCATCTTGCCATAAAGTAGCTGCAGGTATATATATCCTGGAAAGCAGCTTTGTGGAGAAGGACCTGGGTGCCCTGGTGGACAACAAGCTGTCCATGAGCCAGCAGTGTGCTCTTGTGGCCAAGAAGGCCAGTGGTATCCTGGGGTGCATTAGGAAGAGCTTTGCCAGAATGGTGAAGGAGGTGATCCTGCCCCTCTACTCAGCCCTGGTGAGGCAGTATATGGAGTGCTGTGTCCATTTTGTGGCTCTCTGGTACAAGAAAGATGAGGAACAAGGAGAGGATCTAGTGGAGGGTTATTTTAGAGGATTTGAGCATCTCTGTTATGAGAGAGCTGGGCCTGTTTAGCCTGAAGAGGGGGTTAGACTGAGGGGGGTCTTAACAATGCATACAAGGGTCTTAAGGGCAAGGGTTGAAAAGATGGGGCCAGGTTCTGTTCAGTGGTGCCATGACAGGACAAGGGGCAAGGGGGGAAACTGAAGCACAGGAAGTTCCATCTGAATATGAGGAAAAAATTCTTTATTTTGAGGGTGACAGAGCAGTGGAACAGAGAAGGCTGCTCAGAGAAGTTGTGGGGTCTCTTTCTCTGGAGACATATAAACCGACTCCTGGTCACAATCGCGTGCAGCCTGCTCTAGGCAAACCTCCTTTAGCAGGGAGTTGGACCAGATGAACTCCAGAGGTCTCTTCAGCCCAAACCAGTGCTTGAAGTACTCTGAGATAGAGGAGAGCCAATACCAAACCCTACTTGAAACCACAGGGCAAGAACTTCAAATGCAATGATAAGAAGAGAAAAGGGAAAAGAAGAAGAAAAGAACAGCACTTTATCTGACTCTTATTTATCTTCCCTACCCAATAATTTTCTCCATGTTAATTTTTTCCACTTCAAGACAAGCTTCACTCCTGCCATCACCATGATTCTCCCCTTTACTAGCTCCTTTTAAATCTCAGGCTGGGCACAAAGGGAAGAGAAAATTAGAAGCATCAGTAGCTGTTTCTGGGCTGTTTCCTTATCAGAGATGCAAATTGCATCATATGAGCCTACAAGAAATATTTTTTATTAATTTTCCACATTATAGTAATTAGGTTTAAAACAGTAAGCTGGGACACTCAATGCTGTTATCCAATGTGATGTCTCAGCCCTGTAATTCTAACAAAAGGCAGGGCCAGAGGTATTTTGTGTCATTTTAAGTTGTCCTTAAATAGGAGAGGAAATAAAACACTGATTTTTTTTGTCTTGCCTTTTTTGTAGTAAACAGCAGAGCAAATGTTCTTCTAATCTAAATGGGAATATAAAACGAGTGCTGTATCATAGCAACAGCCAGAGGTTTGTCTCAATATTTGAATGATTATGAACATCCTTGTTAAATGTGTAGTATACTACTATGTCATAACGAAAACCTAGTAAATTACTGCTATAAAAGTGAGCTGTTGAAGCTGAGTATTTAGATTCCTTAATGATGGTATTTATTTAGCACTGCAAGAGTGAATTCTTATTCCCAGACATCCTTTTTAATGACAGAAGACAGATCCTAAGAAGATGAATAATAAGTCTTGTTATACTGGGATCTAAACTCTCAGATATATTTTGAAACTGTACTTCACAATTTTCAAATCAATGTGCAAAGTAGCCTTTCACAGGAATAAGTTTTCATGTCTACTGTTCAAACTGGGTGAATTGTCAACAAGCTGTAATGGGGAAATCTTGTTTTATTGAAGTTTGTGTCAAAAATAGCATTTTCTTAGCATTTAATCTGTATTTGTCCAGAACAGGGGTTCTGTGGTAGGCTGGATTGTGTTTTTTTTAGATGATTTCTTGCACCAGGTTACTGAAGTCTATTTTGTCCAGTTCTTAAATATTGTGTGTTGTAACCAAGCAACACAACTAAAGTTTTGAAAAGCACCTAACTAGGTGCTTACACCAGGGTTGCATTCACAGAAAAATGTGCTGTTACAAAACGTGCCTTGCAGAGACACTGCTGGCCAGGGAAATTGCTCCCTAGCATCCCATGAGATGGGATGAGAGCACCATGCACACCAGGAGAGGTATTTCTGTACCAATGTGTCAGTGTGCACATGTATGTATAAAATCAGGGCTTTTGAGGGGGAAGCAGAATACCTCATCATGATGCCATTATGAGTTTTTGCCTTTTCTTTTTATAAAAAACCCTTTTATATGGCTTTTATGTATCCTCAGTGCTTTTAGCATGCATACTTACAATTCCTTAAGTCCAATAATTTAGCACAGTCCTAATATTCTGTTAAGCCAGGAGACCAAACATCTTGGAAGCCTTACAGCTGGAGGCCGGAAAGCCCTACGCTATCCTGCGAAACCAAGGTCCTCTCTAGAACACACCCTGCCAACTAAGTAGGCCCATCCAGGGGGGAATTCCTCAGGATGGGGGGATATCACACTAATCATTCAAGCCTCGCATTGAGAAATCTCTGACAGATAAGCTAATTTTCAAGGTTTATAAACTGTATAAGTAATCTATTGTGTGGGTGCATTTCAGCACATTCCACCTTGGCGAAGTGGTGCACCATAAGGATCCTTATTAAATACTGAGGTAAAAACACCCTTTTCCCTTAACCATGTTTAGCTCTTCATTTTAAGTCCAGGGAAAGGCAACAATCAAGTCAGATAAAGAGCTACTACAGCTGGTCTGGAAGACACAGAGGGGGAAAGGTATCTCGAAAAAGGCAGTACCGTGACCCTGGGTTTCATGAAGTACTTGTATCGATCTAGGATCCAGAATAAGGAACCTAAATGCACAGCAGGCTTCCTTTGTGTACTGGCACTCCCTGTCACAAGTTAGTTGTTTTATTCAAGGTAAAAAATATGCAGCAGGAAGAATTGAGGGTATTCACTCTTTCCAGGATAATTTTCTTACTGCCAGAAAAATTGAAATGGTTACGAGGAACATGGAGAATGCTGCTAAAATCACCTAGCATGGCTCATTACCCTCCAGGTATGTTTTAAGAAACAGGAATGTTTTTTGAGATGTGCCTTTAATCTGTAGGAATCAGTAAATATTTCCCAGTGATGAATCCTGACTGGAAACAGCCACTTTTTCCAGCTGTGACCACAGCTTCTGCTTGTTCAACTCAAAGAACTGTCAAGCAAGGGTATTGTTCTTCAGTGGGAAGTTTGGAGGAAGAAAAGGACCCCCATTCTTTAGCTGTCTAGCCAGTTTTTCCCTAAGACAAGTGGTACTCTGAGCACATCAGACTCGCTGGGGCTGGGCAGCACCCCCATGGTTAGCCCATGCACACCAGTGTGGGAAGGGAACCTCACCTCTTCGTCCCATTTTGGTGCTGAGTGCCAGTCTCTAAGCTCTAGTCGATGAACTCTAGTCTGCTTGGCCAAATACTGATTGCTGGCTTTGGGGATTTATTGTTCTTGGCATGAACTGGCTGCTCAGGGTTGGCTTTCTCTGTGGCAAAGTATTTTGGGCTAAATTTGTCCCATATAGAGCACATGGAGTAGGCACTGCTTAGGCAGCATGGGAAGCTGGGGTCCATGGGTGAGTAGTAGGACTTCAATGGGACTTTGGTCGTTCTGTCTTTTTAAAATATAGTGCTGGGGCTTCTAAAATGCTTTGAACATTGTATAACTCCCTTTAAGAGAGGAAAGACTTTAAATAAAGACTCTGAAGTTCTGATTTTTTTTTTTTGAGCTACACTATTTTGATCTGATTCTAAACTAAAACATATTGATTTTGCTAATGATGTGGGCCAAAGTCATCTACTATTCTCCTTTATAGAAGCTCTGACAAATACAGAGAAAATGTAGGGAAAGATAATAGGAAGGCTAAATGGGATATGTGTGGAATATCTTAATTTTGCTACAAACCGGGCTAATTAGCACTAATTCCTTTTAATGAAGGGGTGATAAATAAAGCGATATTCAAGCTCTTGTCTCTTATCCTTTCCTTGCTTCAATGCTGGTATTACTCTATTGTCTTTCTCCCCTAATTTCCATAAGTGAAAGAGAAGAGTCTGGCCCTTTCTATTGAAGGAAGATATCCTTGAAATCAGAACTCTGCTCTGGCACTGAAAGCCAGTACAGAATACGAAAGGCAACAACTTCCCTGAGCTGGTTTCTGGAGGTACCTGAAGGTGTTATCCCCCCTGGAAACAGCTTGTCTGCACTGAAACATTATTTCTTTTGGAAAAATGGGCATGTTTGTTTTTCCTGAACATGAAGATTTGGCATGTTTGAGTCAGGTTTCTTTATCCTGTAACCTCTCCCCTCAAATTGCTGTTGTAGAGGTAGATTTTTCTTTAAATTAAAATGAGACTTTCAGAGTGCCCTTCTATCATATAATAGCAATGGATAATTGCCTGTAGTCCTTTGTCATTGAAAAATACATGCTTTCAGCTGAGAAGATGCATTTTTCTTATCCTTGGTTTCTCTTCCCAGCCACTTTGAAATCTAAGAAATGATGCAGCTGATGCTGAGCTGAAAACTAGAAGTCATATATGATTTAAGTGTCAGCTGCCTGGTATTTACTGTTCTTTTAGTTCACTATGATAGAAAACTGCAGCAGTTCAAATTAAAATAGAAATCTTAAAAAGATTGCAATTTTTATTTCTTTCTTTTTCCAGCTATTTAATTTTTTTCCAAAACTATATATTCTTTGTCAATTAAAATCATTATATATTTTATTATAGTTTTTTATATGTTAATTTTGTGGTTGCCAGGGCAACTACAGAAGAAATAAACACAAACAGTCAGTGTGTTCCATGCTTCTTTTCTATTTGTTACTGTGTCATGGACAAAACATTTGGGAGGATAAACTCATCATCATAACTTTGCTCTGTTGAATTGGCCAGTTCTAGGTTCTGTTCACAACAGCCTCAACAGATTCAAGGGAGACGAAAAGGCTGCTGGGCTACATTATGCCTTGTCTCCATGTGGGAATTTTGGAATGAGGTGGGGTTTTATAGTTGGTGACATCATCTATACACCAACACAATGATCACCTGTATTGTTAAGCCATTAGCTATTGCTTTGGAATGTTTTAAAAATTAAAATACTCGACACCATTGCTATGAGGGTTTTCTTGAAACTCACCCTTCTATATAAGTATTCATATAACGGAGTCAAAATAAATAATTTGGCTGTGCTGCAGCTAAACAGTCTGTATGTTGTCTAAGGGAAGCTTCCTATATTGTTATGTATTTTGGTGATTGCATTTCCTTTTAATCTGTTCTCCTAAAACTGCTACAGTCACTACACCAATTTGGTTTCAGTGTCATAACTCAGTCCTATAGCTCAAAAGAGAGAGTCCAAGCTGAAAATTCATTTAAATGTTCAGCAAAAAATACTGTGTAGCTTTTGCACTTGCTGCTTTCCTGTTTCAGATTCTGTTTTAGGGTACAATCCAACTTGAATGGGTTAAGGACAGACTATTTTTCCCACTCAATTCACCTTTTCAAATGTTGAGCACAGACTTCACTCCAGAAAGGAGCAGCCCAACAGTATTTTTACAGATCTCAGAAAAGGCAATGCCTGAAGCAGCTGCAAAGATCAATGAGGGAGCTTTGGAGAGATGACTAACATGAAAATTTCAGCTATGGAAAGGAATGAAGATATTGAAGAGGGAAAAACTCAGACTAAGGAACCAGAGACCTCTAAAACAAAAGGTTCAGCTCCAATTCTATTGAAAATACATTAAAGTCATCATGATTTTTCTGTAGGCTTAGGTTTCAGTCTATTTGTTGATAAAAGTCACTCCTCCATGTATAAATAGCCAAATGTCTTAAGAAAGGTGAATATTTTGCAATATTTTGGTGCTCTCCTGAGGCATTCTCATATCTTCCATGTGTAGATTAATTTTCCCTCCTTTTTTCTACCCATCACCTGAGAGTGTCTTGTTTTATCCATTGGATGGACGAGAGATTATATTGCTGTGATGGTTAATCACATTTAGTCAAGGATAAAAATATCAAAGTAGAGCTGGATGGGTTAAATTTAAGGGGTGTGTAACTGACAGGCATGTACAGGATAAGCACTTTTATTACATACTTCTCAGTGCCACTCAGTTCGCAGCGTGCTCCACAAATACTGGCAAGGAAATATATCATGTGCCAGGGAATGAGTAATAGAGATTTGTGTGAAATACGGATGCCAGAGAATGTCTAATTATAGCTCATGAAAGACCAAACAATAACCAGTAACAAACCCCAACAGAATCATTCCCTCAAACCAAAAGTGGATTAATGTTTTTTGCAGACAACTGACAATACTAGTAGACACCAAAATTCCTATGTGGTCAAGAACCCATGAATAAAGAAGTGGCCCAGATCTGTGGGAAATAGGTTCTTGTCATGACAGAATGCAGGATGAAATCATCTTTACTTGTGCAAAAGGCATTCCAGCATCTTAAATATAAAACTGTGTGTTAAGCTATGTTGGAATCAGGGAAGCAGCAGCTTTTCCCCAACTTAAAAAAAAAATAAAAAAATCTAACTTGTACTTCCAACATTCAAAATAAGGCAGCAGATGGAGTTGCTAGGAGACAGAAGGCGAAGAACAAGAGCATGAATGTGCTCTAGTGTCTCTACACAATAGCAAAGAGTATATGAAATGAGCCGGAGCTTTAGATCTCACCATCAGCTATGACTGTTACAAGTGATGAAATGCAGTCTTTGCACTAACCAGGTAACTGTTAAATCTGAACAATTTTAGTAAGAGGATCTATGAGAATTATATTATGGGATATTTAATGCTGCTCTGCAGGCAACCCTTGTAACCACGGAATTACAGTATAATTCAGGTAGGAGGGACCTCGGGAGGTCTAGCTCAGCCTCCTGCTTAACCCATTACCAGCTCTGAGGTCAGACCAGGATGCTCAGGGATTTATCCAGTCATCTCTTCCATGAATGGAGATGGCATAACCTCTCTGCACAACCTGCTCCTCCTGGCAGCACTCATGGGAGGAAAGGTTTTCCTCATACCTCTCTGAACCACTCTGGTGTTAATTTGTGCCTGCTGCCTCTCAGCCTCACACCTCTCACCATGGCTCCCTCTCCTTCCTGACATCCCTTCAGATACTGAGGGTTTCTGTCATGTCCCTCCACAGCCATCTGTTCTCCTCACTGAACAAGCCCCAAACCCACAGCCTCTCTTCATGGGACAAATGGATCAGCCACAATCATCCTGGCTGCCCCTGCTGAACTCATCCCTTTTTATTGCTGCTTCCTGTACTGAAGGCCTAAAACTGGACACTGTTTTTCATGTGATCTAAGAAAAACGCTGGCTCTTCTCGTGTTAAAACAGTTTTGGGTGATATCAGCCACCTTTGGCATCTTTGCCAAGGTCCGCTGCTGACTCATGTGTGGCTCATGCCTAACTTTGAACCTACTAATAGAGGAGGTCAGCAATAGCCTTCTGTCACTCCAGGGATTTTTGTTGGCTAGACAGTATAGGTGCAAGGAGACAGTGCAAGGTGGAGAGAGCAATAGGGTCATGTGGAGTGCTGATGAATTGTGAGGTGAAAGTAAGGCCTGGCTGAGAAGTTGTCTTGGGAAAGATGAAATGGATGAGGAATGAAAGAAGTGTCAGTAGACTTTGATTAAAGGGCACTTTGAGTAAGAAAGATTTAGTAACAAATACTTTTCTTGTAGAAGAATCCCAGGTAGTTTGACCACCACTGGATAAGAAAGCATCATGAAATGGGCTTTGTAAAATAGATTAGAGAACAAATTTAGAATAAAGATATTAAAATATCAATGCTTAACTTCTTCATCTACTTGTCTATGAAAATTATAATAATTGGTGAAAAAAAAAAGAAGAAAATCTATCCAGTTATAGAAAGATACTTATATTTAATAATAAATATAACAAGAAAAGAGTTTATAGATTATAGTATTATGAGGCCATCAGGTTTTGAGACAGATGTAGAAAAAAGAAATATGGTGAGCAATATCTAAGTTAGTACTTAATTGGTTCTACGAGTGGAGAAAAATTGCCAAAGAAAAAAGTTTGCTGGAAAAAACACTGGGTAAAAGGAATAAATTAATATAGTTCTTATGTGAACTTCAGTAAACTATTTGAATAACTATCAATTATTACTTTAAACATTTATTCCAAAACCAATTTGCAATAAATTGTTACTTAATTTGAAAAATAGCTCATAAAACTAAAAAGACTGCCACTTTTGAGCAGTTTATTGAATGTAGATGATGTCTACTAGTCCTCTGTAGAGTTCAGAGTTATCATCTAATCATAGTTGTTAATGATCAAAAAATATCCCCAACCTTTGAACTATGTGTATGTTTTCTTATGCAACAGGGTGTTGCAGGTAATTACAGAGCTGACATAAAGAAGAGCAAAAAATATCCCCTAATTAAAAATAAAAGTAGATAAAAATAACAAAAATTCTTACAGATCCTAGAAAATTCAGATAATAAGGCACTCAGAACCATAAGAAGGACAGAAAATAGAAACAGGCATTGGGGTGAAAGTGGACAATGAATCAGTCACCAAACAAGAAAAAGTAGGCTGTGCATGCAGGAATCTGTACACAGCACGAAGCCCTGGGGCACTGCTGGTTAACCCAACCTGATCTACAGCATTCAGCTCAGGCTCTATCAGTGGTTAAAACTAAAACAGACAACACCCCTCCCACCACCTCCCCCCAACAAAAAAAAATAGGCAAGTAAGTAAAGTAAGTAGGGCGTTCAGTGCATGATTGGCTGACACTAGTTCTCGAGCTGAGACTTAGCAGGAAATGAGCTTCAAATAAGCTTCAGTAGTTGGCATAACCAGACTTTTCCCAGTTGCAGCTTCTCTGGGTTTGGCTTGCACACAACCTCTGTCTGAAAGGACCCAGCAGGGAAAGGATGATTGTGTCTGTGCTGGTCCCACCACCTGTTCTAAGGATGGATTCCCACTCCTCCAGTCAGTGAATTGTGTTCTACAACTTGCTGCACACCCCCTCAAGCAGCCTGGCCCTATCTATAGCACTTGGATATCACAGATGCAGCAGCTATCCCTTGCAGCCACTTACTCCCAGGCATCTTAAACACTGGTGTGCAGGATGCCAAGGGTGTGTTTGCATAAGGAGTTATGTATTATGACAGCTCACTGCTTGCTAGGAAGGGGTTTGAAGGCTGGGCCAGGTGGAGGTGGCGGGAGCTGGCTTGCTTCTGCCCACAGTGTTTATTGGAGCAGGCCCTGAGATGGTTTTATCATTGGGTCAGTTCCAGGTTTTGGCTGGGTGGATACCAAGTTGCTCCATGAAGGATCTAGCATGAGCACATGGGCAATAGGAGCAGTCCCAACTGACAGCTCAGAGGTACCCAGAACTCATGTTTGCCAGGTACTTTAACTCAGTCTTACCACCTGGCAAGCCTTCAGAGTGAAAATAGGCACATCTCATCAAGGAAGGCAAATGTTCACTGTCTTCACTGCAGTGTGGAAACCTTCTTTCTGCTAATTTTCAAGTCTCCTCATCCAGAGTACTATAAATATTTACAATGTTTTCCCATGTGCCTACAGAATGTAAATACCAAACTTGTAGAGAAATAATTTAATGAGGCTCAGACTCAGGACATGCCTTTTTAATATCAGTATAAAAATAGCTAATATTCCCAATCTTATTATCCAGGGACACTATATTTGTGCTTTAAAAGGCAGAATTTCTAGGATGAAATTAGATAAGAAGAATCATGAACTGAGGGGTGAGAACCCTTTGCAGTTTCAGTATGCTTTGTGGATGGAAGAAGTTCCCTGAGTGCTCAACACTCAGGTTGAAGGTTCTCCAAGCTAGATTTGAGGGGAAGAACAAGGCTCTGCACCTTCTTTGTGTCTTGGCTGAAGGAATGGAAGGATGAAGCAGAAAGCAAAGGATGGACTAAAAGTTCCCTCAGTGCACTGCAGTTCAAGAGTTCCTTGATGATTTTACAGCTGAGCAAATGTGGTGTAGGTTTTCCATCACTTTCCTGAGGGTAGTAGTGGTTCTCTGCATTGAGTTGTCATTTAAAGCCAGACTGGCTGGCACTTCATGGGATGGCACCACCAAGCCAAGTACAGCATCTGAATTGGCACAGCATGTGCTCTATGAGTCTTTCTGTGCCTTGCTTCTTTTTACAAAGCCTTTTTCTAGTTGTGATGTACTTCTAAAAGTATCTTCCTGAAAACAGTTTTTTTCCTTCAGGGTGGTGACGCTCTTAATTTTAAAAGCTGAAATCATAACACGGAGTGGTTCTCTTCGTTCTTTTTTTTTTTTTTTTTTTAAATATTTTCAGCACATGCACAAGCACTAAAAAACTAATATTCAGATCACTACTCTGCTGAGGGAGAACTCCCCCTTCTCCACATCTTAGATGAATGTTTTCTCTACCAGGCTACTTTGGATTCAGATTCTCTTTCCTTCTGTTTCTGGAGCTGTGCCACTGTACAAGGCTGCCAGTTGTTTGTTTCTCTGCATGACTCGTAGCCCCATGGTTAGATTACCTTTTCAGAGGAGGGAGATGCGGATTTGAGTCTCAGGTTAAGGAAAAAAGGTGGACTATGTCCCAGGTCCCGGTGAGTGTCCTAATATTTGTATAATTTGACACAGAATGGGTAACACCTTCATCATCTTTGCCTTTGAAAGTACATAAAGAAAAGTTCATTTGCTATTTTTATGGAACCTCTACTTTATTGCAGTTTTTCTTATTTTTAGATCAAGTACTGGATTGGGGTCTTTGTGGAGGTGAAGCAGATAAAAGGTATCAGGTTATAGTTGGTGTGACACTTGGGATATGAATGGGAAGTCAGTCCTCATAAAGCAAATTAAAACCAAACAAGGTGATTGGTGAGTCTATGTGATTTTGGGAGTAGGGAGTATAAAGAAGACTTGCTCTTACAGTGTTGGATACAGAGCATAATACATTTATACATTTATACATTTATACAGAGATTACAATGATATTTGTTCCCAATACTGCTTCCACCCCAGGCCTTTTTAGGTAGAAAGAAAATGGATCAGTTCTGAAGGATATCTCTGTTTGGCTTTTGCTTCCTATGCACATCTCTGGTGTGTCTGTGGCACTTGTCACATTGTAGTCTGTCGTCATTCCACAACTTGTCTTCCTGTGGTGTGAAGTCACTGGCTGATTTAGACTTGTCAGGATTAGCTCTGCTCTGTGCAGAGGGAAGACATCCCTGTAGAGCTGAGTTCAAAAGTAGTGCTGCCACCAAGACAGCAGATGCCACGTCAAGTGGCGCTGGAAAATTAGGACATGGACTTTTCTCTCCTTTGGCCATCTGAGCACAACATTCAAGAAACCTCTATTATATTCTCCATTTCTTGTGATTCTTGCTGGAAACAAAATTTTCTTGGGTGCCCCTAGATTCCTTAAATTAGTGTATTGTATATGTTGTTGTTATGAGTTGTTACATTGGTGTGGCCATTTAATGAAGATGTGGTGAGGAGGTAATGGGTGAAACAACTATGTCATAAGGCAGTAAAAAATGCTGTAAGATGATCTTCTGTCTTTCATTAGAATCTAGTGTGTTATTTATCAGTGAAAATGCCATTGCAGAACAGGTTCATACAGGAAATGAAACTTCAGCGAAAGTAGATGTCAGATAAAATCAACATTCAATTTAGCTCACTCTATGTTAAAGGAAAATACCCACATCAGTTTGGGCTCAGGGACATGCAAAATCTTTTCTGGTTTGGGGTTTAAATTAACACTTATCTGAAATGGCTGTCAATACGCTTTAGTGATTCAGTGTACCAAAACTAAATTTATCTTCTAATTAAATGAACTAGTCAAAACCTAGAATTTAATCTGTCTTAATGAATTCCTAAAGAAGGGGCAGTGTTTAATAGCCTCTTTTGACTTAGTTGTAGTAAGAATGATAAAGGAAAGGAATTTAAAACTCGTGAGTTTAAGTGAGGTTTTTTTTAATTTACAAGTGCAATTGAAATAATCCTTATTTGTTTCAAAGTAATTTTGAAGGTGATGGAAAGAGGTTTTTAACCTGGACAATTGGATAATCTCAAAAAGAGGTAATGATATAAAATTACCACTCCATCCTCCAACACAAAGCAATTATTAAAATTTGTCAGCCTGGCTGCTTGGGATTTCATCTGACTTCTTACTGCAGAGGCAGTAAACCTTACCAGCAAATTCAAATTAATAAAGAGGGCTTATTTTTGCTACTGAACTTGATGGTCAGCTTTGTCTACAAATAGAAAATCCATTTGCAAAGATTATAAAGCATGGCAATTTAGTAGATGTGCGCTTGCTCCTTTCCATTCTCCTTGATTAGCCTTTTATACCTCACAATAGTATATCTAAAAAAATTGGCAAATTTGAGGGAGTTTAGTGTTTTGAATTTGTACAAAAGCCCTTGGTATGGAAAGCCTATCTTGGTTTGCTGTAATGCCAATAGCTCCCAAAGCCATGAAATAGAGTTGATTGGGATACAAAAGAACACAAAAAATCTTCAAAATATTGAACATATCTGCAAACACTGAGGAATTAAAAAAAAAAAAAAATCACGGGACATTTAATGTCAAAAATGTGCTGTGAGGAGCCTATTTCTCCTCTCTCCTCTGAACAGCACATCCATTCACTCCATCTGCTTTCCTCCCCACTCAAATCAGCATTACTGCCCTACAGGATGTAAGTTGTTTTTTCACCTCTCTAGGTTTCTTGGCCCTTCCACAAGTGTTATTAATGTTAGGAGTCCTACTGATTTCATCCCATTCCTAGTAGCAAACACCACAGCTTTTGTCTCTTTAACATATGGGCTACAAGGGCTATCCCTATACTTGCAAATTCAGCATTGCCAGGATCCATGTTCCAATCCTCTCTGGCCAGCTGGCATGGACTAGCTTGTTCTTATGACTGAAGGCTCATAAACAAGCTTGCTACATCCCAGCTATTTATTGGGAAATAGTGCATAACTTTTCTTAACTCTGGGCCTATGCTGAGGATTTGTTTGGGAACTGGGCCTGAAGCATACCAGGGACGTTTTACTCCTTTAACAATAGAGAAGGCAAAATCACAATGTCAGCGTCAGTCTGCCAATATAAACACGTGGACTTTTTAAGAACTTCCTGGATCTCTTTCTGGAACCAAGTCTCCTCTAGAGCTGGTGGGGCACTCACTTGTAGGGAACCTTCATCTCTCTCCTCCCAGCCCAGGCAGTGGCAGTACAAGCACAGAGGCAACCCCTCAAAAAGTATTTCTTCAGTATCCTTGTCCTGTCTGTGAAAAAGGGAGAGAAATCTGGCTTTTGTTGTACAGGGACAGGGTTGCTTCTTTTTTACAGACAGTGGCTTTATTGTCTGTCCTTTTTGGGAAATCAAAAATTTCCCAGGGGTCAGATTCTGAAAATTTTTATTCAGCAGGGAAAACAACACAGCAGAGGTTAATTTTCAGAAGATTCGTTTCAACTAACACCTTTGAAAATCTGGCAAAATCTTGCATGTTTTCTAGTAAAAGATACTATTTCCTTTATTTCAGAAAGAGCAGGTTAACAGCCTGATATTTCCAACCCAATGCAAAGAGATACTTAAGGGAGCTGAGGTGGCACTTACGTCCCACGCAAATCTGACTCTCAGATTTATTTCTGTTAACTGAGAGCCACAAACTCTAAATCATGAAACTGAAGTGTAAAAAAAAAAAATCTTTTTCCTGTATTGCAGAATAGCTTGCATAATATTAAGCTTTCAAGATTTCCATTTCTAATTTTATCACGGCCTTTTTTTTTTTTTAAGTCTTTGTCACACAGCAAGAAGGACAAAGTTGCCACATCCTTGAGTCTTGTGATGAGGTTCGTAAGTCAGCTGAGTCCTAGTGTGAAAAAGAAAACAAAGCCTTTCTAGTTTACCCCAAACACTTCTTTTAATTGTAGTACATTTAATTCATCATGGGCCTGTCAGATTTCAGGCAACAGAATAAACAGGCTTTCAGAGATGCTGATGGCTCCAAGAGTGACTTTTTTTATTGGAACAGTTTTTAGTTCTGTTTGTTTGCTACAGAGTATTTTCCTCAGTGTTGTTTTTATGCTGAACTGAGACTTGGGAATGTTTTCCATTGGAATGTTACACTGTCATGTAAGGTCAAAAGGGAAAATGCCAGTCAGTGTTTCCCAGTGATTGTACACATGTAACATTATGTTCTTTCATTGAACTGAGTTTTTATTTCTGAGAAATAACTGTTATTTTAGCTTGCATCACTGCAGATATTATTAGTCATACACATATGCAGCTATTTGTCTTATGTTCTGTAGCCAAAGAAAAATACCTATTAAACTTGTAATAAAATATTATCAATTCTGACTTTCCAGAACCAGTCTTAGTTCCTTCCTTCCTTCCTTCCTTCCTTCCTTCCTTCCTTCCTTCCTGCCTTCCTGCCTTCCTGCCTTCCTGCCTTCCTGCCTTCCTGCCTTCCTTCCCTTCTCTCATATTGGATTTTTTGGGAGGGATGGGCAGATAGGGAGGAGTGTAATAGCAAGGCCTAGATCTTGGACTAGGTTTTGGCAGTGACTGCCTGTATAACTGGTTCAAGTAAAGCTCTCTCATGCCTTTTGCTTCTAAAATAGAGATGAAAAATTTTTACTTTTATCTGTAAACTCTTTAAGGAGTGTCTGTATGCAAATCTATTATTACCTCTGCTAGAATCCCTCCAAGTAGTGTTTAGAAGCTTTTAGAGAAGGAGAGGACTGGATTAATTAATTCTTTGATTTATTTTGAATCTCAGCCTTTTGAACGACAGAAATGCAATGCCCATTTCCTTGGAGATGGACACATCTGCAAATCTGTTAAGTAACAGAGTACTGCTTGCACAAGCTGTAATTTAAAGGTTGAAAAACTTTGCATCATCCCTGAAATATAAAACCACAGATGCTCAGTTTCCCAACACTGCATTTTACAAATATCTGAGCCAACTCCTTAAGTAAGCCCTTCTGTAGTCCTGCTCAGTCCTTTTGAAGGGAAATTCAGTGTATCTTTTTTATTTCATTATGAATTTGTCTGAATAGAGACAAATTAAAAACTAATAATATATCTCTCTTGTTCTGTTTGATTACTAGAATGTCAATGGAAAATGAATCTTCTTCATTACAAAATAATTTCCCTTTCACACGTGACCTAGTCTGAGCACATTTTTAACCACTTTGCACTTGCCTAGTGCTATATTACCATAGCTAGCTGCAATAGCCTGTGGGTTTATATCAGAGGTGAGATGTCATAGGACTCTAACTCCCTGCTATAATTATGAGGGTTTTAATTTTTTCTGAAATAGGCTTTAAATCCTAATAGAGAGTGGGGTCCATCTACAAAATAGAGTTATGCCTCTCAATTCTTGATAAATGATCTTGATGCGATTACTCTTGGCGTTCAAACTCTTCAGTAATTTTTCTTGCAAGTGAAATAAATTTGCTGTAGGAATGTCATTAGCCACAAATAAATGAGGCTTGATTAGTGCTTTTATTATGTTAAGGTACTATGTTTATACCAAGCAAACTCACCAGTGGGTTTCAGTGAAGTGCAATGCACTCGGAATGGGCAGGTATGGCCCAGTAAATAGCCCTGTAGACACATCAGCTCTGGTCCTACAAGCAAGAGATCTGTGTTACTGTGGCAATGGTCCAGGGTAAGTATTCCTACGTCCGAGGAAGGGCTGATTCCCATCAGTGTAGTGCTACATTGACACTGCATCATATTGCAAGTAGTCTAAACCAAGCTGAAATACCTTCACACAGTGATGCATTTCAGATACGTGCACACCCAGATATGTGCAGCAGATGGAAACTGCTCATCTCCAAAAGCGCATTTACACTACAGCGTGGGTGAACTTTGTGCTTATCCCAGGTTCCAACACCTTGTATTTCAGACAGGCTATTTCAGTCTGATGTGGAGCAGAGTGGTTCCTTGAGGGGGATGGGGGATATAACTAAAAACTGCTTTGCACTGGACTCCGCAGCATATAAAATGGATATAGGCCTGTCTATACTCCACCCCTCCAATACAAGAGCCTTCATGTTTTGGCTGGGGTAAGGAAGGCAGATAAACCATATCCACCCCACATTATAAAAAAGCTGTCCTTTGTTTGAAAAACTCCTGGATCAAACTCCAGTTTCTGCATCATGTGGCCATTTCAATATTCTATCCTTTGCCAAAAATAATAATTTTTTTTTTTTTTTTAGATACCAGTGAGAGGTGGGTGGTTAGAAATACCTTGACTATTGAACAACTTGCAAATGGAACACAAATAACTTTCATTGATTTGGATGGCAAAAGCTAGGCCTCTGACTTCTGAAATCTAGCTTAAAACTGGAAATCAGATTCTCTGATGCTACATTTTGTAGTGAAGTCATAATTGTGTGTTTGACATTAGTCTGTTGCCATGGATAGTAGGAATCAGGGTAGGATGTGATGACATTAAAAGGTCACTTCACTCTCTAATAGTTATGGTTTTGGAAATGACTAATGGCATTGTGCAGCTACAAATGTAGAGCTGGAGCAATATGATGAACTATAACTGACTCTTGCATAAGCATAAATGCCTCTGAGATTTAGAAGAAAGGATGACAGAGCCCTATTAAAAAGTGAATGGATTTATTTTTCATTTTGTTCCTTTCTGAGAGAGATTGCATACCTGGTCATTGGAGAAGGTGATTTCATTTGTACAAAAATGTAACAGCAAGATGGTTATATCAATAAATGTTATTTCTGGTATAAATCTCTGATTGTATTTAAACAATTAACTCTAGATAATTATTTACAGGGGATTTAATATGACCAATAAACATCACTATTTTGGTATCTTAGAAATTTCAAGACTCTTTTAAGATGTGGCTCTTCTCATCTGATCATAGGAAGTAAGTGATAATGTTTATTTTCAGAAGGACGTATTTGAAGTGTCTAACTGAAACCATGGAGTTCCTGCTTGATTTGGAACAGTTGGGCTTGATCTGGCAGAAGAACATGACCGAGCCATTCTGAAGTGTTAACACAATCCTGGTAGTTATGTCAGAAAATATTTAGGGGATGGAAAGGATATGGAGCACAGATTTCCACTACAGCAAAAACTGTTAAAACAAAAATAAACTCAGAAAATGTAAATCATGAAGCCTGTTTTGTAGAACATCCATGCAGCTCCAATATAAACTTTTTATTTACTCTTGCAGTTCATCAGGAAATTTTAAAAAATTCTATTAATAAAAAAATCAAATACAAAGCCTTTCCACCATCCCTCTCCCTTTTGTTTTATATTTTCTTCCACTTCCCTTCCTTTCCCTTCTCTTCCCTTTCTCCCTCCTTCGTTTCCTTCCTTCTTTCCTTCCTTCCCTAAATTTTCAAAAGTGAAAGCATCCTATAACTTGTTCTTCTATTAAGATGGCTGTTTTAGCACTTAGTTGTGTAACCACTTTCTAGCTCTGATGTGTTTATTAATCATCCAGTTGCCACAGGTTTCGTTGCACATTTTGTATTCCTGAGAACTCTTTGTAGATGGTTTCTTGCGTTTGCAAATCTGGGCAGTCCAGCCCAAGCTGCCATCCACTGCTGCTGAGAAAATGTGGTATCTCCTGGCCTCTTGCAGAGGCAGCTGCACTTTGACTGCAGCAGGAGAATAACCAAAGGAAGAGTAAATCCTTTTTTTAATCTCAAGTGAAGAGCTAATTTTTTCTCCAATAATAAGTTTCCTTCTGAGGGCGCACAACTGCACCATTGGAGTATCTGTCTTGTGTCTTGGCACATGCTAGAGATGATCAAAGCAGCAGCTTTTGTTTAAAAAAATAGAAAAGAAGGGTTGCAGAACATCCAGGGATGGGTATAACACCAAAAAGCAAGGAAGACTCACAAAATAAATAGGGTTTTTTTCGACAGTTTGTCAGTGTGCAAAATAACAAGGTAGATCAGGGACACAGTTCTGAAATAGTTTAGTCAACAGATATTCTCCCCATTTTTCTCCTCCTGCAAAATCCTTTTATAGATTTGGGGCATGTAGATTTTTCTCGGCATCCATTTTTTAGTTCTGTAGATAATCAGCCCAGACCTTAAAATAATGTTGCTATTTTCCATAAGAGTGAGAAGCGGCATTTTTTACCAATATTTTTTCGTTACTCGTGAGACAAATTTAAACTCTGCTATTAAATGACAATGAATAAACCTAGGCATCTGTCCATAAGAAAAAAATTCTCAAAATGAAGCAGGTCCCATTCATACTAGTTCTACTTTTGTACAAACATAACACTGAATCAAGCAAAGCATTTCCATATTATTTCTGTAAATCATGAATTAATTTCATACCATCACTGCAGAGAAGGTGGACATTCTCAATACACATATAGCCATTGAAATACATATTTTGTGTTCTTTTAATGAACTTGAGGTCTCAAGCATTGCTTGTGAGTAATCATCGGTATCAGTAATCTCCACATGAATTATTAATGCCTTTCTAAAAAGCACTGATGTAACTGTCCAGCACTGTTTTCCTTTTTATACAGGGAGAAGAAAATCCCAAGCTCTGTCATCATCAGCTGGCTTGTGTCCAATAATTCCAAATTAATTTAAGTGATCAAGAACTGGGCATTAACTTCTCTTACATGTCAGGAGAGCAGGTAATAAAATAAAACCGATCAGCCAAAGTGTAGCAGCTCTTTACTCTGTGGGAGGAGAGGGTGAGATCACTGGTTCTGCGGAGCTGGAGTGACCAGCTGACTTCTTTGTCTGCTCGCCTGCGTGCTCTCCTCTGGCAAAGCAAGAGACAGGCACTGCTCCCTGCTACTCTGTGAGTAAGGGGCTTTCCCACGGAGCCCCTCTGCATGGTGAACCTCAGAGACATGGCCACAGTTTAGGTCTCCATGATTTCATTTATTCTTACATGGCACCTGTAGAAAGAAACAGGTTAATTAACGAGAAGAGTGATGCACAGCTTTAATTCTCATTGTTATGACTCTGAGCAAGGCCCCGTGAGAACACTGGAAGTAATTACGTTATATTTCCTTCTGGTTTTGCTACCAGGCCTGGATTTGTTTGCAGCAGATTTTACAAGAATTTCTCGCTGCCTGTAAGACTGGCATTCGCCCTTTATGTCTTGGACTAGTTTAAGATGTGTTATTTTAATTCTCAAGAACAGATTCAGGCATTTATTTCTGATATACCTTCTATGAAAGAAACCATAGCACCTCCTGGGAATTTTCTGTTTTTTTCCCCTAAAGTTTCATGTGTCTATACTGCATTGTAATGGACTACTTGATTTTGTGATTTCTTTATCCAGGACCCAAAGCAGTCTATTTCAATTTATATATAATATGCATTTTTATAATTTGAGTTCAGTCTTCTTCAGAGCCATAGAAGGCACAGTACAATAGCTTAACATAAAGTGCTATGAATTGAATTCTTAAAATGCAAGTTGCACTTCTATATATCGTGTGTAGTAAGTCAAGATTTCCTTTTTCATGTGCCAAATAGGCTTCTATTTAAAGCACAGCTACGAGAAGATGTATTAACAATCAAAATTCAGCTTGGTTTTGGAATGTTCATCTAAAAACCATCTAAATGAATTAATCTAAATAAAACAATGAAAGAGGAGTTGTGTCTACTTGTAACTGAAAGTCTGTTGTGATTTCCTCAGTACTTTGAGGAAACACCAGTCAATGAGAATTCCTCAATCGTTCCCTTCATTCCAGATGGAAAGGAAAATATGTTTGAGTATGTTCAGTTAGAAACTGCAGAGAGGGGCTTAATACACTGTGGTTACTCTGAATTAAGATGAAAATGCTTCTTGACAGCCCCTGGCTCTTTTTAGTAGCAATTATTCTGAGTTCATGATAATACTTGTAAGTGACTGTGTGTGCTTTAAGCTCTTCACTCCTTGATATGCTCTTGAACTTGTGCCATTTAGCAAGGGCACTAAATCAAAGGTTGTGATGGGGTGACAGAGGACTGACATTATGAAATTAACTTGTCCTGAATTACTACTCAAGAAACACAGACTCCCAGACACGTTTTTGGAGTTACACTCATTGTCCACCAACATTAAATACACTCCTGTATTAAAATGCTGTTAGGGCTGTTACTTAATGATTCACTGGGATTTGATGATCGCACATGCTAAGTATTCAAAGAAATTTTTACTTGTGAACTAATTCAACAGAAAAGGACTGCATCAACAACCTATATTATTGTATAAGTGGTGTTTTCAGTACTGTTCACTGAGTATTGTCAGAGACTGGTCTATTTGGTTGTATAATAACATTATAGTTTATGACATCCAAGACTCATTAATAATAAAATCATTCAGTCCATTAGTCTATTTAAATAACCTAAAAGATATTTGATGTAGAGACTGAATTAAACACAAGTATGTTCATGCATGTGGACACCTGTGTATACAAAGCTCATAATGAATTACTTTCAGAACATTTTAATTATGAAGATGGAGACCAGGACCCAAAAGCTAAGCAAGCCACATAGATAGACTACTTTTTGCTTTAGATAAGTTTTCAACTTCTAAAGGTGTCTTACAAGCAGCTCTTCATCTGAGATGCTTACATTTTAATCAAGTGCTGTCAAAATTTTTGATGACTAAGGGAGAGATTACTCTATAGCTGTTTACTCAAAGAATCCAGTGGCAAATAAATTTTACAGTGTTAAAGGATGATAGAAAACCATTTGAGAATTCTTTCATGCGTTGCCAGTTTGATGGCCTAATTTGAGTAATGAGCAAATTTTGTTATGGCCTGTATATGGATTCTGCAAATACCTGGGCTGCCGATTTAGCATCACTGCAAGGATCCAGTTTTCTATTATCTACGATAAATGAAAGACAAATTATATTATCTACTTTATCTTTAAAAAATGCATTCAAATATAAACAGAATTCAAAGCAGTTATTGGCCTTTATAAGATGCCAATGGCCTTTAGAGGATGTCAGAATAAAGATCAAAGGGTTCTTTTTAATCCTATAATATAGGAACAAAAATGCACAGACTCATAAATGGATGAGTGGGTGATATTAGTAGCCACTCACAGAGGAATCCTGACTTCCTTGGAGTCAGTCTTCTTATTTCTTTGTGTCTTCATTCCTCCTTGAATTTTCTTAACATTTTGAAAACTGTTTATGTCTGTTTATTCAGCTTATTGGAGATAGTAGGATTAGGCGGAGACTGCAAAAAATATGTCCATGTATGTGTGTTTCTATCTATGACACATGAATGAATGTGTATTTCAAAACATTTGAAATACAAATTCCCAATGTCCTCTCCTGCAAAAGCACGGGAGCAGTTTGTCTACTGAATATGTTCCTTTAACAATTCATGTATGCAATTCCATTTTTACTGAGTCGATTAGCTTCAGTGAATGAACACAGCAACACTGCTGCTCACCTGCTTAAAATCCAGTCTGTCTGCAGAAGATATTCTACACTGCCAAGACTTGTGTGATATGTGTGATATTCCAGGAAAGCAATTGCTATTCTCTTGATGTGTTGCATAAAGACATACTCAAAAGAACTCAGCTGAATGACTCTTGTTTTAACACAGTTATTCACACAGAAAAAGAAATTAAATGTGTAAATATTCCAGATTACATATTAGCTGGAATTTTACTTGATCAAAATGAACTAGAATACAAAGGCAGCCTGTTTGAGGAAAAAATGGAAACAGGACAGGGAAATTTGTCATGAGGCATCTCCTGGTAGAGGAGACTGGCTCTAGATGGAGAAGATTTAATGAAGTGGCCAGAACAGTACAATGGAGAGGAAAAAGATGGGTTTTGTGGGAAGTCTCCTTCAAAGTGATCTGCACTGTCTTGAGGCAATGCCATTATTCTGTTGAGATCAATGGGATTTTTTCTCTTGGCTTTTCAGCAGCCAGGATCTCACTCCTGTTTCTTATCACTCATACTTGACCTTGCAGGCAAGGAAGTCATTGCAATTTAGAGTGCCTCAAAAAAGCACCTGTGCCACATGACTATTGGGCTGAGTATGAAGAGAGTCTTTATGTGTCAGAAAGGCAGAGATATACTTAATGCATCTGCAGTACATCAAAGTCAGATTTCTGTATCAGATCACTGTGTTTACAGAGCAGGAGGAAAGCTGGGCATGTCTGGATTTATCCCACATGTTGACTCACAGCTATCCTATTGAGAGCCAAAACCACTCCTAGTAACACTTTCAGTCACTAACAGCAACTGCCAGCCAGCAAAAGTAGATAACAGCAGAGGTAAACTTTCAGTCTGCTTTAGCCTGAAACTTGAATCTTGGTGGAAAAAGGATTTTAGGTGTTGGAAGTAGTAACTGGAGGCACATAAGGCATCCTCTATTCAGTGGTCAAGTCTTCCGAGGATTTGAGAGCAGTGAAAGTTTTTGCATCTGGAAAACTCTCCTGTGCTTCTCTCACTCTTCAGTGCCAAAATTGGTAAGTCCATGTTGTAGCAGTAACTTACCTGAGAAACTTAAAATGGAAATTAAATTGAAATTTAGAAAAGGAACATTCGTGCTTGACTTGCAGTGTTTTCAGTATAATTCCTGTTTCATTTACAAGGAGAATTTCTTCTGTACTCTCACCATGTGTAATGTGGGCTCTGATTGTCCTGATAAGTTTTTTTTCTTATTATTTCAGCATAAATATGAGAATTCTTTAAGTTGCCACCAAGAAACTGTTAATTCATGTAGTTAGACTACTAAAAAGTCCCATTGATACAAAATCCAAAGCCTAAATATTTAGCAGAGTTGGAATAATAGGATAAATTGAATGCATGCCAGTATCTTCTGACACTATTTCAAGCAGAGATATTATTGAACCACTTAAAGATGTGTTTAACAATTGCTGTATTTTATTTAGGAATTCATTACCTTTCAATTGTAAACAAAGGCTGAGTGACACTGTTTTATTATATTGCAAGGAGATTTCATGCTATTTAACATGTGTTTTCTCCTCTAAAAGATGACCATAATTATAATGATTGGGATGACCACGTCATAAGGAACAAAGGACTAAGCTAGACACTACTTGTCCTATGGAATTTATTTATTTTTTAAACTATTTTCAAAAATCTTTGAGGAAATGTACAGTATCCCACTGGTAGGTTTAATTTAATGGCAACTGGCACTGAATTCCTCAAAACCTTTCCACCACCAAAGGTTTTTTCTTTATAATTGCATTTATATCTTGGCCTATCTAACTGTCATTGTACAAGCTATTCCTTCAGGAATGTGGACAGTAGGTTTATGCACCTTTCTAATATTAGCTCTCTGAGTTTGGCTTAGCATATGTTCCTACAGATTTTAGAAAATGTGCTTGAAATCATTAAGTTACCCAGTAGATAGAAAGTTATATTTTCTCAGATCACGAACAACAGTCTTAGTCACCCCCAAGCTTCAACAGGTTTCAAGTTTGGTTCAGATTTTGACTTGCATTCCACCAGCATGAATACGTGCTCTGGCATCTGAGCTGATTGACTAAGTCGCCTCAGGCAGTTGAAATCTGCTTCAATTTTTAAAATCGGCCTGAGATACGAGTGTCTGCCCTCTCCTTGGTTAAGAAGTGGGCATAGATGCAAACTTGGGCAAACATGCATAATGAAATTGTACAACTTACTGGTAATCAACAATGTTTTAGCAAAAAAATAAAAAAAAAGAATTTAGAAGAAGTGAAAATGTTGCAGGAAACAGGGTAGTAGTCACAAATGAAACAGCATGCCATGAACTCTAAATAAAACTAGAGATGTCTCTTGATACCGCAGCAGCCTCTTGGCCCAGACATTTCAAACTCTGCAGACAGTACCAAAAGGGTGAGGGATGACTAGGT
>VZTN01028771.1:0-11480 GCA_013400515.1 Erpornis zantholeuca
TCCCCACAGGGGGTGCCCCAACACAAAATCTATTTCATAAGCTTGTTTTGTTTCTTAGTCCCACAGTCCCTTGTGGCATGAAACAATGTGTCATCTCACTTTTTTCCCAACTTTCTTCCCTGTATCTTGTCCTAACAAGTCTCGGCAAAAGCAAGAGTGAAACAAAAGCACACAGTTGAAGGTTTAGCAAAATTGAGGCGAGTCAATCTGCAAAGAAATTTTAGCTCACATGTTCTGTTAATATCACTGAGAACAGAATGTCCATGATTTATTATTTTAACAAGATCTGTCAAGAGTGAAATTCAATACATTTCAGCCTACATGGGCGAAGACCCCAGACTGGTTTAGGCACTCACATTTCAGTGGTTAACTGCAGCCATCATGTGCTCAGTCATCATATTTGGGCACCTTAACTTTCCTAGTTCATGACTGTGAGAAACACAGCTCTCAAATTAAATTTTAGAAAATTTATTCAACAAAATTACAATTAGACACCTTAATTGGCAGTCTGTCAAAACACAAAAGGTGCAGCACTGGGTGCTTAACCAGGACAAATGTGGACAGAGGCACACACCTTCTTGGGGGTCGATACATTTTATACCCCTGGTCTGATGAGACCCCCTCCCTGCCCCCACCCATCGAGGACACTGTGGTTGGCTCACTGTTGCCTGTGTTCCGTCTTACTGACTTTTTGGTTGGCTTGTGATCTTCTAGGGGCGTCTGGTTGGTTTATTGATGGTCCATTCATGTTTGTTGGTTTATCCCCTTATGGTAATGAAGTGTATACCCACTTTCTAGAAAGTACCTTCATTCAATGTAGTAACCATGAACCAATTCTAGATTAACAAAACCAGATAACATATTTATATTAATGAGGCAAGGTAACTGTGGACGCTGATGGTTTGGTCAGAGGAGAATTTTCAGTTTTTGTTAAAGTTTTCTCTAGCCGTGGACAGAGAATCACTTCCCACAGCTAAAAGCTGAGAAACCTTGAGAAAGCTTTGTAAACTATTTGGGATGTTTTGAGAAAATTTATCTCAATGGTATTTGTTTGCCTTTGTTATCCTAACAGTTTTCTCTGTAGCTAACCAATCGTACTTACTCTTACTCTTGTCACTCTCTGCTCCTGACCATGGCTGAACAAGCAGCGGGTCAGAGAGCAGCTGGACCTTTTTAGAGATCTCCTTGTCCTGTCTGTCTGTTTGCTATGCATGAAATATGCATTAAATAAAGAAGATACTTTGCCTTCTGATGGAGTTGTTCTTATACTGCGAAGGGCCAAATCTGGCCTTAATTTGCAACAGGTAACAAACTCACTGACATTAATAACATATTATTAATTAACAAACAATGAACTTTTATCCATATACGAAAGCCAACTTCACAGTTCATTGTTTATGACAATGACAACTCTGGTTACGTAAAAACAGCTTGACAAAAAGCTTTGTAAAAAACTCCAGGACTGTAAAGCAAATTATGCCCATAATTATGCCATACAATAAGAATTTGCAGAGAAAGGAGGAGAAAAAGGTGGCAAATGAGTGAAGAGTTCTGCCTCTGTGTACATGTTGAAATATACAATTAGAATCAGACTGCCAGGTTATGTGTATCGATGTTATTCACACATTTGACTAGCTCACCATTTATCTCCGTAGGAAATTGGAACAAAGTTTTTTGGGTTACTGAGATGGACATCACTCATGATGTCCTTGCTCTGGCTCATATAAAACTATGGTTATATTGTACATACGGCTTTAAGTAAAACCGAAAGCTTGAAGCGAGTGTCAAGCCCCAAATTTTCCATTGGTTTCCACAAAGTTTAGGAGGAACTGTGGTTCTGTGGTTCTGTTCATCCTTCTCAGAAAATTATGTAAGGTGGTATTCCGTGCATGAATCCTGTTGTGTTGCAGGTGTCTAGATAGCAAAGTTTAAGTGCAAACTACACTGAAGCTATGGCAGATAGAAGACGCATGTGAACTCGGGGAGAAAGTTCATATATATGTGTATAAATTTTAGAAAATGTTAACCACATTTTAATAATTTAATTAGAGGTTTACAACTGTTTCATTAGGGTTGAGAGTTTCTCCTCATCATCCCACAATTTAAGCTCTAAATACCTATATAAGACATAGTTATTTTTCCTCAACAACTTTGTGCCCTTGGCAGAGTCCCAGAGCTGATGCAAATTTCTCTAAGGGTCAGCAGGTTTTGCACTCTTTCTGTTATGTTAGCCATAGAAATACTTTTAATGTATTTTATAGAGATAAACACTCTACCATTCCCCCCCCCCCCAAGCAAACAGTAATTAGGAGCAATAAAAATAAATAAAAACACCTGTTTTTTCTGGCTTGCCCAAAGACGGTGTTTTGTATTTACTGAACAGCAGTCTCACAGCATCCTCCTTGGAAATTCAAGAGCCATAAGGCAACTGGTTGTATTTAGTAATCTTCTGCATCAGTAGTTTTGCCTTTTGGGCTCCAGAATTGATTTTCCTCATCTTGGTGTATTTTTACAGCTCTGCCCCTTGACCTCTGTTGCTCTGCATTGGCCAGCAGTGACATGAGTGACAAAAGAAATATAAGTCAGACTGGTGATTTCTGGAACATCAGAATTGACAGCTGTAGAACTGATGGGTAGAGTGAGTTAAGACAGTTCTTTTTAAATATATTACAGCTGGGAATCAGTCACCACAGAGAGACCATTCAAACTCAGAAAACTTTCTTCTTTATGAAGAAATTCCCTGCAAGAAAGGGAATGTGTCTGCCCTGCAACCACAAAACCCAAAGGATGTAGAGATATTTTAGACTTCTACCTAAACTGTGTGAGAACCATCTATCTCAAAAGTCCTAATGTCTTGGATTTTTCACTAAAAACATGCAGGGGTCAAAAAGGTTTCCACAAAATGTATTTTTGTTTAATTTAGAATTCCCTTTTTAAAACTGACTTAAAAAAAACCAAAAAAACAAAAAAACAAACAAACTCTTTTTAAAACTGACTAGGCTATTGCCTAGTATAGGCTAGACTTTTGGGTATTGATAGCACATTCCAGTGCTGAGACTTCTAATGTACATGAACATTACCCATTACTGTGGTGAGATTTCCAGCTTTTCCACTCTTTTTCTGATTACCTGCCTCTTAGCTTTTTGTACAGCATTCACTGCTGAGAAGTCCCAATTGCACACCACAGATCCTAGCAGCTGTTAGAGACAATAGGAGAAATACCTAGATGATACCTGACATTTTTTCTCAGCAGAATATAAAGGTCATTGAAGAAGCCTGGGAGAACAAAGTGAGTATATCCTTGCATGATTTTTTTCAAATCCAGTAAGCTGCAAACGATTCTTCCTCTTTAAAATAATTTGTTTAAAGAGAGAAACATGAGCATTTGTAAGTAGCTCGGCATTATTACTATTACACGTTATTGAAAAAGAACTTAATCCATGTTCACCAAGAAAAAGACTTGGTAATTTGAGTCTTTGGACTCAAAGTTAAACCACGGCTAAGCCTTGGATTATATCACCTATGCTAGTGCGGCAATGGTGAATATTTTTCTCTTGACTGTGCAGAAGAGGACTGAAAGTTATGTTTAGATGAGCAGTTTCCTAAGTCTCAGACATCCTGAGTTACCAGTTATTGCAGCCAACAGGTTGTAGTCTGGTCTCACTGGTTTTTTGCTTGCAGAAGTCTGAGTTTCTTGGACAGAAAATTGTTGGCATACATCCAATGTTAGTGGTTTCTTGGCCTTTCTGAAACACTTTGCTTAACTGTGGAAATCATTAAATTAATACAATTAATACATTTAAATAAGAATTTTTCAGAGATAGGGAACAGTGTTTCCTGTGAGAACCGTTTGTCCACCTTTGGAGCAAAGACTGCCCACGACACCTTTGTTTCCTTTTCAACCTTACTGTTCAGTGGTGCCATAGTGTTCCCCCGGAGGGGACCACAGAGACAGCTCCACACTAAGGCTGAGGATTTTCCCCAGAAAGCTGTGGCAGGCGCAATTCTACTCTGTGTCAGGTCACTTCTGTAGGGAGACTGTTTGGGTCACAGGCAGTGCAGTGGGCAGAGAAACATTGTCCAGGTGATTTGGGCATGCAGGCACTGGCTGCTGATGAAACCAAGGGTCATGGATCAGCAGCTGTGGCATCGTCTCCTCCTCCCTTCATACACGTGTACATCTGCTGCTCGCCAGCCTCCATCAGCCTGTATTATGCTGCTTCAGGTCTGACTTTACACCTTTCTTACCCTAATTGTTCCCTCTTGTGTTGTATAGGCAAAGTTCCTTTGTGTTATTGTCCTCTGTGTGCACTGATGAGACCAAGGTGTTCATTCTAACTATGCAAAGTACACTCTGTGTAATGGGTTAAGTATCAGAGCTGAGATCTCAGGCAAGTTCTTCTCTGTTCCTACATAGAAACTAATAGTAGTAGAAACTAGTTATATTTTCCGTCTGAGATTTTAATGTGATTCATTGCAATTCTGTTTGTTCTGTGTTCGTTTCTGTTCAAGATTCTTCACTGCATTGACCTTGATGTAAGCTTGTTTTGTTTTACTCTTGCATGCCATCCAGCCACAGTTATGGTGTGAAAAGAAATCAATGACTATTTGCTTTTGCACGGACTCTGCTTTCAGATATTATCAGTCATTTTATCTTTTAAATATACATTCCCAGCTATTAAATGCTAGATATAATAAAACAAAATAGCTAATAATCTGTGTAGCTTGCTTGCAGTACAGAGATTCAATAGCTTGTCTGACATTTCTTAGAGCCAATATTTACCTTTATCACTGGTAAATGCCTCCTGAGACTCATTATTCATGTAATTCCCATTAAGAGGCAGTAGTAAAACAGCCTGTTGTCTTACAACTCTTGTTGTTAAGTACATTATGTTTAGTAATAAATACGTCAGCTTTTGTTACACCAAGGAATTATTGTTATTTCTTATCTCTAGACATTTATAAATAAATGAATCATGTTTATTTATAAACTTCTTTCCATTTATTTCTTGTAGTAGCCAGATAAAACTACTTTTCTTTAGGTATGTAGTTATCTCTTGAAGCTTACTTATTCCTTTTGAACCGAAGGCTGTAACAAAATTAATATTCTTGCTTTTTATATTTTTTACTTTTCAACTAACCAAGATGGTATTTAGAAAAAATAAAAGTTGTGTTGAAAGATAAATTCTGACAGTTTAGAATAATGTGGTAAAAATACCTCACAGAATTGATTTACTTAATTGTTATTCCTACTGCCATTACTAAGGCCTGATACAGGATCGTTACAACTTGTCTCTTTAATTTGTCTGGTCAATGGTTCCATGCAGATGTATGAAAACTCTCAATATAAATTCCAAGCTCTGTTATATAATTAAGAAAATGTTTTGCAGCAATGAGACTATAACCTAGAATTCTTTGTCTCTTTCAAAGCCTTGAAACCCATGTTTCCGTGGCTTCCCACCTAAGTATTTATGGCATTGTTCATGTAGCTGCAAGAGGAAGATTTTTAGCTGCATGATCTGCAGAAAATTTTGTTTGCAGATCTTGCTGCACAATCTAATGATGTTTTTCTTGTTATAATTGCTTTTTAGCATCACCAGCTTTTAAAAGTCATTCTGTACATGGATAGAAATAATGAGGCTTTCAAAATCATCAGGCACCTGTTTAATTCTGCTCATACCCACTTGAAAGCATTTTTGTTGTTTTATTAACTCATTTGCTAGGAACAGACCAGTGCTGTCAGGGGATCAAATGATGGATGATTAGTCATCAACAAAAGCTATGATAAGCATCTGAAAGTGGACTTTCTGCTTTACCAGTTCTTTGTATTTGCCATAATGACCTTTCTCTTCTGTCTCAGTAGTCTTAAAATTATTCTTCTCTATACTGTTTGGGATTTGCAAGCCAAAAATCTGTCTGTTCAAAAACTGTTAAATGAATGCAGACCTTTTGGCCCTGCAACCTTTGTTGGAAAATAAAGCCTAGGTTAGGATCAGAGGTGAACATAAGCATTGATATTCAGGAACTCAGTGACCAGAACAGAGCTCCAAAACATTTTTGGAAAGCTGCTAGTGAAGTCATGGCTTGCATCCTCTGGAACTGAAAAATATTTACCTTTTCTGGAAATCTGGCTATCTTTTGAGGGGCGAGATGACATGGATGTAAAAGAAGTGCTTGCAGGTGTGAGCATTCTGGCTTTGCAGTCATTAAACACTGTATCAATACTTTCATTACTCTC
The DNA here is from genome assembly GCA_013400515.1 of Erpornis zantholeuca. NCBI lineage: Eukaryota > Metazoa > Chordata > Aves > Passeriformes > Timaliidae > Erpornis > Erpornis zantholeuca. Next base: position 6,239 of record VZTN01028771.1, read on the forward strand.
ATAGTTCACACTGTCCTTTACCTGTTGAAAGGGAATACATTGCTCCAGCTTCTTCATTAAAGTTTTCTTTGTGTTCCACAGAGAAGATGAGAGAGGTTGAGGAACAAGCTGGTAAGGGCCCTAATGGACCGAAGCCCCATCTTACTTGATCTAAACTAGCTACAAATCCTACAAATCAGGGCTGGTGAGGCAAGGTAGGGATGTGCATATCAATGGAAACCAAACCCTATCAAGCCCATAATGTTTTTACATTAATCTGTGTATTATTTTGTCATGTCCATGAGGCTTAGCTGAGCAATATGTGTAGCTACAAAAATACTTTACTAGGCCATATTAAAGATAATGTTTGTTCTAAGACTCCTATTTCCTGACAAATACATCACTACCTTGGAGAATGGTGTCCCACACCTCTTCATGCCTGCCACAGCTTCTCAGGCAGGGGAAAGTGAAAACAAATGTTGAGTATTGTGGGGTTTTGTACAAAAACAAAATCAAAGCAAAATCCTGTCTGAAATGTCCCCTGAATTATTAAAATTAACAATTTCATCAAGAAACAGAAATTAACTCTTATTTGATTATGTTTCATTGAAAAATGTTAGTTTTCTTTCCTGAATTTATGTGCCTACAGCAGGTCCTAATAATCATCAGAGGTTTTTACTATGACCTCCATTGTCTTTTTCTTTGATTCAAAAGGCGCATTCCTTTGAACACTTCTTGGCTGAAATCCATTTTACTGCTTTTATAAAGTATTTCATAAAAAGAAAATTTACTTTAAGAAAAAGATCATTCTATTGTAGCTTTACTATGTTTTATATTTGGTTTTAGATAACCATAAAAGATTTTCTTTAATTTTTTTTCTGGAATTTTTCATATCCTTGCAGTAATTTTGTTACATTAATAAATATCACTACAATGGAGAGCCATCCTAGAAGCTGACAAACCACTTCTTTGCAGTGTGGTTCTACTGCTGTGGGCAGTAATGGAATAGGGTATCCAAGTATATAAGGTCTTTAAGTAACTTTCATTAATCCTATGGCAGCTGAATTATTTTTTTCCTATGAGGCACTGCAGTGATCTGGTGCTAAAGAGATGATATATGTAAAATCAAACAAAGAGTGTAGCAAAAGTGGTGTATGCAGGGCAGCCAACAGCAAATCACTGCTAAACAAATGAGCATCTTGGGGCTGGCTCAGATCCTTAGGCTTGTACCACTTGAGACTAATCAAATACTGCATATATATAAGGACACTTGAAAAGAAATTCATTGTATCTGTTTGCAAGCAAGTGTCCTTGGCTGAAGAAAGAGTTCAGCAAACACATCTTTGCTCCCTTGACAGCCCATTTAGAAAAGCTGTACCCTTTGTTGGTTGATTGCAGGTTTTTGAGGGGAAGCATCTCTAGTCTTTCAGTGAGATGCCTGCAACAGGTATGCTGCAAGTGCAAAATTCACTTGAAGCATCTTCAAAAACCTTAAAGCAATTTAATAAAATAAACTTATCAGCATCTGTGAAGTCGTCCTACCAGTTTGGATGGGCCTATGGCCAGAGAGAATAGAAACTTGTCATTTCAAGGCTTTTACCTTTCTTGTTTTATTTGATGTAGTTTGTAATCAGACAGAACATGACAGCAACAGCTTGACAAGCTGATAATACACTTCACTTGCAAAATTCATGTGCTAGGACTGTAAACACTTTTTTTTTGAGCTATGTCATGTTTATGCATAGGACAAGGATTTTTTCTTCAGTGGATCTGATACAGAAAGTCTGAAGAGATCTAGCATTTTTATATTTTAAAGAGTTACTGATATTTTCACAACCCCTAAGAAAAAGTTTGACTTCGCCTAGTCACACTAATTTATTTGGACAGTCATTCAAATACAAAGCACAGGCTGAAAGAAGTTATCTTATTTCTTGCTCCTTGAAGCATCTGTGCCCCATTTCCCAGACATTAGGATGTTTCATAAGCTGTTATTATTTACCATATGGATAAAAAATAGAAGCAGATAGAAAGAAAATCAGGTTTTTCAGGTCTTAAGAGTCCAAAAGAAAGAATTTCATTGGAAAAGTCATTGGTGTTGATCACTAAGATAACTAAAGGTTCTTGATCACTAAGAAAGTCCTGCTGTAGCTTAGGGATGATTCAAGGAAAACTGAAGGAACTTCTATTGATGTAGTATCAGAACAAACACAGAACTCCCGTGTCAGAGTGTCATGCTGGACTGACTGGTCGCTGTGAATCTGTCATCTGATGAGGCTGTTCTTCCACACTGTGAAACTGAATAGTGCTATATGGTTTTTTTTTCCTCTGACTCAAATCTTGTTGCCTCTAGACATTTTGACTCATTTTACTTGAGTAAAATTTTGCCTAAAAATGTCTGAGCAGTGACAAAGATGTGAGAACTCCCATGCATAATCTGCATCTTGCGTGTGAACATAGGAGGTGGGTGTTCAAACACTTTCTTTACCATCCTCTTCCAGAAAAGCCCGTGTCGTTTTTCATAGGCATTCATCTCCATGAAGTCATTTGTAGGAGGAAACAAGGATTCAGACTGCATTATCCTCATTCAAAATAGAGGAAAGTATAATACATTAATAGAATCTGAGTCCTTCCAGTTTTTCCTTCCATTTTGAAGAATCCTTCTATAGGACTCATGTTTAAGAACCCTATGAATATTGTTATATGCAAATATACACTTATATCAGCCTTTTGGGTCCTGTAAAGCTGTATGTCTTCAATTGCTTGTCTCCCTACATACTAGCACAAGCCTTTCTTTCCAGGATCTTTTCCAAGAAAATTTGAGGCTAAATGCACTGGAAGGACTTTTCCTCTCTCTTTTTTTCTATTTGGGAGAGAAAGAGTTGAAAACTAAAAATTTCAAGCCATACATATAGCTCAAAAAAGCTTTTTGTTTGAAAGCTATTCCTACAACTATTTTAATAAGTGTCATATTATTTTATACAGCCTGAGGTTCTTCTCTAACGATCTCTTAGATCTGTGTGTTTATTTAACAAGTTAAATCTCTAGCTTAAATAGTGATATTTTTACTTACAATCTCTGGTTTATCTGCCATTTTATCTGGGGAGACAATGCTTTTTATTTTGTGCCTACCTCATATTAAAGTCAATGTTGTGGTACAAATTCTTAACAATTGTTCATCTGATGCAATTAATTGCCTTACTGGATATACATGGTATGGAGTGAACTCTCTTTTCTGAATGTCAAATCAGATTTGGGAAACATTCCTGTTATATTTGTCCCTGGAAAACACTGGGCAGGAAATCACATCTATTAAAAATGCATTCATTATCAAATCCAAGGAAACTAAGTTTTTGAATGAATAGCAGCTAATCAAGCAATGTGTCATAAAAGGCAGTAACTAAAGAAAACCAAAGTAAAACATTCACTTCCATTATTGAACATTTTTAGCTTTATTATTTTAATAGAATTACAGTCTGACATAAAATAAAGAGCTTTTGCTAAACTCTGTAAAGCAATACATGCTTCTGCCATAAACAACCTCTATTAGATTTAGGTTTTATTGCCACATCACTGCACTGAGGTGCAATAAACATTCAATGTCATATTTTTAAAATTATCTCAGGAGTAAACAGAAATTGTCCTCTCTAAGAGTGCATCATTATTTTCAAGGAAGACTTACTATTATTACATGGTTTAGCAAAGCATTGTAAAAAAGCTACATAGAGAATACCTTGTCTTTGATAAACTGTGCAGTCAAGTTTATACAGTATAATACTATTGGCATAGACTAACTAAGAGGTGATATAATGCAATCATTGCATAGCAAAAAGCAGACTAGTTAAGTAATATTCACATCTAATGTGCAAAGTGCAGACCAAAAGGTAGCTATGAATTGCTAGAAAGATAAAATGCCCTAAATGAACACACTAGTTTAACGCCAAAAATAACAAGATAAACAAGTACACAGAAGTTAAAGAGCCATAGTTTATTTTTTTCTATACATATATCTACACATGATACCAGAGATGAAACATCCCCTTTTAAATAAGCTCCAATCAGATAACTTATCAAGTTTAGACAGGACTAAATGTTAGACAATGAAGCATTATTAAAAAAAAAAAAAATGTATAAATAAAACATTAAATATTTCCTTTTGTAGATAGAGAATGTCAACTTTTTGATTTATTAAGAATTTAGCAGTCACTGCCTATTAAACATGATTCTCAGTAGCTGTTTCTCTGGAGGCTCATGTAGTATTGTTTCAAAATCCATTCAATATCATATATTACATTTTTTTAATTGATGCTTGCAAATATCTACCATTCTTCCAATTTCTTTGAGAAAACTTTATCTGAAAGCTTATTTCTAAGAATTAGCAGTAATGATACTGACTAGAATTTTTTTAAAGGGAGCACAATACCTGCAAAATGGACATCTTGTATTTAAAGCCCTTACATATTGTTCCTACAAATATATTGCTACAGTAAAAATGAAATGTAGTAAGTTTACTCAATAAAATCTATTTTCCTGTACATTCTTTTATTCATGACTTCTTTTTATTTAATGCTACATATATTACATCACTTATTGTAGTTATGTTTCAGCAAATATAGCAGTAATATACAGATGAACTTCTGTCTTAACAAATATTTCACCATTTTACCTACCAAATATAATCCCATACTTTAGTGTTTATGCATGACCTGAGCAGACCAGTCATTAATCTAATAGTAAACATTGGATGACATTGTCAAATTGCAAGCTGCTGTACACTTAACCACTTTACAAATGGAATAAATTCCAAGCACTTTCTGCTTATTTATTTTTGTAAGCTTTCCAGTACCAGTGATTTATTTATTTTCCTTTAATTCAGGCTCTAAATATGTTTTATTGAGCATTTAACAACATATTAAGAGCTAAGAGGTGAATTCTACACAATGTTTTAAGAACACAACTTTAAAAAAGTAAAAAAATGTACAATCTCATGCTGCATATTTACAGATATTAAATACTATATTTTACCTTTCTGCAATTCATAAATCTCAGTCTAAAGTTTCTTTTAATGTATCATTTTATAAAAGAATACATTCAACATATCTAGAGCTTGCAAAAACTTGTTGTTTGCTTTTTTGTTTTAACCCTCTAAAACATAGTGATGAGTAAAAGCTATAGTTAAAGCATCCAGGAATTGTTTGGATTACACAGGTGATAGTAGAAATTTGGGATCTGCACTTGGTTGTGCAACTGGTTTTAAGTCTAGTCT
>VZTN01028771.1:11516-42286 GCA_013400515.1 Erpornis zantholeuca
TAGTCTAGTGACAATTTAATGCTTGGAACAAGCCTGCAGTAAGAGAGCAGATTAAAGCATTTGTTACCATTAGATCTTATGTGCTATAGAGTGACAAACTGTACCTAGAGTGAGTAGATCTCCTTTCTCATTAAAGACTATTTAATATTATAAGTCCAGTAGCTGGGAACATAGAAGAGAAAAGGGATTATGAAAATAACATATCTTATGGGATTCAGCAAATGGAAAGCTTTACATCCTTGAAAAGATTATAAATAGTGGGTGAATAAATGATACAATCTGGGATGTGCATCAGGAATGTCATAAAGATATTTCCCCCCTCCCTACAATCCTCTGAATAAAAATATCTTTTTCATGTACATATACAATATCTTTTGGGGACATTCAGTACTAAGCTTGCTACAAATGGTTTCTTTTTTTTTCCGCCCTGCCATTACTCTACAACTCTTTTCCTTTTCCAAAGTATATAGTTTATAATGTTCTCTCCCTCACACACAGGTTTTTAAAATATACAGATATATTTTACCTTTAGCTAACTAAAGAAATCTTTATTTTCTTTAAGACAGAGGCAATGAAGCAAATGGGAATTACTGTATATGAAAAAGGGAAGCAATTCCCAGAGTAAAAGACAGAGCTATACAAATAAATGAGGTTATTGATGTGGAGTTTGAACTTTTAGCTGGGGCTCCCGGTTTAAATAGGTAGCCCAGTAGACTAAGTTAAAGATCCCAAAAAGCAATGGGAAGGCTATTCTTGATAGCCGATCAATTTTACTGACACTGTTGAAAGTTTTCTTGGGTTCTGCAGGTTTTGTTTCTGGCTTAACTTCTTTGGGCTCAATTGTTGCACTTTTAGCAATGGTTGCCAGCCCAGGGTCCCTTGCAATATTTGGGGTGTAGCTCGTAGCTGCAGCTGTGTATGTGTTGTTTTTCTTGATGAGGGGATCCTTCACTTTCTTTGGCTGAAGAAAGAAGAAAATATTTTATTCTCAATACCTTCTCAACAGATGAGATTATGAAAAACCACCATAACATTTCACAATTAATTGAATTCATACCACAAAGTGTAATATGCTGTAAGAGAGAAGTTAGTTCTGGATATATAATTCATGCAAAATATTTAGGTGACAATAAAGACAAAGTCATCCATTTGTATTACTTGTCTTAAGTAAACCATATTAGATGATAGATAAAACATAATGAGACCTGATAGCTCAGCTCACTGGTAAAATCACCTTTAATGATAATCAGCAGTGACAAAGCACTCATAGTTCAATATTCCCTTAATCTACTGTTTCCCTTGATCAGGAACTTACAAGATTCCAAATTCTTAATGTAGCCTTCCAACATTAAGACAAATATTGTGATATGAAGAGTTTTAACATAATTCATACAGAAAAATACACACTAAATTATCATGTAACCACGCACTAAAGGAGTGGTTTATTCAATAAGATGCAAAGATGCCAGTATTTTACTCACTAATGGCTTACACCAAAGGCACATGCATTATGGATTAGGAACTTAATGTTCTTGTTTGAGTGTTACAGTTGGATCATAATGGCTGAAATGGCATTCTATATACAAAGACTATGTCTGTATGACTTTTTCATCCACCTACTTATATTGCTAAAGCAGGAATATATTGAATATCTTTTAGGGGAGGAGGACTTACTGAGTTTATTTAAACTTATTTTATCCCATGGTCCTTATATTTTCTAGTATTCTGTTTTTGGGATCTAATTGTAGGAAAAAATTTAAATTTTGACATCTGGGCATACCAGTTAGAATTCAACTCTCCCAGTTTCTGGCAGACCAAATCCATTCTTCAGCCACTGCCCAAGGATAAACACAGAAGAGAGATGTAGTGTTGTAAGAGAGATGTAGAAGGTGTAAGGATTCCTCCAATAATGAGGAAAAATTCAGCAACAAAACATATAGCAAAAACCAAGTCCGACAGTTTAGAAAGATCTTCGGGCAGTATTTGCCACAAAAAGAAAAGGCAAATGTTATCCCTTTAATCCTCTTGGGATGGGGGCGGGGAGGGGGGGGAAGATATGGTTGAAGAGAAAATATCAGTGGAATTTGATCTATTATCTCATTTCACAGCAAATACAATTCTCTGTTTTCAAGAAGCAGCTGTCCCAGGGAGGCAATATTTTTTATGTGGTCACAGTACTTTTAATGACAGATCAACTATAGGTGAACGGCTACTTTGACCCCCTAATAGTGGAGTTTTGATTAAAAATTCTTGTTCAAGAGGTGAACATTTCAGGGAGTGGACAGGTTCCTCTGGGAGACCTGGGAAAAGAAGCTGCAAAAGCCTGAGGGCAAGTGGGGAGATGCTTGTAGAGGAACAGCTTGGAGCCTCATGCTGGAAGGAAATGTAGGCTCAAATGTTAAAATTATGTTACATAGTAAGGAAAAGGATTCACCTGATGACTCTGATGCAGATGTTCTTTAATTCATGGCAATAAAATTCTTAGCTTCAGGCCAAGAAAAAGCTTCAAATCTTTTTAGAATATTTCTACTGAATAGGATGAACAAACAGGTTGAAAAAATATTCCCAAAAAAAGCCTTTTTTTTTTCCTCCTCCCCTCCCAGGTGGGGAGGCTGCTAACATGTTGCTGAGTGTGAAGCTAGTCCTGTTTGCTTCTTATTTAGATACCCTGGAGAGCAGCAATAAATCCAGCAGACAAAGAACAGCTTCACTGAGGTCTCAGAGGAAACCCTTTCTATAGATTTAAATGTCACTAGAAATCTGATCCACAGAAAACATTGGCACCAGCCTGGGTCTTAATATTTCATGTCAAATTTAACTTCATGAAAAAACAATATGACAGCTAATTAGAGCTCTAAAATTGATTAAGCTATGATGCTCTGATAATTGTGAGCTTGTCTTGCTCACTTTTCCTCACTGCAGAAAACTCACACCACTATGTACCAGCAAATGATACAATAAAGCCCCTTACCTGCTGAGGAATGCAAAGCCATAAATCTTTCAGTGTTTTAAACAGTGTTTATTGGTGTTGGGCTTTTTTAAAATGTAATTTTGTTTGTAACAAATGAAACAGCTCATTATAATAACTACATTACAAGAGAGAACAAATTAGCAAGGCAGTATGTAATATTTAAGGATACAGTTCTATCAGTGCAGTTCATTTTTATAACAAATGTAATGAAAACAGGGAAAAATATTTTTCAGTGGAAGTATCATCAGTAATTGAAAGCTCAACATTCAGCAGCAGTTGTACAGCTTATTACTGTAAGTTTATTTTTTTACTTCACTCATTTGTTCTATAATACTAATACTTTTGTAGTAGTTGTCCTTGTATAAATGCCATAATTTAATTTGGTTTTTTTTTTGCCTGACTGATGCAACTAAAATACATAAATAATATATAGGCATATAATCTTGAATTAAAAACATATCTTTGCATACCAGTGAGTTACATCTGCTCCTCCACATATCTGTTCTATTGAAACTCTAGTCTGTGAATGCTCACGATAACCAGTCTGGCAAGTTAAAATAACCCAACCAAATGAGCTTGCTCATGGAAGCCACTGACATGGTAACTCATAGGATACAGGAATCTTCTCTTTCATCCCCTAAATGTCCTCAACAATTCTGCGGTTTACAGACCAGGTCTGATCCCAGACCAGAAGGAATCAGTGTGAGTTTTCTCTAGTGCATTCAGGGAGGTATGGATCAGGATTGCACCCTCCCAGTAGAGCTCTCAATGTCTCTTCTAAACAAACACATTTTTCCTATTGCCAAGAAAGGAAGAAAGAACTCCTGTTCTTTATGATTTATTTGGTCATGGTGATAGAGCAGCCCCTCTGAACTTCATGTTGGGGAGCACTATACCTTGGAAACTGTCAAATACTGCAGCCACAATATTTTTTTCCTACATTTATACTGAGGCATCCACACTTTCTCTTGTTCAAACAGAAAAAATTAATTGCCTTCCCGTAAAACAATATACATTCATATTTTTTTCTGCTCAGTTGCAGAAGTCACAGTCTCAGTAGAGTATTTCATTATTAATAACATTAAATATCATCCAGTATGTCAGAAGTAGTAGTATTTAGGTATTCAATATCTAAGTAATCATGGCATAGAAATGCTGTGTTTGGACACAGAAAGAAACTCTTTTGGATTAATAACTATTCTACATAATAAGAATTTTTAATGTCCTAAACCCTCTCCCATAGCGTGACCAGGCATGGTTGAGTATGATCTTTTGGAATGGATATGAGGCAGTGTTACCTTTTCTGGAACAACGCTTTTGCCATCCCACGCATACCCTCTCTTGGTGAAGTAATTGACTGTGGCAAACTCGATGAGTGCCGAGAAGACAAAGGCGTAGCAAACGGCTATGAACCAATCCATGGCCGTGGCATAGGCCACCTTGGGCAGAGAGTTCCTCGCACTGATGCTCAGGGTAGTCATTGTCAGCACAGTTGTGACTCCTGCAAAGCAAAGAGTTTCTGTCTTCAGGTCAGGGGCTAGTTTTCATATTTCATTTTCCAACTGCTGCTATCAGTGGGAAAGCCTTTTCTACACCCCTGGTTCTTACAAACTTCCCCACCTGAGTTCAGTTTCTAATTGAGGATATCAGATTTCAAGTTCTGTGGAAGTTGCAGGATCTTCAAAACATTTTTTTCTGCTTTTATTCTTTGATGTTGTTATAGTAGAATACTATTTTTAAAGTTGGAATAGAAATATGATTTGTGAACTACTGTACTGGTATTTGAAGGATTTGTGAAATACTTCCTGGTGTTTGAGGGATCATTGTCACTGCTCTTTATTCATGCCCTGCAAATTGTACTACAGATGAAACAATTTAACATCTTTAGTTCTTTCTTGCAGCGCTTCTGGGATACTTAGGAAACCAAAAAACTTGTTTCAGCTTATTTGGGATATTATACTTCAAAGGTATACTCAAGGGAACCAAGACTTATGTGTTATTTCATTTTTTTTCATTGATGGTTTTACAGATTTCTGTCCCTTTATTCACTGATGCCCTGAAAATAGTAAAGATTTTATGTAAGAACAAATAGAATGTAATTTGCATTTCTGATATCAGAGCTTCTAACTGCTGAACCTTTCCTCTTACCTGGCCCCAGAGAGCAAGCAGGACTGTACTGAATTCACTCTGCTTGCAGCTACTTAGAAAAATGAATCTCCAGGGGCACACAAGGCATTTACATCAAATCACATGTCCACAAGTTACCTTGACAACTGCACTGTCATGTCTTGAATGTGTCTAGAGAGTTCATCTTCACTTCACTGATTGTTAGTGGAAATGAGCAGTGGTCTAAAACAGGCCAATTAATGAACAACATATTTACGTTTTAGTGTGAAGAGCTTGAATTATTAGTGCCTAATGAGGAAATAATTTCTCTTTCCCGAGACGCAACCAAATGTTTTCTTTGACTTATTACTAGTGAGCTTATGTTTCTCTTACATAGTAGCAAAAGAAAGATTTATAACTTTTATTATCTGTGGTACTAAGTGGGCTAAAAAATGAAAGTTGTGCTTCTGTGTGTATATGCATTCATGCAAGATGTTCTGAAACTTTGTGCATTTTGAAATGAAAAAGCTATCTTGATACATAATGATGAAATAAACACAAGAGTATTTGCTAAATAACTGTCATCTAAAAGGAAAACTGAGAAATTTGTAGGTTCTTGAGCCTGTGAATATAGAAGTTTGAAAATTGTGCAGTATTATATATTATTCATTGAGACTAGAAAAATCTGTTCTCCATCTAGTGACAACAAAGTACAGCATTTCAAACTGATGATCAGACATTTCTTTTTAAATGGTATGTGCAAAAAGAGGTAAAATAGTTACAATTTCAATAGCTTTGACTGTAAAGGGGCATAAAAGTCCCTAGTAGAGTAGTTCTCAGCAAAGCTGATCCTAAAAATTCAGAATTAATTTTAGTAGTTAATCTAAACAATATTATGTAAATCAAATTTAATTATACTGTAGTCTAAACCACTGTTCTGTAAATGCACATCTGTATATCAATGGAAAGCCACTGCTTGGTTCATGAGGTCTACAGCACACAAGTTGTGATTGATTTCCAGAATAAACTGGGAAACTAAAGCACAGCTGTGAAACGTGCAAGAAAAGATCCATAAAAATAGCTCTTGTTCAACAAGAGTTTCAGAGGCTGCATTTCTCAAGACTGATTCTCTGGCTCTGCCGTGTCCAGCATAAATGGGTTCATTCTCTTTGACAATGCCAGAGGGCCTAAAGCATCCTGCCCTTGCAGTGCCCTGAGGCAGCAAAATGAGTGTCAAAGCCAGCTTGGCTGGGGGTGCTTCTGCCTCCTGCCAAAGGTGTTCAGCAGTCCCAACACAGCAGAAATCTCAGGTTTTCCTAAATGAACATTTGTTGCATTTTTTTGGTTTTCTTTTTTTTTTTTTTTTAGTATGTCCTTGACTTAGATTAATATCTTCAAAGAATATGGAAGTTGTTTGTTTCTAATTTTAAGATAAGCATTTGAAAGCAGTGGTTAAACTCTAGGGACCAGCTGTATAAACTTGAGATTTAGATTGCCTTCTCACTGCATTCCTTGAGTGCATGTATTCACTGACGTAAGCACAATAAATTGTTGCTGATCTCAACCATAGCCTGTAAGAGGGATTAAGGAAAAAAAATGTCAAGATGTCAAATGATGGATACCCTTTGATTAAAGCCTTTTTATTGTCAAAGATGTTTTATTCACATTCTGATTGCTTTGGAAAATTCATATGGTGATAGATGGCTTGAGGTATTTTCAGGTCTGTTTTTACAATCAGTTTAAAAGCTTTGGACCTAAAAGACATCTTCACAATGAAATCTGTCAGCTCTTGTGTACTGCACAATGTCCAGGCTCACACTGTTCTCCAATACCATGTTACACATAACTACTTTTACCATTTCTGTAGCCCAATTGCCTCACGACTGCCAGGAGGATTAGAGGTCTTGCTTACCAAATACAGTTCTTGCTGGAACAGATTCTCTGTTAAGCCAGAAGGACACCTGTGACAGTATAACTGTCATGATGCATGGCAGATAAGTCTGGATGACAAAGTAACCAATCTTCCTCTTCAAATGAAAATGTGTAGTCATAACAACATATTCCCCTAAAACCAAGAAAAAAGAACATTAAAGCTTTTATAACTACACAAATCAGAGCCTTTATTTATCAAAGGAAGTATTTTTTTATTATATTCACCCCTATTATAAATAGAAGTCCTTGAATCAAAGTGGGTCAGCTTTAAAGAAGACACTTGATAAACCCGGCGGGTTTTTTAAGTTTTTCCCTAATAATACAAAATTAGACATTTCTGGGAAATGCTGACTAAGTTTACATATTTTCATCTCTGCTGAATAGTGAATGAAAGCCTGCATTAACTGGTGGCTGCTTAAAGCTCTTGTGGAAGGTCTTATTCCATTAAAAGATGGAAAGCCACCACAGCATACCCATGTAAACATCATCTAAAAACTAAATCAACACAGGCTCTTGAAAGTACTTCTGTTGGGCCAAGCTTAAGATGTAATTGTTGATGTGATGGTGTTCAGATTACCACTGTCAGTGCTATATGTACTCCAAAGGTGAAATGTCCCTCTTCTTACCTTAGTAAATTATTATTCTCTCCTTAAGTAAATTATTACTGCAAGAATAACACACAATATTTTCATTAGCACTAATGCTTTTGGAGCTAAAAAATCATAGGAGCCGAGTACTACAAATGCAATGAAAAGGAATTGTTATTTTATATATATATCTATATATATAAATTTTATTTATAATTTTAATAATGAAATATATTTAATATTCTAGTATACCAATACCATTCCATAAACCTTTCTTGCCAGCAGAGAAAATAATGCTCATTTTCAGATCATTATTTATATAATTTAAAATGGATTTTGAAAAACAGTATATTCTCCAAAGACTGATCAACCTATTGTTTTGATTTTTTTTTTTTTTTTGAGTTGACTGGTTCTTCTCATTATGCAATAAAAAACTTAGGAACAAAACAAGTAGACACATAACTGATTGGAAATTTCCGTCTATATTAGAGATGACGTGAAATTCCTGTAGTTCTACTTTAAAATGTAGGGAGCTGCAAGGAGAAAACTGCTCTAGTACAAGAAAAGCTTAAACTTGATTGAAAATCTATGTCTAGACATTGATTACTTATGCATTGAGCATGTCAAATGCCCATTTCTGTTATGCAGAGTCCAGAAGAACATTCATTTGAACAATCTTGCTCCATATCTAACCCTGAGGAAAGTTTATTTAAAAGGTGTGGGAATACTCCTGGTATACTTCAGTATAAAAGACAATAGCAAAGGGGGGAAAGAGAATACATTTTAACTTGAGAGGTAAAGCAAAGGATTGTTGGGGGGATGGGCCCTGGCTGGGAAGCATGAGTTACATGGGGTAACTGGTCTGCCCTCTGCTCACATGGATCCAAGCTCTGTACCCCATTGGCTGTTCAGGTCCCCCTGCCCGGGGAACTCTGGGAGTTGCCCAGGAGTAACCAGTCTGGTCCAGGCCACCAGCCAGGAGAGAGCTGGGAGAAATAAAGTACATCCATGAACATCCATAAAAATATCATCAGGATACTTTTTTCAAATTATTTTAGATTATATCACCACAGGAAAAGCTATCTACCTGAGAAGGTTTCAGGTTCCCCACTGCAACTTTTGCTGGAGAATAATGGCATTTTAAGCGATCTTTTTACTGGAGACAGTAAAAAGAACAGCAGTGAAGATTTTGAAGAATCCACAGGAATCAGTGAGTGAGAATTCCCTGGGTTTTCTTTCCTTGCTTTGGTCTGGCTGTTTCCTCTTGAACTATGGAAGAACCATGGGTAGAATCATGGCTGTCCGAGCCTCAAAAGGATATTTATCTTAAACTGGAAAAGACACTCAAACAAAAATATGTAAATTTTAGCCTTACTCAGGCTAAGAAGGAACTAAAACACTTCCTGGGATGGCTGTTTAAAAACTTTTTCTATGTTTCTTGGGGCTTGGCTCTTACCAAAGACTTTTGGGAAAAAGTTCATAGTGAATTAATTTCTCAATCAAAACGTATGCCGGTGGAAGAATATTTCTGTAATAATACCTAATTCCAGAGGCTGTTGAGCAATACAATGGCCGCCGCGGGACCATGCAGTCCTCCGATCATGTGCCCCCAGCAGTGCGCATCTTACTGTGGGCTCTGCCACGGCTGTGCGAGCGCACCCCTGGGCCCCGAGCCTGCTGCGAGAGAGGGCAAGGCGTCTCCCGCAGGCAGGCAGGGTACCGCCGACCGCAGCCTCGGCAGCCGCCCCGGCAGCGGGGCTGAAGCCAAACACGCCTGGCTCGTACCCTGGAGGCACCCGCCTGTCCCCGCGCTCCATGAGGTGCTGAGAGAGCCGTGAATGCCTGGCTGGTAGTGACTATAATAGCGCAGAAAGCAACTGCAAAGGCAGTGGTGTGACTATAGCAAAGGCTGGAGGCAGAGGCGGCAGCGGAGTGGCTCCGGGAAGTGGCAGCCAGGCCGGCGGCGTGGCCAGGATGTTGAGCAGCAGCGGCCGAGCTGGCACTGTGGGCAGAGCTGTGAGCGGCAGCAGAGGTGCGGCGTTGAACAGCTACAAGACTGGCACGTCCGGAGGTGGCTCCGGGTGGCCGAGTGACGGCAGTGGGGGCGAGCGGCGCTGCACAGCCCGGCCCCCAGTGGCCCCCCCGCTCCTGCCCCGGAGAAACCAGCATGCAGGGGCTGGGGCGGGCGCAGTGGGGCCAGCGCGGGGGAGCGGCCAGAGAAACCCCAAGCAAACGACAACAGTGAAAAAGCCCAACCGAGACATTAAAATCGGCAGAGCAGCGACCGTGTGAGACCAGCGGCCACGCAAGCAGGTGATAGGAGACGTCTTGACAGCGAAGGTTTTGGGGACTGTCAAATGGTATAATGTAGAGCAAAATTATGGTTTTATAATACGAAATGACACAGGAGAAGATGTGTTTGTCCATAGAACTGCAATTGTAAAAAATAACCCAAATAAGTATATCTGCAGTGTTGGGGAAGGGGAGATGGTAGAATTTAATATTCTTTTGGGAAAGAAGGGCCCGCAGGAGGCCTATGTGACTGGACCTAACGGTGTGCGAGTCAGAGGCAGTTACTATGCACAAAATCGAAGTTATTGTAAACAATATCCACACCAACAACCTCCCTACCCTCAGCCTGCCTTCTCCTATTACCCAATACCCTATAATCCCCAGTTTCCATTTTTCCATCTTTGGTTCCCCTCACAAAACCTTGTTTTTCCCAATTTGTTTCCCCAAAATTCCCCTCCAATGCCAAGTGGGAGATGAAAAAAGAGAAAGAAGGAATTATCTATCTTTGTTTGAAGTTCTAACAAGTACGAATGAACAAGATCCTCTCCTACCTCAGTTTCCCCACGAAGTGTGTTCGAAAAGCATCCATCTCTCCTACCAGCTCTGGGATGCTCCAGAAATGCTCTGTTTAAACTTTTGGGGCTCAGAGTGTTGTTTGTGTTCTTTTGAAATTGTTTTTGTCATTTTTAATAAAAACAAAAGGGTGAGATGTTGGGGCACCCCCTGTGGGGATGGGCCCGGGGTGGCACACATGAGGTACACGGGGTTCCCCGAGCCCCTGCCCTCTGGTCACATGGATCCAAGCTCTGTACCCCATTGGCTGTTCAGGTCCCCCTGCCCGGGGAACTCTGGGAGTTGCCCAGGAGTAACCAGTCTGGTCCGAGCCCCCAAGCAGGAGGGAGCTGGGGGAAATAAAGAACATCCATGAACATCCATAAAAATATCATCTTCTGATTCCTCCCATGGGCAAAGCTGTCTACGAGAGAAGGTTGCATGCACCCCACGGCAACAAAGGATATATAAGGAAATCTTTTTATTTCAAAAATAGGAGTGGCTATAGTATACTGGGAAGTATTACTTGAATTTTGCTCACCTTTCTTCAGATTTCACTGAAACATCCTCCTTTTCCTATAAGATTATGATCTTACGAAGGATGCCAGTCTTGGCTAGGACAGCCAATAATTTAATTTTATCTACTTAAAATATGATGTGGGAAGCTATCTTAATGCAATCAGATATACAATGCCCACAACGGTATGTCAGAATTAATTCAGCAATCGTAGATGGCAAGCTAAGAATACAGAGTGAACACACCACTGTACTCTGAAGCTTTATTTAGCTGCTTAAATTATCAAAGTATTTTTAACCTCTGGAAAATGAGAACAAGATCCAAAGCATAAAGGCAATTAAAAAGACAGGGATTAGTCTCGTTTGTTAAGCACTGTGGCAGGTCTGAGCTGGAAGTCAGCTAAAGGTAACGCTGGGAGAAGTGAATTAGGCAAAGCAGAGGCCTGGAATAATGCTCTGCACTTCAGTTACAAGGCAAAACCATGTTCTTAAGTTTCCACAGTACCAATGGACTGCACTTACTGGACAGGCTCTTATTAAAAGGTAGTAGATGTTCAGTAAGATTGATTGAAATGACTCCAGGGAATGAAAGCACTCCAGTTATTTACTGCATCTTTAGCTTTACATATTTTATGGCTTTCTTTAATTGAATAGCATCGCCACATTTGTGACAGCTGCTGATCACTCTCGTAACTTCCCAGTTCCTCTCTAATTCTACTTTAAAAGCATTGCGGTACAGCCATAAAATTCCCTACAATCTATAATTTCAAATAGCTCTTAAGCAAAATATTGCCTATATTCACAGTGTCTGATTGCTAGGCTTTCACAAGTTGTAGCTTATGCATCTTATAGTCTCTTATCTCTTCTTATCCAAGGATGTTAGAAAGAAAGGTATTTTTTCTTAGCTTAATTGTAATTCCCAAAGTCTTCTACAAATAACTGTGTTGTGCAGATAAATCTGGTTTTCATTTTATTTATTCCAAGAATTTTAAATTAGTCCATATATAATACACAATATGAAGCATTTAAAAGTTGTCAAACATGTTCTGCATCTATATTAACTTAATTTTTGAATGACTGTCCACCTTGGAATATTTCCAGAAGTCTGGAAGAGTTTGTACCGGTGTTTAGTGCTTCTGTAGCTGCAGTTGTTAATCAGCCCTTAACTCTACAGTTATACGGCAATAATTGAGTTAAATATGCAGGTGGTATAACCTGTGCCTGTAGAAGAAAGTAGTTGAAAATTAAGTGAAAATTAAGTTACATTAAAGCTATTTCTCAGTGTTCTGTAAACTATTTGTAAAAAAACAGATTTATCAGCACCTAAGTTAATGTGCATCACATCAGATGTAATGTTTGGGGTGGGGACTAAGTTTGAGCTATAACAATACTTTTTCTATTACTGTAAGTAGAGAAGTAAGGCTTTGCTTGCCATTAATTTAAAACAAAGTGTTTATCGTTTACTATTTTTGCCATGTAACTCAGTAAAAAAACCTCTTAAGAACAACATTATCTGTGCAGATTTACAGAAGATAAGAAAAAAATAGACTGTTTTGAGTTTAAATCCTGATGATTCTCAGTGCAAAGCAATGTTTTCAAAGTGGCAAAGTAATTCTATATAAATAGAAACTTGCACAAGCCCTTTAAGTGTTTGTTAAGTTCCTTACAAAAAAGGATCGTTTAAATTGACTGATTCATATTGACTTTCTGAGTCAATATGAATCAGTAGCTGGAAAGTGACAGAAATTTTACATACAAATAAAAAATGGATGATTCTGCTTAAATAAAAAGCATCAGCAACAATAATTATTATTTCACTTATTACTATTTTTAAGCCTGTAGTACCTGCATATTCCATTGCTAGAATAGACTAATAAACTATACCATAAAAAAAGTTGTAGCGTTCCACACTTCTCTTGTCATTAAAAAATCAATGTTTGTAGTTTTCTTGTTCTATATCCATAAATAAGGATTGCAGGTGGCCTACTAGCTAAGGAAGAAATTAAAGAAAAAAAAAAAACACTCTATAGATTGTATTGGTTTTGCAGGGCCTGATTTTTGGTAGTGGGATGGCCACACAGGTGCTTTCCGTGAGGAGCTGCTGGAAGCTTCCACCATGTCCAGCAGAGCCAATCTCTGGTGGCCCTGAAGATGGACATGCTGCTGGCCAAAACTGGGCCAATGAGAGAGGCTGGTAACGCCTCTCTCTCTTTTTTTTAAGATAAAAATCAAAACCAAGTACACACAGTTTTTTTCTAGTCAGAGAAGAGGAGGATGTGAGAACATGTGAGGGAAAACAACATGGAGACTCCAAGGTCAGTGAAGAAGGAGGGGCAGGAGGTGCTCCAGGCACTGGAGCCGAGATGCCTCTGCAGGCTGTGGTGAAGACCATGGTGAAGCAGCTGTGCCCCTGCAGCCCCTGGGGATCCATGGGGGATGCAGAGATCCACCCACAGCCCATGGGGATCCATGGGGGATGCAGAGATCCACCCACAGCCCATGAGGATCCATGGGGGATGCAGAGATCCACCTGCAGCCCATGGGGATCCATGGGGGATGCAGAATTCCACCCACAGCCCATGGGGATCCATGGGGGATGCAGAGATCCACCCACAGCCCATGGGGAGGTGCCCATGCCGGAGCAGGTTGGATGCCTGGAGGAGGCTGTGATCCAGTGGAGACCCAGTGGAGAGAGAGGGCCCTGCTCCCAGGCTGGAGCAGCCTGTCCTTGGAGGACTGCACCCCGTGGAAAGAGAGACCCATGGTGAAGCAGTTTTGGGAGAACTGTGTGCCCATGGGAGGGGCTCACATTGCGGAAGTTTTAGCAGGACTGCTGCTCATGAGAGTGGACCCATATTTGAAAATTTCATAGAGAACTGTCTCCCGTTGGAAGAGACCCCATGGTCTCACAGGGAAAGGACTTCTCTCCCAGAGCAGCAGAAAAAAAAATCTTGGCGATGAACTGACCAAAAACCTGCATGCGGTGTTGGTGGGAAGGAGGGACAGGCTGGGGAAAAAGTGGTTAAGAGCTTGTTTTACTTCTCATTATCCTTCTCTGATTCTGTTAGTAATAAATTCACTTTGCAACTTAAGTTGGGCCTGTTTTGCCCTTGAAGTGTTTTCTCCCAGGCCTTATCTCAATTCATGAACCCTATGTTAATTTTTTTTCCTCTCCTCTGCCCAGCAGGGGATGGTGAGCAAGTGGCTCTTGTAGATGCCTGGTGTAGGGCCAGTGTCAAACCACAACAAGATCCATTAAATAATTTAATAGTTTTGAGAATGTTTAGAATAACATGGCTCCACCCAAGTCCTTGGGAAAATAAGTATCTAGAATTCCACACAACTCTGAGCATCATCTTGAAGTTGCCCAAGATGTTATAGATTGTTCTAACGATCCACAGAATCAACTGCAGAAGAGCTTTATTTTCTACCCTAATAAAGGTGTGTTGAGAACTCTTAAATGAAGATTGACTTCAATTCCTTTTGTCTTTTTGTAAGATGAGTCACTATCCACAACTCTGAAAGGAGGGAGGAATTTCATCATTTTCATTACATATGCCGCATCTTAAACCAGAGATGATCCGAGAACAAAGATGTGCTGGAAGATTCTGTTGAGACTACCTGCCCACATACTTCAAGAGGGAGAAAAGGGATTATTAGCCACTTCTAATCCTCACCTTTAGTATGGGGAAAGCAAAGTATTTTTCTTCAAAGCAAATAATGAAGTATTTTCTTTTAAGACTTTGAATTTGCACACAATAAATATGTTTCTTCCACAATTGTATATTCTTATCAGCTAGCAATTAAAGAGAATTGTAAATTTGTAAACACTAAAAAGATTCTGTAATGGGATTTTTTTTAGTTTTGGTAACTATTGCATTTAGTTCTTTGTACAGTTTTTCAGCATCTAGACAACATCTTCATCTCAGCATATTTCATATATTTTATATATTAACTATGCTGTATTTAACTTTATAGATAAGAATGGCAAAGAGTTTCCTGAGATAGAAAAAGGAGGCAGAATTCAAATCTTTGAAACACCATGGGCAAAAAAAATAGTTTAATGGAAATGCATGAAGAAATCTTACACTTCTGTTTCAGTTCTGTTTGAAAATTTCTTATCTGCCCTTCTTAACAATTTATAGCATGCTTCTCATATTACTCTCTAATTACCCTGAACCATGTCTGGCATTTCTATTTCATTTAGTTACGTTCTCAGGCTCATGAGTCTTTCCTGATTATCCTACTGCCCTTAGAGCACATGCAGCAAGAGGGAGCAAAGGCAGCTCCACAGGCTGGCAAGGCCACTCTAAGAGAACCAAGAGCTGAGCTCCCTGCAGTTCCCCTCAAATCCTATTGACTTTTCAGCAAAAGGCAGTTGGAGTGTATTACTGGCTGCAGAAATGGCAACATTTCCATCTGTGGGAAGGTCAAGATGCTCCCCTTTTCTTTTTACCTGCCTGTTGCACACCTCTGTGCTCAGCAATTGGAGCAGTTGTGTTGATGCTGTTCTTATGCAAAGTCCCTGTTACTGCTCTCCCACTTACTTTTACAATTATATCAACTGAACAGAAGCTTCCAAGCAGTAACCTAGAAACTTGTCTGTGAGAACTTTTCTTGGCTTAATAGAGCATGTGAATGTATTTTAACAAGCTAAATAAAACATTCAGACATAAATTACAGTTCACCTTAAACTGACTCACTTTCCCTTAAATTCATTGATTTTAACAACAACATATTAGAAAATTTGGTTCACGCAGTTGTAAGTGGACTTCTCTCTAAGTCACAATGTTGGGTATCTAAAAAGCAATACGACCACTTCTCCTAAAGCAGTGCTGCTTTTGGTCCATTGACCAGTCAATCTAGTCAAAAGA
Source organism: Erpornis zantholeuca (assembly GCA_013400515.1). Classification (NCBI taxonomy): domain Eukaryota; kingdom Metazoa; phylum Chordata; class Aves; order Passeriformes; family Timaliidae; genus Erpornis; species Erpornis zantholeuca. The sequence goes on from VZTN01028771.1 coordinate 27,347, forward strand.
GCTCGTGTTCATGCCCAGTGCTCAGTTTCTTACTGCATTTAGATCTTCCAGATTATTAGAAAATAAACAAAAAAATTTACATCTTGAAACAAAGACTGCAAAGTTAAAAATAAGGGGCTGTAGCCAGCTTCAAGGTTACAGGTATAGCATACTGTAAATTTCAGCTGTATTTCTGTATCTCATTAAATTTTTGGAGTTAAAGCTGGTGCCAGCATTAAACTAAATCCCGTTGCGATAATTCAGATGGTTTTGAATTTGATGACTGTTTTTTTCATTCTCTAAATACCTCCTTGAGAAACAATGTACTTGCTTTTAGCAACTTCGCTGCTTCCAGAAATATGATCTTTGAGAATTCATATTGCTATGCTATTTTTATAAGCCTGTATAGTAAGCAGACAATATAAGACATGAGAAGTGCTTCTTTATAATGCAAATTATTGGTTTTTCTGGCTAGATGTGACACTGTAGGAAGCTTTTTAATTATTAAAATATTTTTACCACCATTTGAAGAAGGAAAGTAATCCCAGAATGTATTACCTTTTCAGAGTCATGTTTTCCTAATCTGAAATACATATATTATAATTTAGCCCTCACTCTTATGTCTTTTTATTTTTTAATCCTGCTCTGAATTATGTCATGACAGTTAAATATCAGCCCTCCAAAAAACTTTTCACAGACCTGTACTGGACTGCACAATTCCAGAGTCCACAGTTTGTCCAAGCAGATCATACTGGTTCAGTCGAGAGCCATCTTCAGCCACAACCACTGACCTTGCTGGTTCCCGTGTCCACTCATATACAACCTCTGCTCTGGTATAAGCATCTAATTTAAAAGAAATACATCGCATTTAAACTTTGCACTTTCTGTTGCCTTATGGCTTTATCAGAACAATGTTTTGAGCAGTAGTTTGAATATCTAATCCTCTTTAATTATCTGTGGAAACCCACAACTGTCTTACTGGAATTTATCTATGGGAAATACAATTGATTTTTATAAAATAGCTACATAGCTGCTGTAGGGCTGGATTAGGTTTGATCCTCAATGGCATGAAAATATTTCTCTCATTTATTCCCTGCCTATGTAAAGAAGGGAGAGTGAGAAGTGAAAGTGAGAGTGAGAAGTGGAATTTCATGAGCGTGCAAGAACCCCAGCCCTTTTTCTAACTTTTAGCTATTGTCAAGAAAGATGAGCCCTGGACTTTTCAAATTTTCATAGCATGATGTTGTCTGGGCCTCTGTAAGTCCTCCTCAGAGTGGCTTCAGTGATCTTCTCATCCTCAGCCTGGCTACAGCTCCCCATTTGGTCATGCCCCCATCACACTCTCCTTACTGTGAAAGAGCTAGCAGATATTTCTGAGGCTGACTAGGAGAAAGTGACTTTAAATCACAATTACTCTGTGGGGTTTTTTTGCTTTGGTTATTTTTGAGTAGTTCTCACACTCAAGACTTGAGTCTGGAACAAGGCAAAAGAAAAGCAGCATGGGCTCTCCAAACCCAAGCAGTCTGGTGTACTACACAGATAATTCAGTAGCATCTATATATGCCATGGAGGGGCTTTGTGCTGTTATTTATGTTATTTCAGGAATCAAGATACACGTAAATATTTTAATCCTAATTCTGTAGTGAAATTCTCCTGTCATTTTGTGTGGTCTGGAATCTGGCAGCTCTCAGTTGGAGTATTTGGGTGGGAGTTAATTGACTACACAGAGGCATCTCATGTCATTCTTTACACCTAAAGTGTATTCAAAGGCATGAATGGGAATGAATGTGTGGCCAGAACCTATGTCAAGCTTGCACATACCAAAGGCAGCTCAAGCCAGTTGCAACATCTTAGGGCATCCAAAATGACAGCAGGATTCTACCTATAAGATGAGAATTTCCTTTTTTTCAGACTGACAAGCAGGAAGGGAAAGGGAGGAACCTGGTTCACTTGACCTCATTTGTGAATTAGCAATTTTATCTTACCAGTGTAAGAGATAACAGCTAGTAATTGAAGAATTGGTTGGATAGAATGTTCTGGTAAATTAATTGCATGGCATTTGATTCTGCATTATTGAAGCTTGAAGGGTGCTTTGATCCTTGGGCTTCATATTCCATAAGTACTCTAACACATCTTGGAATATATTTTTGGAATCAATGGCAAAAGCGAATCTACATCTTAATAATTCTCACTTTAAAAATAATGGCCACAGTAAACACAGAAATTGACTTCCTAATCTAGTCACATAAAGACTAAGAAATAATATATAATTTTCAAGCATTTGTTCTGGAGTATGAGAATAGCTTGGAAGAGAGGAGTGCTTTTCTGAGCTACTGAGAATGACTGGATTGGGTTAGAGGGAAGGGAGGGCACTGGGCAGTGCTAGAAAGGAGCTTCCAGATTTGGTGCTCAATTCAGCTGCCCCCCCTCAGCTTCCAATCCACATTGCATAAGCAGCCGTCTGCTCCCACCACTGCTGGTTTCCCGAGTGGCCACAGTTTTAAACTGACAATCAGATGTTTGTGGTAAGAGTTGAGGAGAGCATCTGCCTTTCTGATTTTGTTTTGCCAACATATGGCATTTTGTTTTTCCAGAACTTCTTTAGCATTTGTCACATTGAATTTACAATGGAATAACCTCTAGCTTAAGCTGCTCTTTGGCAAATCACTTTAGCCTTGGAGCTGGGTGAAACATTTATTGGTCCCTACAGTATGGGCAGCATCCACAGGAGATGTGCAATTCCTTCATTGTGAGGCATTTAGGAATCCAGCTCCAACAAGTGATGAGTAACAGTGGAGGACATAAAAAACCTCTTATCCAATTTAATCTAAAACAAATGGAGCTCGGCAAACACTACCTTGGGGAGCTAAGTGTTAGATTGTAGTCTGCACTTTAAGCATGGATTTTGTGACAATTAAATGCATTTTTCAGTAAATTTTCCAGTCCATTAAGATGATTATAATTAATTGCTTCAGCTTGACAAAAATGTCCCAAATGTATTTAAATACGATTCTCACTTTAAAAGTGGCAATTAATTATAAGATCTGTTCTTTTTCTATGTATAACAGTGAGTCCCACTTTCATAAGTTGCTTGGATCCAGCCATTTGTCCTGTGGGAGATATTTCTATTTATATCAATAACTAAATATTGAGAGAAATATTCTGTAACTTGATAATTATGCCATATGATCCGATGAGAAGGAAGGGAGAGATCCAGCTTTAAGGGCTGTTTTCAGCAGTGAATTCTTCAGGCAGTGTTTGCAGTAAAACCATGCTACAGAAGGAACTCCTCCCCATGAGGATCCCATATTAGGAGCTTGCCTGAATTTAGTAGGTGAATGCAAAGTTTCCCTGAAAACTCCTTGATTTTGTCTAATGACCCTTCCAAGCATTTGGAGTTACTTGTTTTATTACGTCCAATTTAGGACAGCTTCCATAGAACATTAGTGTTCAAACAAAAAAGAAAAAAAAAGGAAGAAGAAAAAAAAAAAAGGAAAAAATCAAAAAAACTTGTAAAACATGACAGTCCACAGCTGTACTCTGATCTTAGAATGTCACTAATTGCCTTTGAGCGGTGTAAGAAATGGTCTTTCTATCAGAAATATCAGTGATTGTTTTTGGTCAATTATGAAAATTACGTACATTATGAAAATATTTTTTAAGGAAAAAAATCACTTTGGATACAAAAGATGCAGATACACTTCTGTGTTTTTCTGCTGCCATGTTCTTGCCTTCTGGTGTCGTTCTGGACTTTTACACCAATCCACATTATCTATGCCTTTTATTTAATAATTTCTGCAAATCTTAGTCATTTAACTGAGAGAAAGTCCTCAGTAATCTGGAAAGCCATGGCCTTTGTGAATGACAACATTAATTTAAGACACAGTGAGCCAGAAAGAACTCAGTGTAGGAAAAGAATGGGAAATATTGTTCATACTAGGGAAGGTCTAGTGTCTGGGCTATGATTCAGTGATGCACAGATGTGGTGACAGGTGTCTTATTGAGTCTATATAATTCAGTCCAGTAAGTCAAATTTGTTCAGAAATTGTTCTTGGTTTAAATTGTCATTAGCAGGCTTTATGCAAGATTAGCCATCTCCCTACCTCGAAGTTCCACCATGAGGCCTGCAGGGACACTTTAATGAGTGCATCAAAAGAAATTCAATCCTGCAGCCACCCCTGATCTAGGATCTCGGGTGCACAGATCTCTGATTAAGAACCCACTGCAGTATCTGTCCTATTATAAGACGGAGTAAAGTTTCATGGGAGATTTGGGAAGATTTATTGGAAGTGCTCTAAGAAAACATTCAAGGAGTAAACTATTCTTGTCTGTTATACTCCAAGGTAGTATGACCTTTTTGTTCTCCAAGCCTTATCTAGGAGATTAGCAGCTCTTTAAAGACAAAACATCAGTATTGTCTCATGGAGAACATAGAGCGATTCAGCCCCGAGTAAATTATCACCCTGTCAGGTACCATGTGAAGAATGAATTGGGTTTTCTGTTTGTTGACTTCTAAAATTGATCAAGCCACTAAGTGTCCATTATCAGCGAAATTACCCATTTCTGTAAGAAAAAAAGTAGCCATTGAGGAAACAATTTGTACACTATTACATCTTCCATATATTTTAACTTCCCTGTCTGTGATAAATGAACCAGAGTAAATTAGATCTTCACTTTTTTTTTTCTTTATATTTAATTTCTAAAAATATTATGTTTAGTTAAGCGTCAGGTTGGTTGCTATTCAAATTGAAGTTTTGAGGAAAATTCTCAACCTACCAAAAGGTTTGTCAGTTATTGCACTGATTCCAATTACATGACTTTGTTCAGTATGTTCTCTCATCTAGCATGTATGCTTTGAGTGTAGGATTCTAGAGATTTCTGAGATTTTTCACTTCCAAAAATGTTCCATGGTATAATATGAGTATCTTCTAATCCTAGGAAAAATGTTGATCTTAACATACCAGGACTACGGTAGCAGAACAGTTTTCACCTAAACCAATTCAATTATCCATGGCATGTTCTATTTTTCTTTAACATTGACTTTGGGTTTCAACAGAACAAAGCAACTATAAAATTAACAACATTTTCTATGTGACAAACTACTTTTCTAGATATTTAGAGCACTGTCATTTTCATCTTTTGTGAATGTCCAGGCATCACATCATAAGATATTTAAGACACATNACAAAATTAAAACCTTGATGTTTTTTCAATTGCAAAATACTCTTTTGAAGTGGCCTAAAAAGGGAGAAACCTCAATTTAAAATAAACTTACAGCTTCCAAATTTCAAGGGGCAAGCATGTGCATCCATAGGAAAGTCTTCTAAATGCATTGGACATTCTGCTCTCACAGTCAATCTATAATGGATTAATAAGCAAAAGGACAAATTTATTCTAGTTTCATAGAAATAGCAAATAGACTTCTATTGAGACATAGCAGATGTATGGCACAGTACCTGTTATGTGATTCATAAGCAGTTACAAAGGGACCTGAATTGTCTGGCTGGGGTTGGGACTGCTCTGCCTCTCTGCCCTTCCTCACAGTACATCTGAGGCATGCTCAGGCTTATAACTTGGTGTGAGGATTAAAAGCTATTAGCAACTGCAATTGCTTCCTTGCTGCCATCATTAAATTGGCCCACTCTGGATGCTCAGACATTTGCAGAAATCATTTCATTGCTATCAGCTTGAGTGCAAACATGTTTCTCGGTAAAAGAGACTAAATGAACTAGAAACAGTCACATATCACACAGCAGCAAGGAATGAACAGCAATACTTGAATAGTAGGCAGAAGATTGCACTAAGGCACTTGCAAAGGCGAGGCAATAGAAATGCTTATGATCAAAAGAAGAGACATGTGAACAGTATGCTGCCAAGATAGTGGTCCTGTGGATTAAATCCCTAACAGCTGAGCATTTAGAAAGACAAGAAAAATTGACCTAGACTTGTGTAGCTATCAGTCAAGCAGATTCTACTTCAGTCTGAGCAGTCTTGAAAGAGGTTGCACAATAAATTGAACATCCCAAATGTCTGGAGACTTTGTTTTCTCCACACAATTGCACTGATTTTAAAAACATCTTTAAAATTTTTTAAAGAAAACTCAGTGTTTACCTATGTACTAAGTTATCCATCTTGACTTGAAGTCAACACAATCCCTTTATACCTTGTTTTGATTCCATGGGCGACATAAAGGGGGGATGTGCAGCTCTATAGAAACAACATACCCTTTTTTCATTCTTTAAATTGCAGTTTTTAAATCAAGAATGTTTGCATGACTGTGTATCATCATTATTTCAAAAGGATTTAGCTGCAACGGGGCAGCTAAAATTCAGCTATCCATGAAGAGAATAATATATTTCAAATGAATGCTGTCAGCACAAAATTAATTTTTTCTCCTAACTTTCCAAATGCTTTAATCAATGGAACAAGAAATGTCTATTTTTATGCTGTCATGCTTTATAATCCCAAGCACAAGAAATGGTCAATGAATTCTGTGTGCATCTGTTAGTTCTTAGAATCTGCTTTCTATAGGATCCAAAGATTAAAGACCCTTGCACGCAATTTAGGAATACAGATTTTATTAAACTTTCAGGCTTTATTATACTTGTTGATGGAATCCTTGAAAGCAATGCCAAATTAAGATCCTCTGCAAACTGATGGTTTACTAAGACTATAAGAACCTTTTTAAAATCAAGCATTAAGACACATCCAAGGATTGTAGAGGTAGCACAGCAGGAGAGGAAAAATAAACACTACAAACAGTTCAGTTTGCCCATCATCCCAAGGCCTACTGTGAAAATAATTATTAAGCAGGAATCAAATTATGCTCAAAAAGGAACCAGTTTCCTGTCTGGAAAATATGCTTTCACAAGTTAAATTGTAAAACTAAATGAAGGATGTAATATTTAGGGCTCACCTCATTGTGTATAGCAACGTCCCATCCTCTGTAATTCGTAATAGTTTATTTGGCATTGTCATGTTATGAGCCACTGACTTCTTCCCATTGTGGAAAAAGGTATCAGGTGTCCAAATTTTGCTGGCCATTAAATTATTTAACCGGAGAACTGTCATAGGTCCTTTGAATTTTAATCTCTCATCTTTCCAGCTTTGGCGGAAAAATACATCTATAGTGTATTCCTACATCAGTTCAGAAAAAAAACGAAAACACTTATGATGTCATATGTTGTAATAAGAGAACTTGAAAAGTATGTTCTTACTGTTCCCTAGAAGCAAGGTGACTTTTAATGAAATTAGTCATGTTAGAATTTTTATTTTCTGTATTAATTACAATGTATCTGAAGCTGGTTATTAAACAAGTACAATATCATTACTGTGTTCAACAGAATAAACATCAGGAAGAATACTATTTCAAAAGTTGCACGTGAGTTAGATATAGTAAAATGGAAACAAAATAATTCACCCTTTTCCCACTTATACTGTAATTTGAAGCTGCAGATAGGTGGCCAGTATGCATGGCACAGGAAATGTATGTCAGAGTAAAATAAGCCTTGTGAGACAGGGTCTTACTACTTTTCTTCTAAATGTCTTGTTAGCATAAACATGTAATCAACCTGCAGAAAGTTCACAGTTCACTAAAATTATGTGGTCTGATTGATGAGATGTGGAATGGTTCATTGAGCTAAATCATTGGATTACAAAGAACAAAAGCTGAGGACAGCTTTGGGCCAAGAGTTCCAGTCTGATTCCACATGGACTGGGCCGGCGGGGGAGAGAAGCAGTGCGCGTGGGGACAGCCAAAACAACCAACACTCAATAGAATGTGAAAGAAATATTTGTGACAAAGCAACAGGAACCAGGCTAAGAGGGAGAGGGTGAAAGTAAGAAAGATATGTTGGAGTATTATACACAAAATATAGATGTATGTGTGGTGAAAATGTGAAGAACTGTGAATGCAGTATAGTATAATGTTTTCCCAGGGAAAAATTCTGCCCTGACATGGAAGTTCAGTATGGGATTATCCTGGCCCTTCCATCTTTGAGATTGTGATAAACATCAAAAGCAGTTATCCAAATGTGGTTCTAAATTACCCTGAATGAGACTATTTTGGCTGAGAAATAGAACCTTTGCTGAGATCTCCTGAGAATGCAGATGACAAATCCTGAAAGAGAGAGAACTACTGTGTGCAAAGGTATACAGAGCTACAAGGAAAAGAGCTGTCCTGACACACATTCATAAAGAGAAACATTCATATATGCAAAATATCTCCACAGCAAATTCCTTTAGATTTGTGTTTTTTCTTTTTAAAAACCAGCAACATTCTATACAACATAAGCACTTTTGAGCTGTTTATTCCTTGTGCAACGATTAGCAAGAAAGAATGGTGATTCTTACTGATGTGTGTTTTTCCTGCTTTTAGGGTATGAAATGCCTGAATAAAATTTTTGTTGACATGGAGATGTAATTACATGGAGTGTTATAATTTTGGGTGCATTTGGTGGATTTTTATGTTTAATTTTATTTTATTTATATTCCAGACCTGTGAATCATTTGGGTGCATACTTAGTTGTATTTCCATTTTTTTAATCATTTGCTCAGTGAACTGCTGAAGCCTGAATTTATTCAGCTTCAATGAAAGCAGTTTGCTCTTATAACCAATTACTTGCTTCAGAATTTTGCTGGGTCATGGCCTTAGGTCGAATTTTGACAAAATCCTATTCCAGGTATGCAGAAGAGTAGGAGAGAAGGAGGTGTAAAAGACAGTATCAATCATTAAAATTTTGGATTTCCTCCATGTTTTACTAGCACCAAAGAAAATTTCATCCTGCACACATGGAAAAGGTAAAGGACATGCCCAGAAGGTGATATAATTTCAGCATGCATGTAAGCCATTCCCATTTTCTCTTTCAACTGCAAAGGAGGTGAGTGGGAGGTGGTACAGGTTGAAAAAAGAGAATCTGATTTTTCACTTTATGCAAACACAAGGGTCATTTGCTGGAAAAGGACAATGAGTCAGAAAGGTTTGATAAGGGTCCTGACAGCATAAGATAAAAATCAATTAAAAATTAGCTGACAGGTCATGCCTGGCACAGACTGAATCTTTCCCTATCCCAGGCCATCACACTGTATAGAATGAATTAATTTTGGCTGAGATATCTCAGCTTTTCAGCCTTCACTACCCACTATAGCATGTACATTAATTCTCCTCAAATGAATCCTGACAGACAGCTGATCTTTATGGCCAAGCCATCAGATACTCTGATTAGGGCTTTCTTCTACAGCAGGAAGGGAGGCATACAGAGCAAGGAAGCAGAAGGATTTTCTCTAGACTGCGTACAATAGCAGTGGCCTATGTATAAACATATGAGTGAAGTGGAAGTTGGAATAAATTCTCCACAGCGGAGACCCTTCCTTCCATAGTGTGTAGGTTATAAAAAGATTCCTATCTGCAATTTGAATAAATTATATGGTATTGAATATTTGTAACACTTTGACTTAAATGTTCTTTAACTTACTCTTCTAATAACTCTCCCTGGAGATTTTTTATTCACAGGGCAGACCACTCTGTCATCTACAGGAGGTGCTGTACAGGAAGACAGCAAGACAGATAATCATTCCTGAAAAGCTTACAGTCCAGAAAAACTGGGAATGAAGGGCTACTAGGAAAAATAATTCAGTCTTTGTGAAAAAGTTAATTTTAAAATTCTTCTTATTCCAAATAATATACATCAAAAAATTTCACAAAAATTACAATTTTTAAGAGAGTACCCAAATATCTGTTGATCAGTTCAATCCACCATGTCAACATGCCTGAGAACCTGCTAAGTTCTTCCAAAAAACGATTTCATTTTAGAAAGTGCTTTTCTCCTGTTTAACTTTACTCACAAGTATAAGAACAAGCCAAGACAGTCTCATTTTAGAATAACAGGTTATGTCTATGCTCCTCTTAGAAGAGTGCATTGAGAGTGGGTAGGCACGACAGGCACTCCCTGATTTATCCATGGAAGTGCCTTACTGGATCCCTGCAAACAGATGGCTGAGGTGTGCTGGCATTTCAGCGTGGCTGTGCTTTCCTTACACTCACTGTGAGCTGGAAGAGCCCCTGGCCAGCCCCAGCCCCAGCTCAGACACAGCACATCCTCCTCCCTTTGCCTACCAAATCCACTGCTTGTGCAGCCTCTCACACCCCACAGTCCGGGCTGCACACAGGGGAGTCTGGGGAGCCCTCAGCTGAGGGTGTCTGCAACCAACCTGTCATATGCACACAGGACTTTGCACTAAGTGTTCAGTGGAATTAATATAAACTCTGTATTCTGGTAAACTCTTCAATTTATCTTTCTGTCTCTGACTTCACACCTAGTTCCTCAAGCAAAAGATTTAACATGAGTAGGCTGCACACACGTTACTTTTTACTGGAGGGGAGTAGGAGTTTTATACTAAATACTTTTCAGTGAATTCTTTAGTTTCCAAAACATATGAACACCTGCCTCTGTGTTTCTTGGTCACACACTTTATTAAGAGGATGATGAATTCTTTCTCCTGTTTAACTGACTGAAAAACAGGAGCCAACATGGTATGGGTATCATGGCATTGGTCGCAATTATAAATTTTACTGTAATTTTATAAATGCTGTTTTCCAAGCAATCAAAAAATGGTGTCTTTTCATAATGTTCACTTAGAAAAATAAACTTGTCTTGTAAAAGTTACTTTTTCTGGTTTTCCATTTCTTAACATTGTTTTGAGTAGTCAGAAACTTGTAATAACCTGGCTTTTAAGGCCTGTCTACATTTTTAGCTCAAATTAAGCAGCTGACAGTTTTGTAATAAAAAATTGATCTTGTTTCCTTTCCTTTCCTTTCCTCTAATTATTTTTTCTTTTTTTTTCTTAATCTTTCTTTTGGTAAGTGTATTTAGCTAAATGTAGCCAGCTACAAGTTTGAACTGTTTTCATTTATTCATTTAAATTAACGAGGGTGTTTCCAGCATTCATCCTAATACAGCATCCAGCAGATATTGATGGCTACAGACCAGACTTTCCCTCTCAGTAGCAACCTCCTTGTGCAAACCTCATTTATATGCAAAATTCTAAGTACCTTATCCGTGTTTCTACACAACTCTTAATATCTCTTAAGACCAGGGCTCGCAACATCTTCATTCAGTTTTCTGAACCTCTCCATTCCCTGCAGTTATCTAGCAATTTGATTTTAATATTCATTCCGTAAAGAAGTGACACTAATTCTCTCATTAATCTTCTCTTCTCTGTTTAGCAGCCAAGATCTAGGAAATTCACTTTCCATTGATCAGTAGCTTTTAATATAAAAATACAGGTTCGACTCTACAGATGTTACACTGTAGGCCCAAGTGTTAATTGTGTTTTTAAATTATGATCTTTCTTGGCAAATTGGATCAGCAATGTGCCAGCAAGGACCTAAGCAATCACTCTCAGAATAGTACTGATCCAAACCCTAATGCATTTCATAATGTATTATGTAGCAAATATAAAGTCTGTTGAAATATGTTATTAAAGTCACTGAGGCTTCTTATTTCAGGGCACTTAAATGCAGTGACAGAAGCAGGAATGGCAGCACATAAAAGCTGATGGCATTTTTGGATCAAGGGCTTAAAGAAAGCCCAGCCTTAAAAGGGGTAAATAAGTTATTGCATAGATGTTTTATCCTCCAAATTAAAAAAAGAGAGAATGAGTGCTGTAGAAATATAGGCCATCACTTACCATATCATGGTCTGAAACAGGCCCAAAACTGGTGACGAAGATGTCAGTTTTCACTTCAGTTACACGCTCTGATGAAGCAGGAAATTAGGACAGTGAGTGTCTATCAACAGCCTTCATTAGATCTAACCACTACCAATTCTCACAATAAATAGAAAAATTATTGGCTTTGATTAGCCATTCTGAAATTGGTCTGCAATATGGTCCTGATAATTTAATGCTTCTAGATGTAATTTCACAGTCAATATTGTCAGCAACAGTTTTTTTATTACAGTTTTTCCACAGAACTTTTTGAGATGCAACAGTACAGCAGCTGCAGCTCCGCTATTGTGGAAACCTTTTCACTCTTTTGACAATCTTCTTGTCTGACACTATAACCAGTGCTGAATATTGTACACAGTACTCTATTATCTCATTGACTACTCAGTTTCTGGGCAAGCTAAAATAAGGTCTCTAATAATTGCCCCTGGGCTTGTGAGTTATGTATTTTGTAATGAGACAAAAGAACATAGTAGAAAGGAAGAGGGAGAATACATTATGGTGTATACAAACATGAACATACTTTATTGGTATGAGTTAGAAATGGCTGTATTACCCCTTACTTCAATAAACAAAAATGAGTTAAAACTTTTCCAAATAAGCACCAGCTAAACTTCCCCACTGAAATCATCTATATAAATGTTTTCTGAAAGTGAGCTTTCCGGTCCTATAAGCCTCAATAATAGATTAGTATAAATAATAGTTCAGAAATCTGTAACATGTACACAATACAGATTATATGTATATGCTGTATCATAAAGCTAGACTTCTCTGTGATTTCCAGGATGTACATTTGATCCATGGCACAATGCCTTTGGACATTTCAGAAGTAACTAGTGACTTTAGCAGTCACAAGTGTTGAGACACCTAAACTCGTGTTGATCTCAAGAAAGAGATCAAACATCTGACTTCTGTAGATGGACTGGCAAAAGACACTTTGAGAAACACCCCGGCTTAACCTCCCCCTTTCCTCTCCTCTCCCTCTACACACACACAGGATCAGTCACTACTGAGCATACTGATATTTTCTAGGGCACACATAGCAAAATATTCACCCAGGTGAATAATATATCAAAATAGCCCTGTTGAATTAAATATAGCTGCAGGGAGTAACACCACCTGGAGGCAGGAATCCAGGCAGTGTTGAGTGGAGCTAACCTCATCAGCTTTCCAAAGTTACAGTGACGTAAGTCTAAGTACATTTACTACTGTGCTCCACAAGTCAGCATGGGGATTTTGGAGGAAGTTTCAAATGTGGAACGAGTGGTAACATTTCTGAAATAACTTTCAAAAAATAAATAAATTGAGCTATATGGAATATTAGAAATAATCCCGAAGAAAACACAATAATGCATATATAGTAAGCAGACATGCAGCAGACAAAATGTTTCCTAAGACCAAGAAATATATACTTAGCTATCTGTATAACGATATTTAAATATTGTAAAATAATTAATTAACTCCTCCCCCCCCAATATAGTACAATCCTCTGATTTTAAAAGACTTTGGTCTGCTTAAATATGATTTGCTCCATCTGACAAGAAAATTCAGACTGAGGGGAAAGGAATCAGGGTTAAGCAGCCAGTAACAATGTACATTTCTGTATCTGTGCAAAAGTTCTAATGGGAATCAGTGTTCCACAATGCTCATACAGGTCTTTCGCTTTCATTCAAAAAAGTGTGCAACTTCTAAATATATAGAAATGGAAAAGAGTTCATATAAATATCTAGTATAGATACAGTAAAAAATGTCCTTTTCTCAGACAGCAAAAATCAAGAAGTAATATTAGATCTGGTTCTACTGTCAGTCTAGGAATGCAGTGCATGACCCATATTCTGTTAATAAATAAATGCAAAAATTAGGTGGTATCAAAAGTAATCTTCAGGACTCATAAAAGTGATGAAATTTCCAATGTATTATTCACAATCAAGGAAGTAAAATACTGTGATGTGGCTGAACTGCTTAATATTATTTTTGTTCTTTATATCCGTAACTGAGACATGGACAAAGTACAACGACTGCTGAGAAAAGCACTGGAGAGGTGTAATTTCCTCCTTAGGTGTCCATTTGAATTAACATGGGACCTCACTGTTGTTTACAACCTTTGCAATTGACTTAAAGAAATTTCAGTATTTTCTGGACATCTAATTGTCTCTGGACTTAAAAAAGTTCATGGTGAGAATTTGACTTTCTGGAACTGGAAGAGGCATATGGTTGTTCAGAAATTACTTGGCTTGGGAGGAAAGGATTCTGTCCTTCAGCCCATCACTGTCACAAAAGTTCAAGGGGCTGTGGTCATGTATGAAACAGTGGGCAGAAAAAGGACATGGAGATTTCACAGGGTCCAGTAAAACTTTGCTGAATGGATTCCAGCTACTAAATCCAGCTACCTTTTCTTAAGACTGAGAAAGTGATACCATCCCAAAATCTACTGGCCTTTTAAATACTGAAAAGTGAATATAAAATTGCTTTTAAAGATCTTTCATCCTTGTTCCCCACCCCTCTGTCTTCCTTCCTCCTAGGCACTTTGGGAGAGAAGATTCTAGAAGCTCTTCAGATACAAAAGGATGATCCTTAAGAGTCCCAGCTCTGAGCAAAGCTCTATTTAATATAACTCAGCTGGTTTGCCTTGCACAAATACAGAATATGCTCTTTGAGTCAGCGGCATATCATGTGCTATCCTCAGTTCTGGCTTTGGGAGTCATGTAGTCATAGAAGAGAGGCTGAGGCTCAAGGAAATCACTTGAGGACACAAAACGGAAACTTACAACTTTTGCACCAAGAAGGAAGATTTCTAAGGTAGTGAAAAAATAAGCGATGCTTTTTATTTCTATCTAATGTTGAAAATAATTTAAGTGGCACATAAATCACATGAAAATTGGAAAATTCAGATTGTGAACTTAGAAGAGACTGTGTTGTCTTCACACTGATTACACTTTTGCTGTGCACCTAATCACTTCAAATGCAGATAAACCAGTACACAGACCACTAAATTATTTTTTTTTCTTTGGTGTGTACCTCACTTTCAAGACCAATGAAAACGTGTGTATCAAAAAACAGAAAAAGATTAGCCACTCCAAACTCATATGGAAATTTTGAAATTTTTGTTTACTGTTTTACTAATTAGATGATTCAACTGTGCTTTGTTAAGTGCTTCAGAAATTGTGAGTCACTCCTGCATAGGACATATGTTTACTCATACAGTTAGGATATATATTTAGAATCAAGGTTACCCAT
>VZTN01028771.1:51832-62157 GCA_013400515.1 Erpornis zantholeuca
CTCTGTGCTTTATTTACTGTGATAGAGTAGCTGACTGAACTCTACAGTTCCATTAAACAAAGACTAAAGGAGCATTTATCTGCTTTAGGTCAAGGGTTCACAAGAAAGCAGGCAATAATACTAGTAGATAAAAGTGAAAAATTACTCTTATTTTTTTGTATATTACCTGAAATTGCACACAAAGATTTACAGACCAAGACATTTTTATATGTGTTAATTAATACTTTTAAAACAGAGTTTTATCTATAACCATTCCTCAAATCAGTGAAGTCAATTTACTGAAGAACCTGGTTCACAATTCAAGAACAGTTCCAAGATGGTAGCCTCAAACCACAGAATAACCTTACATTTAAATACCTTCCATTTCATCCACAGGAGATGATAGAAGAATTCTTAATGCAATACCCCCTTATATTGCAGTTCCTCTGAGAGAGATTATAGGAAAACAGTCAGAACTATTTTGTGGGGTGGGTTGCTCTGTTTTATTTTACATGAAGAGTCCAAAAGGGGAAAAAAAAAAAAAGTGAAAGAAGTAAAGCCAGCTTTCCACACGCTGGAAAGAACAGATTTGTAGATTCGTGCTTGTCCATTTAGAACTTCCAAGTTTGTGAATAGTAAGCTTTTAAGACCCAATTTTGAGATCATGTCACAGTAGAACGACTCAAAGAGTGAACACAGATATGTTGCTGAAGACTGGGTTTTGTAACAATGTTTTTATAAAGACATAATTGCTATGTGGTTTTATGCCTTTCTCTGGATTCAGCACCAAAAGCAGAAGAAAGACATTTTTACCAAACTGTGAAGAAACAATATTACAGAAATGAATCCTTACATACCTAAGTAGAAAAAAGAAATCTTAAAAACTTCTCTGAGACAATCTACTAGGGTAGATTGATACTTTCACTTTAAAAAAACCAAATCCTCTTATGAAAAGAGTCATAGATATATAGGCTATTTATGCCTCATTCATCAACTTGTCATTTGTCAGGTCACAGGTTGTGTTTTTTAATCTTTTATTCTTTATACATTCAAAGTTTTACTACCCATTCAGAAGTCTTCTTGAATTGTGAACCATTTTCTTCTTCTTTTGGGTATAAGTGTGAGAAAACCAAGTATGTGAAAGACAGGGAAAGCATGGCTTTTGGGAAAAAAAAAAAAAAAGCTATATATCAGCATTACCAGAATTAAAATAGGTATATTATGGAAAAAATAATAATGTTTTAACTGATTTTTTTATCTAGTGTGTAATATTGAAAATCATAATACAACACACCTCCCAGTCCTGGTCTCAAGCGGTTATCATAACCATCCAGAAGACGATCCAAAATTCTGGTGAACACTGTGGTGTTGTCTTTAAGTTCATCTTGTGATGAGGTTTGTCCATAGCTGAAATACACAACAGTTAACACTGAAAAACTGTAATCCAACAATAACCTTAGAAAAAGGTAATTCCAAAATCCGTTTAATCTCACTTATATTGGTTTATGGTCACATAACCTCCTCCATATAACGAGATTGTAATGCTTTATAGAGTTCTTGCATGATTACATTTTCTCCTTAAATTGTAAGATTTTAAAATCATAAAAAATCAGTGCTCCTCTATAAATGGTGAGCAAGTAGAATGTCAGTTCCTTAATGTTTATCTCATTACTACTTAATGTTTATAATGTGCTAATATGTGTTTTCCTCAGGAAAATGCTCATTTGTCAGCAAAGAGTAATGTGTTTAATTCATAATAGCTATAAACAGTTTGCATACAAAGAAAGATACAGTGATTTAAAACACTGACAAGTACTGACAAAACTAGAGATATCTTCTTTTTAAATACAGAAGTAGATCAAGTGAACATGCATTTTCATAGATTGATATATAATTTTGCTTTTATTTCTCATTTTCCCATAGCAGTTAGATTTGGAGGAATATCTCCATCTTTGCCTTTCAAATGCGAAACAAAACTATCTGTTGATATGAAAATCTCTCATGTCTATAAAGCTTCCCTTACAGATCCCTATGTATATCTCTAACTCAGTCAAAGGTCCTGAAACATTGCTTGAAGAAGGATAAAATTAAAGCTCTTTGAACTCGTCTACTAAAATCTTACTTCCATCAATACAAACCAGAATTAAATCCTTAGGCTTAATGGTTTCTGTCTGCTGTAGATGACATCAGAATCAACCTTTTTCTTAAATCTGAGACCTTTACCTAATACCCTGTCACAAATGATTCTCTTAATCGTAGGTTACACGTGTCTTAAATCCTAACCCAGTAGCAGTTTTTCATTCATTGCTGGGAAGACTTCCATTACAAACATGTGGAGTCATCAGGGCTAAAAGCAAAAGTGCCACTTTTCAAAACATCATCTTGTTGCTCACATTACTACTGAACTGGAAAAACAGTGCAGCACCAAAAAGTTTTCCTTATGATCAGGTCTAGTGACAGAAGTGATTCTTCCACTGGCCAGCCTGTCCTCCATTCAGGGTACATGGTTCTTGGTGCCCTGCCAGTCCTTCCTGCTC
Source organism: Erpornis zantholeuca (assembly GCA_013400515.1). Lineage (NCBI taxonomy): Eukaryota > Metazoa > Chordata > Aves > Passeriformes > Timaliidae > Erpornis > Erpornis zantholeuca. The sequence goes on from VZTN01028771.1 coordinate 54,349, forward strand.
TGACCACCAAAGACCCTCACAGGAGGAATACGATGTCACATGAAATGATCAGATTCTGTTAAAATACCTATGAAATAATTTTTCTGTGAGCTGCATCAGTCAGACATCCTTTGTGTATCCCACGCTTACATTCCACTTGGATCAAATACAGAGAGGAGGAAGGATACCCTGAATATAGGTACTCTGAAAATGCTTCCAAGTTTATTTTGCAGCACAGGTTAAAACACTACAAATTTAAATCCGTTTTAGGACTGACATCCACAGAGGTTTTATTAATTTTTGGTTTATTTTCATAGGGTGTGATGTTTTAATGCATATAAATCCCAATTTCTAATGAAAAGGCAAAATCCCTAACAGTTAAAAAAATACTATAAATTTCCTCTAGCCATATCATACAACTTCACTTAATAAAAAAATAGGTTGATTTATATTTATTACCATACCTACAGTTTATTTTTTTAAGTCACACACATTAATTTTTTTTTTATGATCCTTCTGTTACCAAATAACAAGTTCTCCTGCTGTCCCTAGCAAGCATTTTATCTTTTAAAGGATCTTTCCTCATAAACCTTCCCCAAAATTTCAACACAGGACCTTCAGTGGATTAAATTTTATATTAACATTCATTGTCAGAAAAAAAGCTGCTCTTTATATATATCTCAAGGATAGCAGAAGGTCATCAGTATTAAGGTGGAAAAAGGATATGAAAACATTTCAGAAATGCTAATGGTAAATAAACGAGTTTGTTTGTGAGGAGGCCTCAGGAAGATGGGCTGGAGGCAGTGCAGTCGGATACAGTGTACACTTCCATGCTGGGAGTCACATTTGTCAGTGCCCTCACCTGTTCTTCCCACCATTTCAGCAAAGGTGAAAAGCACCATGAGGGCTGGGTTTTTAACTGACATATGGTCACAACAGGAAGATTCTGAACATTTGTGCACATACGGAGTAGACTGTAACTCCAGACAGATTGTGATTTCTCATTCAAAACACACATATTAAAATAGTCCTAGTGCTAGGCTTTTTTATGATAACAAGAGGACCATGGGAAGACTGTCTTTCTGTATCACATACACTTTATCTAATTTATCAATTGTTTTTAATCATAAAGCATAAACAGCACTCTAGAGGGAAAGCAAGGCAACTAACTGTGACAAAATGACTTTAAACCCACATCAACTTTTTGTAAGGTGTGTACATTTTAAGGAAAAAATGACTGTATGCAATTATATTTTTGCATTAAACCCTAGTCTCATAAAAAACTGTGCACGGACTCCATCTACAGGTCACAATCCTGACACACCATCGGATTTTTAAACTCTGGTCCAGTGCATTTTAATTCTCACATTAAGAATGCACATGCACCCTTTACAGCTATGATAAATATATGTACATAGATACATGTGCACACATCTATAGAATAAACATGTTTTTACAAAATTCTCTGGCTAGGTTAGATTAAGTACTTTAGGAAGACTTCAAATCTTGCCTTAATACATTATAAAAAAAAGGTCTTGTTTCTAAAACATTATTCAATACAGCAGCTGTTACATGAATCACTCACTCTTTTTTTACTTTTTTTTTTTTTTTAAGAAATGCTCCTGCAGATGAACCTTTGTCCATTGACCACATCACACAAATTTTAAATATTCAATTCAGTCAGAAAAAAAGTTCCTCTAGAATTGTAAATGCATAACAAGACAAGATTAACTGTGGAGATCAAGGCACAAATAGATCTTTTAAGGATCACTAATGACAACAACAACATTCTACTGCTTTCTGGTCATTAGGTAACATCACTGACAAGCACATTAATGCTTTTTATAATACAAAAATATATCTGAGAGTCTTCTTAAATGTCTTCACTGAATTTTGAATTGCAGGCAGTAGTTCAAGCATACTCCAAACTGCTTTATAGTCTTTAGTTAAGCTACTAGTTTGATGAGGTGTTTTATGATTACAAATTGTTCTTAATACTAACGTTATTTTTAGATTATGATTTCAACAAATATTCCACAAATACAGAATGGTCTTTCAAACATCTGTCATGGACTTTGAGTTTACAAATTCTTCTTCATGCAAGCAGTCTCCCTTCACCAGGAAGGTCTACTTCAGATTTTCAATACTAAATAATCACACAATCCTGACCAACAAAGAAGTGAAATTATGCCTCTGCTCGCATGCACGATAAAGTTACTAAAAGCACTTACGTGAGATTAAAAAAACCCCTTCATTATACTTTTTTCCCCTCCTAAGAAACTTGTATTTCTGAGTAGTCATTATATAAGAATAGAAAAAAAATGCATAGATGTTTAAGAGCTAGATTAGTTTCAATTTGTTTCAGAAAGTTTTTGCTTTATTTTCTTCACCATATTGAACAAAATTTTTCACGCAAACAAATTGTAGTTTTCTTTAAAACTTCCTTTCGGTTTAGCTGGGACTTGAACAGGGATTAACTTCCCCCAATACACATAGTGGTAGTGCAGCCCATGCAGTATTTTTCTTATGCTGCTACAGTAAATTAAAGGTTCCTAAAATATTAAAAAATTGAAAAATATCTCCCTACCTTCTTTCAGTCAGTGCATTCAGGAGGAGGCTCCAGGCCCAGAGGCAGTCACAAAGCACCAGGAATCTCTTCATGGTGAACTCTGGAACTAGAAGGAAAATAGCCATTAACATCCCTCACATTAAAACAGGTATTAGGGGGAAAAAAATCTGACATGGGAAACTTCTGCAGAATAATTTGATGTCGGGCAATGACCATCACAGTAGAGCTGATGCCATTCAGAATACAGGCGCATGGCCTTGTCTATTCTCCTGGTTACCTTTCACTTTTAGAGCCAGAGACTCAGGATGAGGTTTATTTTGTGGTAAGGGTGTATTCTTTTTGCATTGTTCTTGAACTTTAACAAAAACAATTACAAGTAAAAGCTGCTGTCCCCAAACTCTGTGGCAATTCTTACTCAGTTTCCCCATGTTGAAAATGTGTCAAGGCACCTCCATAGCATTTCCAGATAACCAAGTGTAATTGTTTCGTCCTCTTTCCTGAAATACAGCATCAGAAAAGGACTAAAATGGGCAGATTCTAACTCTGTCATCTGCTGTTACACAGGCACTCTTTAGGGCTAAAGGGCACAATTCATAATGAAACCATGTGCTGACAACCTACACACCATCTCCTGAATCTCTACCAGTCTCTGAATGCTGCTACGAAATGCTTTAGCATTAGCAGCCTTCTCCTCCTCTCCAAACATCTTCTATTCTATCTCCAGACTTTACTAACTTACTCTCAATTTACCTCTGAGTAACAAGTAACACAACTCAGAAAGTTTCTTCTGCTTTCCAATAAACCATAAAATAAAAAGTTAGGTGATATTTACGGAATAAAATAAAAAGTTAGGTGATATTTGTGGAATCGGTGTTGCAGATTCAACTAATTGCCCAGGAGATGTTCCAGGTCCCTTTATATATGAATTCAATGTGTACTGGAACACAGTCGATTTTTAGGATTCACTACATTAAATAAGGTTAACAAATATGAAGCCTGCATTTTCCTCCAATAGTGAACTGGAGGGTCTCTTACGTGCCTGAGAAAATGAAGCACTGTACATAGAAATGTTGTTGTAGCTTTAAATAAAGCTCCCCCAATTCACTGCACACTCTCAGGGACAATTTAAATCAATACAATACTGTTACGAAGCAGTATGTAAGCAATGAGATATAATTAATGCGTTTATAGCCAAATGATGGGCAGATAAGCATTGAATGGGGCTGAGCTAATCTAACTGGATAGGAAGGAGCTGGATGTGGCAGGAAAGCATGGATAAAGATCTTCAGGGACGAGACTGCATTTTAGCTTGCCCTGTAATCAGTCCTCTTACAAAGGGAAAGACAACAAGGCTTCAAAAATCGCCTTCTCCCGGTCCTGCCAACTTCTGCCTTTGCAAAAGGCTCCTCGGGATGAAGAAAGGAAAGTGAATTATTCTGAACTATTTTGATCTGTTGAGCTCCACGCTCACCCCCCCTCCTCCCAACACCACCCCCTGCTTCGATAAACCCATCCAGGCACTATAAACCCCGAAGAAGGAAAGTTTCTTGCAGCTGGAAAAAGCAGATGTTAACTAAGACTTTGAATGAGCGTTAAAGCCCAACAGCCCCCCGGCCTCCCCCACCCGAACCGCCTGAGAAACCAGCGCCGGTTCTCCCATTCAAAATGGGAGCAAGAGCCACGCTTCTGGGAGCGTTTCAGCAGCGCCCACTGAAGAAAAAAATATAGAAGGGAGGGGGGGATAATTAAAAACAAAATTGGGGGTAAANATGCAATTATATTTTTGCATTAAACCCTAGTCTCATAAAAAACTGTGCACGGACTCCATCTACAGGTCACAATCCTGACACACCATCGGATTTTTAAACTCTGGTCCAGTGCATTTTAATTCTCACATTAAGAATGCACATGCACCCTTTACAGCTATGATAAATATATGTACATAGATACATGTGCACACATCTATAGAATAAACATGTTTTTACAAAATTCTCTGGCTAGGTTAGATTAAGTACTTTAGGAAGACTTCAAATCTTGCCTTAATACATTATAAAAAAAAGGTCTTGTTTCTAAAACATTATTCAATACAGCAGCTGTTACATGAATCACACACTCTTTTTTTACTTTTTTTTTTTTTTTAAGAAATGCTCCTGCAGATGAACCTTTGTCCATTGACCACATCACACAAATTTTAAATATTCAAGTCAGTCAGAAAATAAGTTCCTCTAGAATTGTAAATGCATAACAAGACAAGATTAACTGTGGAGATCAAGGCACAAATAGATCTTTTAAGGATCACTAATGACAACAACAACATTCTACTGCTTTCTGGTCATTAGGTAACATCACTGACAAGCACATTAATGCTTTTTATAATACAAAAATATATCTGAGAGTCTTCTTAAATGTCTTCACTGAATTTTGAATTGCAGGCAGTAGTTCAAGCATACTCCAAACTGCTTTATAGTCTTTAGTTAAGCTACTAGTTTGATGAGGTGTTTTATGATTACAAATTGTTCTTAATACTAACGTTATTTTTAGATTATGATTTCAACAAATATTCCACAAATACAGAATGGTCTTTCAAACATCTGTCATGGACTTTGAGTTTACAAATTCTTCTTCATGCAAGCAGTCTCCCTTCACCAGGAAGGTCTACTTCAGATTTTCAATACTAAATAATCACACAATCCTGACCAACAAAGAAGTGAAATTATGCCTCTGCTCGCATGCACGATAAAGTTACTAAAAGCACTTACGTGAGATTAAAAAAACCCCTTCATTATACTTTTTTCCCCTCCTAAGAAACTTGTATTTCTGAGTAGTCATTATATAAGAATAGAAAAAAAATGCATAGATGTTTAAGAGCTAGATTAGTTTCAATTTGTTTCAGAAAGTTTTTGCTTTATTTTCTTCACCATATTGAACAAAATTTTTCACGCAAACAAATTGTAGTTTTCTTTAAAACTTCCTTTCGGTTTAGCTGGGACTTGAACAGGGATTAACTTCCCCCAATACACATAGTGGTAGTGCAGCCCATGCAGTATTTTTCTTATGCTGCTACAGTAAATTAAAGGTTCCTAAAATATTAAAAAATTGAAAAATATCTCCCTACCTTCTTTCAGTCAGTGCATTCAGGAGGAGGCTCCAGGCCCAGAGGCAGTCACAAAGCACCAGGAATCTCTTCATGGTGAACTCTGGAACTAGAAGGAAAATAGCCATTAACATCCCTCACATTAAAACAGGTATTAGGGGGAAAAAAATCTGACATGGGAAACTTCTGCAGAATAATTTGATGTCGGGCAATGACCATCACAGTAGAGCTGATGCCATTCAGAATACAGGCGCATGGCCTTGTCTATTCTCCTGGTTACCTTTCACTTTTAGAGCCAGAGACTCAGGATGAGGTTTATTTTGTGGTAAGGGTGTATTCTTTTTGCATTGTTCTTGAACTTTAACAAAAACAATTACAAGTAAAAGCTGCTGTCCCCAAACTCTGTGGCAATTCTTACTCAGTTTCCCCATGTTGAAAATGTGTCAAGGCACCTCCATAGCATTTCCAGATAACCAAGTGTAATTGTTTCGTCCTCTTTCCTGAAATACAGCATCAGAAAAGGACTAAAATGGGCAGATTCTAACTCTGTCATCTGCTGTTACACAGGCACTCTTTAGGGCTAAAGGGCACAATTCATAATGAAACCATGTGCTGACAACCTACACACCATCTCCTGAATCTCTACCAGTCTCTGAATGCTGCTACGAAATGCTTTAGCATTAGCAGCCTTCTCCTCCTCTCCAAACATCTTCTATTCTATCTCCAGACTTTACTAACTTACTCTCAATTTACCTCTGAGTAACAAGTAACACAACTCAGAAAGTTTCTTCTGCTTTCCAATAAACCATAAAATAAAAAGTTAGGTGATATTTACGGAATAAAATAAAAAGTTAGGTGATATTTGTGGAATCGGTGTTGCAGATTCAACTAATTGCCCAGGAGATGTTCCAGGTCCCTTTATATATGAATTCAATGTGTACTGGAACACAGTCGATTTTTAGGATTCACTACATTAAATAAGGTTAACAAATATGAAGCCTGCATTTTCCTCCAATAGTGAACTGGAGGGTCTCTTACGTGCCTGAGAAAATGAAGCACTGTACATAGAAATGTTGTTGTAGCTTTAAATAAAGCTCCCCCAATTCACTGCACACTCTCAGGGACAATTTAAATCAATACAATACTGTTACGAAGCAGTATGTAAGCAATGAGATATAATTAATGCGTTTATAGCCAAATGATGGGCAGATAAGCATTGAATGGGGCTGAGCTAATCTAACTGGATAGGAAGGAGCTGGATGTGGCAGGAAAGCATGGATAAAGATCTTCAGGGACGAGACTGCATTTTAGCTTGCCCTGTAATCAGTCCTCTTACAAAGGGAAAGACAACAAGGCTTCAAAAATCGCCTTCTCCCGGTCCTGCCAACTTCTGCCTTTGCAAAAGGCTCCTCGGGATGAAGAAAGGAAAGTGAATTATTCTGAACTATTTTGATCTGTTGAGCTCCACGCTCACCCCCCCTCCTCCCAACACCACCCCCTGCTTCGATAAACCCATCCAGGCACTATAAACCCCGAAGAAGGAAAGTTTCTTGCAGCTGGAAAAAGCAGATGTTAACTAAGACTTTGAATGAGCGTTAAAGCCCAACAGCCCCCCGGCCTCCCCCACCCGAACCGCCTGAGAAACCAGCGCCGGTTCTCCCATTCAAAATGGGAGCAAGAGCCACGCTTCTGGGAGCGTTTCAGCAGCGCCCACTGAAGAAAAAAATATAGAAGGGAGGGGGGGATAATTAAAAACAAAATTGGGGGTAAAAGGGGGGGCATTTTGATGCATTTTGACTCACGGTGAGAGATTTGCTCCTCTCTGAGGCTCCAATCGAGAGTTGTTTTCCTCCCGGCATTTCAACTTTGCATCCCCCTGCCCGGAGCAGCCACCCCTCCCACCGCGCCCGCGGGAGGGAAAAACCCCAACCCAAAACCTTTCTGCGAGGGACGGGTGGGAATCAGTCCGCGGTACAAAATAAATAAATAAGAAGATTGTCAATGCCCATCGATCGCTGCGGATTTTCAAGCTGGAGGGCTAGGGGAAAAAATCCCCCCGATCCGGCGGTACCTGCGGAAAGAGGGGAGAGGAGCCGCCCGCGAGCCTGGACGCGGTGCCCGCAGCCGGGAGCGCCCGGAGGGGTGCGGGTGTGTGTCCGTGTGTGCG
>VZTN01028771.1:71813-159106 GCA_013400515.1 Erpornis zantholeuca
TGTGAAAATTCAAATCCTTGCAAATTAAACATAATCAGATGATGGTCTCCAGGTGTGTATCTGATGTGGTCCACTAGTAATGCATGTTCAGCCTACAGGGCCAGACAAGAAGTAACCCTCTCAAAATACATAAAGGTTGGGTGATCCACAACATCAGCTGTTTTGCTCTGGATACCTCCATCTGCTGGTTTATGGTACATGCTAATGCAAAGCCAGACTATGACATTTAGATATTTGTCATAAATTTTATTTTACATTAATTCACCTTACCTTTTGCCATGTGTTTGAGGCTGATGTTACAGATTTTACACGTGCCAATATCCATGTCCCCAAAACTCAAAATTATTTCTGGGGTCAGATTGGCATATATCTATTTATGGTTATGCCAGCCATGAGTTTCTCTGATTTAGTATGTTGCCTCCCTGCTTCCAACATCCTGTGGAGCTCTGCCTTTGCATTTTTCTGTTTTGTGTTTTGTTTTCTTTTCTTCTTATGTCTGCAAGAATAGATCTTGGCTGTGTAGAATAGTCAGTGTTTCTTGCATCATCAGATTTGCTTTTTGTCTTACATACAATTTTCAGTGGGGTCCTAATACCAGTCCCATTTTTCCTTCCCCATGGTATGCTGGCATTTTTATGTGTAGTATTGGGAAAAATGAGATCAATCATGCAGATTTATTGAGCAAGTACAGTTGAACAGTTTGGGCAAGACTCCTTTAATTTCTTGGGGTATGATTTTTTTTTTAATTTCAAAAAGTACCTTTTACAAACTTGGATTGCCTTGAAAATTATTTAAACCAGCAAAATGAAATACTCAGAATGGTTGGCTCATCCTCTCCAGCAAGTCAAGGAATTTACAGTCATGTAGCCCATTCTGCACCTCATTCCCATTTCCCTTGAGAGACAGCCCTGCCAGTTCCCTCTGTCACAGCAGGACTGAAGAAGTGGAATTATGGAGATCAGAATGTGGAGTCGTGGGGTGACTGGAAGGAGCCAGAATCGATATCTCCAGTCATTATTATTGTGTCAATAGGTAATGAGGATCTGGGCATATATTCAACAGCAGAATAAATAACTTTAAATACAGTTTCAACAGTATAGAGCATTATCAGGAATAAATTCAAAGCAATCTTTGAAAGTTACGGAATTATCTAGCTTTTTCTCTATCAATATTGATGTACCTAATTAAAGATTATTTCTGCGATTTACAATGCTATCCTCCTGTGAGCTGTTCCCCCATGTTCTAGTGAGGGTTATGAGGGTGGGGAAGTTTGGATTTCCTTATATTTCACTGATCTCTTTAGAAATATAACAAGATATTTCGATTTTTTTTAATAACCACTCCCCCCCCCCAACACCTGAAAATAACCTTTTTTTTGGAACTGGTGAAGAAATGCTATGAAAATACCCATTCTTAAACCTGTTAGCAGTGACATTGAATTCACCAAGACTGCCTACTGTATATTCCTGTGCCTTTTTAAATAGAAGCTTGGCATTTTAAAAAGGTTTCTCAGATGTTCTGTGTAGGATTTTGCTTTGGGAGCCATCTCCCCTCCAATCCATTGACAGAACTTTACATCAATGACGAAATGGTTTCTCTTACTGCCTGTGTAATCACTAAAAAATCAATTACTGCAAGAAAAAAAATGAAAGCCATTCATGTCTGTTTTAATGTTTATATAGGAAGCACTAGCCTTTTCAATCCTAAATGTGACTGAGCTTAATTAAACAATCCAAACTCAGAAAAAATACAACATAATTTAGTCTTCATCAAATTAATGTACAAGGTATTGTCAATGTAGGACCTGTTCTCAAAAAAAGATCTGCTGATGACACTGTTTAGTAGAACACTTCATTAAAATTTTTCTTGACCTCCATAAGGCTTTATAGAGCAATATGCTGCAAACACAGGTGTTACAGTAAGAAGCGACACAGAGTCCTCAGGCAGGTGCAAAAGGGAGCTTGTTTATTCCAAAAACAAGGCCTTTTTAAGCAATTAGGCCTTTATCAGTAACATTCCATTAAAGCACAACAACCATAATTCAACCAACCACTACAACCCACGACGTGAACATGTGATGATTATATAACTTGTTTTTTTCTGCTGCATAACTTGTTTTCTACCTCTATTCCAGCTGAGGCAATACCCAGAATCCTTTTCTACTCAGCCAAAGTACCAGAAGTGATCCATGATTTTACAAAGGTAACAAGGCCTTCCTTTAATAAGGTTTTACCTATACACAACACAGGGAATGCTTTACCTACTCCTCTTCATACATTTGAAACCTAATCAAAGCAAACGCTTAGTGAAAAAGTCTTCAATTGACACAAAGCTCAGGTGGCCATTTCTACCTGTAAAATGGCAGGAGCAGTTTCTGTGTCAAACTTCTTTAATTGTACCTTCTAGATTATTTATTGTATGTGAGTGCACTTAGGGAAAAAAATTGCTAGTACAAAGTCAGTGTAAAATAGCAAGTGCCAAAAGCACAAGATGAGAAGCCTAATTTTGAGAGGTCTTTAGTGAAGAAACACAGGTTATACAGTTTCACTACTTTCATCCTCTTTTATTTCTTTTGTAAGTTTTGATTTATTCAAAATATTATGCAAAATTAGAAAAATATGTAAACTAAATATAATTGCTGTTATATAGTGAACAATATTGCTCTCAACAATGAAAGGAAAAAAAATTCTGTTTGGAAAAACGTGTGCTAAAATTGGATTATAACTTAGAATATTATTTACCCAAATAGATTTTTACTGAGTTACAAAGAGAAACAGGTTTTATAATTAAGGTGAATGAATGCATTTATTTCAGTATGCCAAGTTAATACCTTTACAGCAACTTCTTTGACAGAAAAGCTTTTTAAAGACCACTGCAATGAAGAATGACTGACAATATGGAGCAGCAAAGAAGGGACATCATTAGTTTTTTTTACAGGAGGAAGAAATTGGAAAGCTAAAGCTCTCAGAGGGCAAGAGTCAGCCAATGTAACAAGGAAGTCCTTATCAGAATTGTGTCTGTTCACATACTACATAGCAACCACTGCAGTTGAAATTCAAGTGACAGGTGTCTGAAGGCACTGTAAAAAAATGTGAAATATGTTTGTGAAATGTCCTATCCTCACAGAATTATCTGTAAAAGAATTCAACATAAAAAAGCAAAGATGCAGACAGAGCTGTCCTGATAATGAGAAATAAGCAAATACTTTTTTATTGTAAGGCATTCTTTTTTGATGGCAATTATGGCATCATGGTAAGAATTAAATATCAATATCACATGCTCTTATGTCACTCATACAGTAGGAAAAACTTGGAAGGTTTTTTATGCTGTAGTTTGGAAGCTGTGCTTTACAGTAAGTAGTGAAACTATCAAGCAATATCAAAGATTCAGAACTGAACAGGCGTTTCAGTAATTCTACCTAATTTGCATTCAGATTTAGCAAAAAAAAAAAAAAAAAGGAAACAAACCAACAAACGACCACAGAAGCTCTTTAAAGCTGCTGGAAAATATGCTGGATTCTTCCATTGTTACAGCCACATAAACGAGTTTTTCCAGTGAAGTGATGGGGACAGGCAATTCATAGGAATGCACAATAGGCAAGTTCCCTTCAACTTGTCTTAACACAGGTTTACTGCTGTGGAGGAAAAATTATTAAACCAATAAAAACTCTAATCTTTAAAAGATCCTGAAGGGTGAATTGTCATCCTTTCTCTCTTTGACCTTCAGCTATAATATCTGCATGTATTCTCTACTCCTTGGTAATTCTATCAGACTATTGTAGTGTAGAACAGTCCCATACAAAAGGGGTATTTTTTGCCCTAATAGCACTGATAGTTTTATTTCAGTTTTTCTTGACTCACCATCAGAAAGCCTTGGTCCCAGCATGGCCTGTGCAGAAGTATTTGTGCTTCAGCAAGGGAGTAGACTTTATTGAAAAAATATTGCAGCACTATTAATGAGTCTGGTCTTGAACTTTGCATCCATCATTTTCGTAAGCCATAATGTTTGTTAAATTCCTCTACAGAAATTGCTCTTTAAAAGAGCATTAATATTATGTAATTTTAATACATGTATTATATGCTCAATTCCTAGTCTTAATCTCCCAGCACCATTCTTCAGCTGTTAATATGTTTAGTTAAATAACTTCTTATACAGGGCTAGAGATGTAGTGACTGTATGCCACAGATGAATTATGGAAGCAATTTAATATTCTAAATATTTATTCATATTGTGAGATTTTTCTTCAATTCAGAATTTGCAGTTGTTTGTTTAGAATAGAAACTACTCACAAATCAGCAAGTAAATCAAGGTTTCTGAAATTCAGTGTCATGGCATATGATAATTGATGTTTAGCCATTACAAAGGAACAAGACCTTATTCTTGGCCTGGTTTTGATGATGTAACTGTAGTTGCACTTATATCGTATGCCCTAGGTTATTAAGGATCTCTCTAAATCAAAGCTTGGAGAGCGCTGTAAGTTTGATTTATCTTGGATGCTCATTAGGCAGAAAATGGATATGAACTTGCTCTTAATGAATGCAGTTATAAGTGTAATTTCTGTCTTGGCCTTTTATACACATTTCCAAAGTCTTGAGTTGGAATTCAGAGGAATGAATATATTGACTTACCGGGGATATGGGCATTTGTGTTGCTCCCACTTCAAAGCCCCTTTCAAGACTCTTCAGAAGATTAGCACCAGGCATGAGTAGACAGATAACTAACCTTCCCAGGAAAAATGTGTGTGTCTTTTAGGAGCAGCTTTGCAGGTTTTGTGGTTGGGTTTTTTTGTAAGACTATCAAGAGAGCTATAAAAACACATGCACTCAAAATATCCTAATTTTCAGTGTCTCCAGGATTTCAAGTCATACCTCCTAGCCTTAAACAAGACAAGCTCCAGCATTGTTAATCCTTACTTTTTCCAGCAAAATTATTTTTATCCTGCATATATATATTATAATATTTATATGATTATCCTGCATCCACACTTGACTTACACAGCTTTTGACCAAACACCTAATAAAATAAATCAAAAAGGAAATAGCTGAGTTTATATAACAAATTCTTTGTAATCTATATTCATTCTTTTTAAAACAAGAAAAACAATTTTAAAAATAATCTTTTTATTCTTTCTATCAGTACCAGGAGACCTGATGACATTCATATCCGGTCAATAAAACCAGTAGGAAGAAGAGAGCACTGGAACTGATAGAAAATGTACAACTTTGTTTCTATTCCTTTCCCTTGCATAATCACATCTGCACACCAGCCAAACTTTTTTTTTTGCCATGTTATTTTGTGTGACTGTTCAATTTCTCCCAAGTTCAAGGAAAAAGACTCTTCACATATAACATGAAAGTATTAGCTGTCAATACCTGTTGTATGTATGTCAAGACATAAAACTGGTATGGACTGTCAAGCTTCTTCATGGTACTACTGTTTTATCTTCTCAATGAAAACTTACTTTCTGAATATAATATGGATGAGATTTCAATATGCAAGGAAAAATGTCAGCTTTCTTCCCTTCTTGATATTTAAGGACCCGGTAATCTAATCTTATTTTTTGACAAGGCTAGTTCATTGCCAATAGAAAGCTGAAAAAACACTACATAAAGCTGAGCCTTGTGGTATCTGGACCTGGAATTCTATTTTCAAGAGTCTGTGTTCCTGATGGGATTATGACCAGATTAATTTATAAGTGTGTGTGTGGGCTCAAAGAATTCTTAGAGCAATTATTGAACAATTCTCATAACATTTTTTTTTTAGCTCAAGAACATCATTACAGCAAGAAAATATCTCTCACCTTGGCTGTTAACTATTGACATAGTTTACACATACATACAGGAGCTATTCCTGACAGCCACACAGCAGAAGAGCTGACACAGCTGGTTGCAGTTGCAATTTTGTGATGGTGCCTTAAAAATGGCATAGCTTCCTCTTTCCAGGGACTCAAGCATGGGGCATTTTGAAACATGTGGCCAACACCATGGTCAGGCAGCACTCTGAGAACTATTTCACTTTAATGAAGTCTGAAGATGCAAAAACTATCCTTAGTTTTTGCATCCCCAAGTGTCTTAATACTGTAACATCAGAGATCTAAGGCGAGCATGTTTCTTCCCAAGCAACTCATTGCCTTATGCCCAGGGCCATGTTTCTTGTTTGAAATTTGGTGGTGGTAGTCCAAGATGCTTTGTGTAAGGTTAAAAATATAGTTCCAGATTTAATGTCAGTATTGTATTTCTAATATTTCTTTCTATATCTAACTTTAAGCAATGAACTAATATGAGGCTTTTGTGAAAAATTTTATTCTCTATAGGGCTGTTCTTTTGTTGACCTGCTTAGGCATATTCACAGGGAAACTGGGTTTTCTGGGCATATGTTAAAATTCAGATTAAAAAAAACCAAAACCAACACACCCAAACAAACAAAAAGGCCAATGCCTAAGGATAAGGTCCAGATCTCCTAAGTGTTCTGGCAGTAGATGCCTCCTGCAATGCTGGGGCTTACCAGCCTTATCTCAGAGATGCCGCTGACAAAACTGTTAATCTAATACCTCTAAGTCTTGAAAACTTTCCAACCAACTAGGTCACCAACACAACTAAAACCAGGAGGAAAAAGGTTCACTGATATCAAAGGCAGAAAGATTTGGCTGATTTGTTTTTAACCTGCTTAAAATATGAAGTTCTCCAAGACTATGTGTGAGGGCTCTGTAATGTAATTGAATCCATTTTGAGGAGAAGATATTGGTAACAAAGGTGCTGGGAAAAGCTTTTCATATTCAAAAGGACATCTTAAAAAAACACTTTCATTTTTAAGTCTTGTTAGGCCTTCCAGTGAAGAGTACTTGTATACACTGGCTAAATATACTGCAGAAATTGTAGTAGGTCTGGATGTGATTGTGTAAACTGAACACCTAAAGTAGCCTATGGTCATGCTTTAAACAGACTATCAAGATTCCTTCTTTATTTAGGCTCTATGTCTGTTAGACATGAAAACTGAAATAAAATGTGACTGCGTATTTTTGACTGAGTAAATCTTTAAATGTCTCAGAAATTCTCCATTATTGTTAAAGTTCCATTAACATAATAAAAAGGAAATCTTGCATGTATCACTATAGATTATAGGCCCTTTTGTAAACCTAACATTGAATTATGTTGTTTTACATAAACATCTCCTTACAGCACAAAAGCATAACAATATTACGTGAAAAAATACCCTTTAAGATAGTCAAACCCACGTATTTGCTAACATATTCTCTTTGAAGAAAAAATTGACCAGGTGTAATTTTGAGAGGTTTTAAGAAAACTTGGCATTTAGTTTAAACCAAGTCTCCATTACCTCTGAATTACTTTGACACTTTCTCAGAATTAATAAAATGTCATTAAACTTTATTTTAATTACCCAACTTTTTATGTCATATTCTTGTTAAAAATTGAGGGGGTATTCTGATATCAGAGTGATTTCTATCACTCTATCCCTTAAGGTTTCTTAGGGAGTTTACTCCAGGGAGGGTGGCAAAATAAATTCACTAAGGTCCCAGATAAGAGTTCACAGGTTGTAGCAGAAATAATGTACTTTAAAAGAGGTTAATAACAATGAAGAAAAGTCAGGAAGTAAAAGATTTATTGTATTTTTGCTAACATTTGTGTGCTGAAGAACATTCTTAAAATACAGTAAAGTGTGCCTAAAGTCATTTTCAGAACAGATTAGTTCTGGTACTAGAGTAATGTTATTCAAAATAAAAGTCTTGCAGATATTAATCAGTCTAATCACACAATTAAAGATGCTGAAATGCATATGGGTTTTTCAGGATGAGACACAAATGACATAATAAATAGATTGAAATTAGGCTGTCTATAATTAAACCAAAACAAGTGTCTTTAAGTGATTCCCAATTTTAGTCAATGGCCAGGTAGAAGTATTCAATTTGGGTACAAAATGCTTATTGCTTGATTCCCTGATTATGGAGTAGGATAATTAAAGACTGATGAATGATTTATTAGTTCTCTTACAGTGTATACTTTCACTTCCATTTTAGCTTCTACTCCTGTTCATTTGCTGAGCTAAGTATATATTTGAAGGTCTGAGGGCTTTGCCAGAGATCACATTGTCTATATTTATAACAATCTTAAAAAGATACCAGTCAGTATTTTAAAAGGTATTTTTCATTAAGCTTGTATTTTCTCTGCCAGTCTCATTCCTATTCTGTGCTCAGAATAATCAAGTCTAAGCACCTGTTGAGTGGTGAAGTCGCAGACACCTATGGTGTCTCGATGTTTTCCATTTGCTCCTGCCATAACT
Organism: Erpornis zantholeuca; assembly: GCA_013400515.1. Classification (NCBI taxonomy): domain Eukaryota; kingdom Metazoa; phylum Chordata; class Aves; order Passeriformes; family Timaliidae; genus Erpornis; species Erpornis zantholeuca. Next base: position 80,112 of record VZTN01028771.1, read on the forward strand.
CCAGCTGTGCGGCTTGGACAGCAAAGCAGGCCCTGGAGGGGGGCAAAGCCTTGTCCTGCTCCTCAGTTTCTTAGTGCTGGGTTGGATTCAATGCTGTGCAGTCAGCCTGGAGATGACCATCCTCTGGGCTTGTGAAAGCCACGCACTCACCTCCAGACTGAGCTGGGGCAATGAGTGGGCAAGTGAAATCTTTCCAAACTAATCATCAGTATAGCCACACTCTCCTGTGGCCTTCAGCCCAAAGAATATAACTTAAGGTATATAAATAGTCCCAGCTGATTCAGAGGAGCTGACACTTAAGTATTTTACTAAACTGAAACATCAGCCTGGATCTTTTGTCTTTGATTGTCTTGCGTTGTTTCCATTTATGTAATAGATATTTTTAATTTCTTAACTCCTCTATGCAATGTCAAAGATAAATTGCAAATATAAAATTCATAGGGATTGTGTAAAAGATTTTACATATTTCAAATTGTAGTTAAGATCTAACATAATATAATCCATACTCTATGACAAAGTAAGAAATGGCTATTTCTGCTGGCATGAAATTTTAGTAGCTCAAATCCAATCGTGTCATTACATGAAATCATAGATTCTATTGTAGCACTGTGCATAAAAAAAAAAATATTTAGAATAGTCTTTGTCAGTATCTCCTCTTAGAACTAGATGTGGACCCGCAGGATGCATGGGCACAGAATCACAGAATCATTGGGGTTGGAAGGAACCTCTGGAGATGATGCAGTCCAAGGGAGGGTCACTCAGAGCAGATGACACAGGAACTCATCCAGGTGGGTTTTGAATCTCCAGAGATGAGACATTCAAAACACATATATGTATGCAAATGTGGCAATATAAATGTGTATATGTTGGCCTCATTTATTATTTTTTATTAATTGAAAACAAACTGATATGAATATATGATCTGTAGCCATGATTACTGGACAACAAAAATAGTTATTATAAATTAATAGTAATAGTTACAGGTCAGAGTTTTATTTCTCATTAACAAGAAAGCCTCAGCTGCAGAACCTAATTGTAAAGAAAGTCTCTTCTCAGTGTAAGAAAACAGTATAACAATGTCTGATATGTTAAAGTCAGCAGTAGTTTTGAATCCATCCAGAAACTATTGTATGGTGAAATCTGAAAGGATCTAGCAAATTATTCTGGCACTTGAAAATTGCTAATTAACACATCAAGACTAAACAGAGCCAATAAATTTCCTATTACTATTTCCTCCAAGTAAAGAGTAACATCCTACAGGAATACTGAAGCCTACCTTAATGTCACGTGTAGCCATTAGATAACCAATATCTTCTGTCCTGATTCTGAAATAATGGCACAAAGCTGCTTCCCAGGGCTGGCAGAGCCCAGAGCACACTTGCAGGGGAGCCTGGTCAGCACTGGCGCCACAGCAGCAGAGTGAGGGCACAGGACAGCCTGGAGCAACATCTCCTCCATGAACATGCAGAGGGTCTGGCTGCAGACTCACAGGAGTTAATGGAGAGGGTCTAATGTCCCAACTCTGAATACATTGCACAGGGAGAGGAGTAACAGGGAATCTACTTTGCTGAGAGCTGCTTTATTTTAAGCATATTTTAAGGAAAAGGCAAAGCCACTTAGCAGACGAACTTGCACAGAGTGCCCTTGCTGGAAATGTTTCTGCTTTTTCAGAAGGGGATGCTGTGCATGCTAATATGCTGGTGCAGAGCTCAGCTGGGGGAGCTGGGTAAAGTGGAAAAGACCTTGTAGGGAGGTTATCCTCCTTCAGGAACAACTCATCTGAAAATATCTGCCATTTGGGGCAGCCTGATACCTTATGAAAGAGATATTTTCTCTCCAGAGGCCTTTCCCTAAGGGCAAAGTCATGTCTAGCAGGCATGATGAAGCAGTATCCAGTAAGGAGTGTGCTCCACTGGAGACAGGGAAATCAATCCTGCCTTGGGTTTGGTGGTGGGATTTTAAGGAAGGCTGATAGAGCCCCTGAAAGCTCTCTGGCAGAGCTGGTGCTTGTGTGCAGTGTCTGAGAGCTGGGCTGAAGGACCCGGGTGGAGCTGATGCCTGCTCACACCACAGAGGAATTTCTGTTTCTCTGCTAGGAAGGTATTTAAATTCACTTGGCAGTCTAAGCACACGAGTTCTTGCTGAAAGAGATTTATTGCCGAAGGTTATGCTGTGCTTTTCATTAAGTCACAGAGTTTAAAGTGTTAGAGTTCTGTATAGTAAAACTACAAGTAATTTCTAGTGACCACAGTCCAGTAGAAACTGTTAACAGTATTCTTTTTAGGTAGGAATGGTTTGTAGCTGTTCTGCTAATTGGTTCTGCAGATGGAAGAAAATGTTGCAGCATCTTCATTTCTTTACTACATATCAAATATATTTTATCTCACTTTTTAAAAATATTTTTAAAAATATTATTTTATATTAGAATGGGAGCACAATCTTTAATCACCCATCTCAGTTGCCAAACATCTCTGCATGGAGTGAGAGAGAATAGAAAAACTGCGAATGGCATTATGGCAAATATGCTATAGGCATTGTTTTAAGATGGAGGCCACTTTGACAAGCAAGAGCATATTTTTGTACAGTGTTACAATTAATTGATGTCATTCATTTCTGAATATATTCTTCCTGTACAGTATCAGCCTAATCTCCTTTGAAGTACATAAAGCGAGGGAAATGACAATGTCCGCATTTACCTCAGGAGAGCACATGTTGGCATTAAAATGCATTTCCATTTTATTTGACCTTTATGGTTTTTTGTAAATAACATGTCTCTTTGCTCCAAAAAGATACTAAAGCCATAACGAAAATGGATCTTGAATTGGAAAATTATTCACCTCTAAGAATAAAACTTCCCTTTGAAAATGGGAATGTTAATTATTATTTGCCTCCAGACACTGTATCACAGGTTCTATGAGTTTTTCTTCATTTGATTATATACATTTTTGACTGATTAACCAATTTTTTTTATTCTTCTGAGTAATAAATTAGGGCACCTGCTGATTAAAGTGGAATTTATCAAGTGTAGGACAGCCTCTTATGACAAAGCAGTTTAAAGAGCAGAGAAATAACAACAGGAACTGTTGCATTTAAAAATGTTGAAAACATAGTTCAGAGGAGTTTTTTTCCATCTCTCATACACACACCTTTACTGAAGACTGAAAATTTCCAGGCAGACATATTTCCTTTTTTCAGTTCCTCTGTTTTTGTTTAAAGAAACTGAAGATAAAGAGAAGAATTTTTTGCACTCCATCCCAAGTTGTTTGAGGATCTTTTTTCTATTTGATATTGTCCTGCCCAGCAAGCAACACCCTTTATTCCAGCCAAAAAGGACAGCACTGATTTTTTTCATAGCTGTATTAAGCACCACAGTGGGCTATGCATGACCACAAGAGCTGTTTCCAGGTAACTAAAGCTTGTGCTGGAGGAATGCTGATGGCAGTGGATGTGCTCAGCTCCCTCTTTGCTTTGTATATCAAACTTCTCTGGTTTATGCCACAAGTCTGACTCATAATTTAAGCAGCAGGTTGTCAAATACTGAAAATATTAAGTGTACCGATCTGTGGGCTTGTGCTTGTCTCTGAGAATTTTTCAGTAGGAATCCAATAGAGCCAATACAAAAGAAGTTCTACATGGTTTTATTTCTACTTCTTTCTAGATTTTCACATGTATTATGTGGGATTTCTTCAGAGCTGTAGTTAATTCAGCAGCTGAAGGCTGCCAAAAAATGTGGTTGTAAAAAGGGAAAATATGTGAGATGTGAGATTGACCCCCTCCATGACCTGTGCCTCGAGTTTGTGAAATTCAGAGTGGTAGCATTATTGGGCTTTTCAGGGTCAACTGGCTGGCCCTGTCATTGGCAGAAAGGATCTCTGTTAGGAGACTTGGGGAAAGATTTAGTTATTACTCGATTTCTAACAGCTATCAGGACCCTATCAGTCAGGGTTGGCTCAATAGACTGTGGAAGCTGGAGCAAGGTCTGACATTATACTGTCCCAAACCTACCTTAGGGAGTTGAAAATCATAAGGAAAGGATTCTTACTAGAGACAGATTCACACAAAAGAATAGCTTTTAACTGGAGAATGTATTTACCTCCTTAGCTGGGTGTAGGATTTTGGCATTTTATTGAGCTACATGAATTGATCTGACCTCTACAGAAACAGGTAGGAAGTGAGAAATGCAAAATACCATAACTCCATTAGTTAAATCAGCATAACAAGCATTAGTGGTCAGTAATAAACATATTAAGAAAGTGACTGTGGTTCAAATCCCTCTTGCTCTGATTCTGTTCTTTCTACTCTGGATTTATTACATGCAGTGGTACAGAGAGGCACAGCAAGAAGTGGTCTTTTTACTGCAGCAGGCTTTCATTAACTTTGAATGTTAAATCCTTTCAGAATAAACAGCAACTGAAATGACTGAAGTGAATATAGTCTGCTAAAGAATTTTGCACTAATGATTTCTACAAAGGGAATACAGTCTTGTTAAAAAGTATGTAAACAGTAAAAAGCAATTCTAAAGCCCTCTGATGTCGATTGAAGCCTTTCTATCTCAGAAACTCATATATGTTTGCTTTAGAAAAGCAGCTTCTCTACAGTGGAATGCTCACAGCAATTTCAAAAACAGCAAACCAGTTAGTTTTCTTAGGCTGGGGTTGCTAAGGCTATGTAAGAAGAGAAAATAGGAAACATATCTGAGAAATGGGTTGGGAGGAAGATGAAATAAGGGTCTTTTATGGTGGAAAATCAGCTTTAGCTTTCAAATCTCTCAGTGAATCTAAGTAACCTACAGTCTAGCAGCAAAGTCATTAAAATAACACTAAATTTGCCATGTGATAATGATCTATATAGTATTTTATCTAACTTGTTCACTTATAGTAAGATAATAGTTCACTTTAATTCCTACAAGGAATGAAAAATGAATAAATGTTTGAATAAATATACTCTGTTGTGCTGAAACCTTTGTGTAAAGTTAGGCTTATCTTTCCTCAATCTTTCTAAGGACCATATTATAACTTTAAGCATAAACTTATAGCATTTTTATTATTTTTATGTTGTGCTTCTAGAAATGATCCTGAAGATAAAATTGATTTTCCATAGCATACAATACATATTGTGCATAAAGACAGTACTTTAAATTCAATGGCCAAACTCATCTAGTTCTTTTTACTTGTCCTGAATGAGCACAGTATTGCCCAGACAAGAAACAGGGAATAATTTTCTTTACTCTGCACTCAGATAACACAATTAATCCCTAGCGTGGAAAGGGACACAATTCAACTGGATATTCCTCTTTTCTTTTTTTCTTCTTGGTGACCCGTCCAATGAACCGATTAGTGAAAGGCCCTATTTTGTGACTGACTCTGAAGCATGATGTACCTAAAATGCACAAAAAGCCTTCAAAGAACTTTGCTTATTCCTGGGAGAAAAAAATTATCAGAAATATATTAATGGCTAAAGCTATAATAGAACACACAGTTCTTGAGACAGAAGGAAGCGTTCTACCCTGATACTAGGAATTAGCAGAATAAATGAACCTGTCTGATGAGACTCAGTGTTCAAAAATAATTATTAAAATACTCGTTTTTGACCTGTCTCATAGCTTCTTCCATACGTTATAGCTTCAGGTATGCACTAGACTGAGACTGAAAATGGAATTGTAGGGAATTTTTCCTCACCTAACTTTATCTCCCTACCAAATAGATGCCTGCATCTGAGCTGCTCAGCTAGACTTCCTCACAGACTTATTTCTAGGGTGCAGTTTTTGTCTGCTGGTTCAGACAATTGCCCCAGTGTGGGAGTAGCTGTACCTAGAACAAACCTGCTTCTCCCTGTGTCTTTAAAGGAGTCCAAACTCCCTGATGAAATGGAACTGGTTACAGTATGTCTGACACAAGGTGAGATGAGACCTGCCCAAGAAAGAATGCTCACCACAAGTGTGGCACTGCAGCTCTTCTGCCAAAGGAGCAAACGTTCTGGTGAATAAAGATTTTGTAATGCTCAGAGATGATGGAAATAGGATTTCTTTTTAAAAAAAGTTGTTGCCCAAGGCAAGCTTTTATTACCATTTTGTCTCTTAGTTCAGTTCAGTGAGTAAATTCATTGCTCATGGCTTACAAAGAAGTTACTACAGTAGATGTTACCCCCTTCCCTCTCCCCAAGCTATGTACACAAAAGGCTTCTGTGATGCTCATTGTCATGTCTCCCAAAAGGCCCACCTTCCCCAGCTGACACAGAAGGTTAAGTGTGCAGCACATCTGCTGAGCCACAATCGCTTATGGCAGTGAGGACAGAAGTAACTAAACTGTGAATTTTCTTCTACTTCATGCTACTTAACATAATAACTGAAATCCAGATTTTTCTCTTTACAATAAGAAGTGTTACTTTTTTGCTGATACACCATTTTTAGCTGGAGAGTTTAGAAGGTCCCAAGTGTTATGCTTTTCACTTCTTTAATGTAAGATATTACATAACATATTTTCCTGTCATGCCCTTGGAAGAGGACTCCTTGTTCATTGATTGTTTACACAAAACAGAAATGCACAAGTCTCTGACAATAAGAATCTGGCTAATCAGTGTGACATTTGCAGAAGTAATCACTGATTACAGAAGGGCATGTAGAGATTGAGCAGAAACTTCCCAGTTATACAATATCAATGCACCGAGCAGAGGTACAGAACTAGAACTTAGGGGAAAATCTTCCAAGTAATCCAACTTCTGTTCGGTTTTTGAAGATCTCTGTAAACTTGTGCCTCTTCACCTCCTAGTTAGCTTTGACACAGTTAGCTTTTTTCCTAGCAGCTCCTCTCCTTAGTCATTTTAGTCATTCCTCTGGATGGAGCTTGGAGTTGTTACTGAGTCCAGCTGAATCCTAAATTTCCTCTAAGCTGATAAGTGCTTCACCAATATGCAAAATATAACCACAGACCTGCAGTTCTCACATCTTCTCATGTGTTCACAGTTCAGGAATTATCAACAGGGCACTGGTGATGATGTGCCCCGCCCCTCTAATTAGGTAGAATGAGCAAAATGATAATATTTGTCATATGAAACTTCTCAGGGAGCTGAAAGGTCTGGCTTTAAGTAATCTTTTTCCTAGGTTAAGGCAAGGTCATTGAGATTTGTAGCTCTAGAAACATGCTTATGTATATGATCTCAACGTATTAGTACTTTATTTTCTTGTTCTAGACTGAACACAAAATCTCTGAGTAATCAATGCTATTGTATTAACTTCATTGGGGTTTTGAAACACAAGTTTTGACTGAGTATTGAACTATAGCTCTAATTCACCCAGAACCTCAAATACTGAGTCCTTGCTTTTACACTAAACTGAAATATGATTAGAACTCAGCCCATATCTAATATCTACTTCTAAAGGACAGTGGTACCATTAGGTCAATTCCCCCACTGGTTCTTTTGGCAGAACAAGAGGACTTATATACAACGCTTTTGCATAAATGCATAGTAGCAGATAATAGAAATTCAACACTCAAGAGATGACCCAAGAAAGATGATCAGTATTTCTTTATTAAAGACTTGCATTGAGTGTTGGAAATTTGGGAGTTTGGGATTATTTTATTCCTACTTCTATTGTGAAGTTCTAACACTTTATTCATGACTTGATTTATGTCTCTGTACAATGCATGAAAAATTGAACCAAACTTCACAAAGATGTTAATAGACTTAATGCTAGATGGGAGTTCTGGTTTTTCCCTGTTTTTCCCTGAAGAGTCTGGCACTGCCCCCAGGCAGGAGTTTTCCCCTTTACAAAGGACTGAGCCCTCTGTGGTAACCAAAGGGTAGAGAAAAAAATAATTTCATCTCTGTTCAACTGCTCTCTTGTGTAATACTGTGAAGATTAGAAACTAATTTTTCTATGTATTATTAAGAAAATATTAAGATTTCATGGCTGAAGAGCAATAAGAACGGGCAAGTGATTCTGTTGATACAGCTGTCAAATTTCAGCACATTGAAAGGTTAAGAACTTGGTGTCTTGCAGCAAATATTTTTAAGAATCTGATATTCCAAATCTCTATCCAGCATCAATTGCAGCAGAAACTCTGAATAATTTGCATAGCAACTGTTGCTAAGAAAAAAACCTGCAGCCTAAACCAAATTTCTGACAAATTCAAATCCTATCAGCATTTCCAGCAGCTGGAGAAGACTAAATATACATAGTTCAAATGGCTGGCTTCCTCCAGCAGTAGTATTTTTAGATGTTTCAAAGAAAAATAATGATTCAGAACACACAAATATTCTTGCTATATATAAGCTTGGGGGAAGGGGGAATGGCCGTATCAAGGCTGCAGAGCCTCTAGGTTTCAGATGTGTTATCTGACCATGGGCATAATTCATGTCTGAAATCGGATGCACCTGCTCAAGCCAAGTGACTGATGCTCAGAGGAAGCTTCTGCTTCCCTCCGACCCAAGCACCCTTAAAAATGAAGTGAAATGGGTGTTTCACAAAGGCCTCTGAATCAAAACCTAAACTATCCCAAATTTATAGAGCTTCCCTTGTTAAGAAGTGATCCTAAGTCACAACAGGAGACAGTAGAGAACCTCAGTTTTGTCCCCACACACCACTTCTGGCTTAGTTTTGTTCATGAGTCCTTGATGCAGTAATGTTCATCTCCCTAAAGATTTCCTCTGGTGGAATGTTTTTAGGAAAATACCCCTCTGTACCATCTGAAATGAAGAAATGAAAAGTTAAAGAAAATACGTGGACTATTTCCCTTAGGAAATGAGAAAAAAACCTCCACCTCGTCAATGAACATGGCATGTCATGCATTGATAAAAGCATGTATGTTAACTCAAAGAAAAGACTAGAGTGATGTGACCTGTCAACAACACTATTGAATGAGTATGGACCAAATCAATCTGAAATTATCATTATTTCAGCCAAAAACCATAAGTCTTTGGCTTCTTGCTGTAACACTCCTACCAGACAAGGTCTAGGATTACCTAGAGGTAGACAGGACTGGATAAGTGGATGACTGGATTGCCCAGCAGAAGGAACTATATATCTGCACAAGTGAAAATAAGGATGTTCATATTCTGTTCTCTAAAACAAACACCTGTCAAGCAGACTCCTTTATCTGCTGGTAAAGGAAAGACACATTCTTTTGTTGCTATCAGTCTCAGCTATGCTGTTTGCAGAAAACCATCAAAATATAAAAAAATTACTGTAGAGATTTTTTTCTAAGAAAAAATAGTAATCTCTCCTTCTAAATGCCTTAAATTATATTTCTGCATGAAATTAAATCTACATATATGTCTGTATGTGTGACTGACTTTGCCAGTAACAGATTCATGTAGCCAAAAATTTTCAAATTATTTGTGTAGTCCTTTGGAAGTTATGGTTTCAGTATCCTTTCCTTCTAATGAAAAAAAAAATAGCTGTTTTATTTATAAAGTTCTTGGGTTCTGTCTGGAATATTACTAAGCCATGCATGCTGGCCATACCTGCTAACCAAACACAAACTGCTTCAGGGCTTATCTGCCCTTATGGCCCATTTTCATGGGAAGTGGGCATAATGCTTTCAGTAGCACTGCAGGAAGGAGCAGACAAGACTCCATTTTCAGGTCACTGATGGAAGAGTATAACACTGCACTCTGCTCAATGTATCTTTTCAACATGCATTCAATCAGAATGTGTCTTTCTCTGAAAGTAGCTGGGTCAATAATCTACAAGACCTCAGAGGCTTTACATATTATCTAAATTTTGAAAATTTACTCAGTGTAGTTTTCTGTAGCTTACCTTCAAATTCTGTAGTCCCTATTCAAATTGTCTTTTGGCTAAATTTGACTAGTTGCTCCTTTTCAAGTTGAAGAGTCTTCTTCCATTAAAAATTACAAAAAAGGTCTAACTCTTTTCTTTCAGATATTGCTGCAAAAGTCACAAGCAGCATATGTGTTACTAGTCCGTTTTTCAGTACTGCTCTAAATGTAGCAGCAGTTGAATGACATTTGCTTGGCTGGATCAAGTGGCCTATGCCTGAAGTGCAGGACACAACAGCTGTTAAGCTGCTGTTTAGCTGCTGTCCCCAGATGATGGCAAGAACCAACACATGAGTCTCTCCCAGCCATCCCTCCATCCCTTGTGCTGCATGAAGCAGGCACACAATGGAGATGTATGCTCGAGTTCTCCTGAGATGATGGAGAGAGACCAGCGCTTTTACATACGCTGTGAATCACACCTCCTATTCTGTTTGGATTCAGCCAGGGCTCTCCAGCATTAACTTGCTCCTGCTATGCACCCAGCAGTCCTCAAAGGCAGTGTTTGTGTGCTGTGAAGAGCTGGATTTGGATTTATCACATTCGTTACATAAACTCAGACCTGCTGGCACATGCTGTCAGCTAGTGCAAAACATTTCTTCAAAAATTTCAGAATTTATCTCTATGCCCATAAAGAATAAAGAAGGGTTTTGCCTTTGAATGACAGCTTCATGTCCTACATGGACTTGATGACTCTGAGGCATTGTCAGTCTTTGGAATATGAAGTTACTTAAGAAAATTTATTTTTACCTTTTCCAGCCAATTACCACAAGATGATCTTGACGCAGTAGGGGCTGCCCGAGGCTCACTGCGTTCTGTTGCAGACATCCTCGTGGTTTGCTGCAGCTTGTGGACCTAACAGTCTCCTCTTGGGTGGCAGACTGCAACCCAATGGTACAAAGTGTCTGCAGAAGTGAAGAAGCTGGAGGGGTCTCCCGTGTAGGTACCAGCAGCTTTATTAAGCAGTGGTGGGGCCAGGCACGAAAGACACAGAGGAGGGTTGTGCTGAGGGTCTTATACTAGGTGAGGGAAAACAGAGAACCTATGAGATGAGGGCTAGAGGGTGGTACATGGGAGGAGTCAGGATACGAGGACCAATCTTGGAGTAACAGAGGAGGGATTAAGGGACAGGGACCAATGACATACCTAGTGGCGCAGAAGTTTCCAGAGGGGGAAAGAAGTTTCCAGGGGTGGGGGAATGGGTGAAGAGGGGCAAGGAATCTCTGCCTAGGGGGCGGGGGAATGGGCTTGGCCAACATAACAGGAGGAACAGAACTTAGGGGAATGGTAACTATAACAACTGGGGTACAGAGTCAAAACAGAATTTAACTGAACAAGAAAACTGCTTGGATTCTTGACTACTTCCCAGCTTGCCCTAAGCTGGGTCACAGCAAAAATTCCCCCTTTCTTGTTTAAAAAACAAAAGACCCTTTTGTCTTTTTAAAATTTGAGGGAAGAATTGATGGGGCTCAAGTTCAAACTTCAGTACCGGTGTCCGTTTCAGTCCACCAAGCTTGACTTTAGGCCACAGGGTCATTCACTGTCACGACAGTTTTTTGCTCATTCAGGGAAAAGGTTTCCCCTACTGCTTTAATCAACAAAGGTTTTAAACAATCAAAAATTAGAAAAATGAAAATAACAATAACAAAAATCCAGAACAATGTCTTAACAATAGATTAAGTCCATCCCAACAGTATCCATCCTCTGAAGACTGTGTCTAGCCAGTCGTTGGATTCCCATTTGAGGCTTTTTAGTTGTTCTTTCATCTTCTGGATGGTGGCGTGGATAGATTCACTGTGGGATGTCAAATTGAAACAAGAAAACCCCTTGGCACCCGTGGCCATGAGCAAGAAGGAGAAAGTCAATGGTGGTGCAATTTTGCAGGGTGTCTTTCCTGGTTATTTTCTCATCTGCAGGGAGGTCACTGATGGCTGATTAGGTTAAATTTGCTTGCTTAGCTACCCAACATTCTACCGTGCCTAGCTCTGCCAGAGCTTTGGCAGCAGCTACCCACGGTAGAAACAAAGAAACTGCAGATCTTTTTAGATGGGACCAGTGATAAACATCCGAATTACAATTGTTGGGTGCTTCATTTTGGTTGGGCCATTTGTGTTTCTTGAGATTCTTTCTGCCAATTCAGAATTTGGATTCTGTTTGAGGTCAAAAGAGAGAGTTTACCTAATGTGCATGGACCTCCAAGACAAGAAGGGAGTCCTGCCCAAACTCAGTCCCCACAGATTAAAAAGTCTCCTTTCTGTAATTTCTTCAGATGCGTAGTTGACATAGAGAAGGTGACTTCCGTTATTCGCTGGTGAGTATTTCTTTCTGGTGGGGGGGCAAAGATGTAATAGGGAGAAGCCGATCTGTAGTTGAAGTAAAGACTTCAAGGAGCAGGAGTGGACCCTAAAAGGTCTAGCTCCTGGGGCTTCCCCATGGCAGCAGGAAGCTGTTTTGCCTAAGCATCCCACTTGCTGAGTGGATTGGCAGGAGGGGGACCGACCTTTGGCTTGCGATATTCTGCTGAGCTCAATGGGTCTCCAACCAGGCAGGTGGAAAAAGAATTGTCCACTGCCACCATCGACAAACAGAAGTATTCCTTCTGTTGTGTGTTGGAGAGTTTTGGCCAGGGTGACCCAGACATTCTGTTGGGGTTTATGGTATGATCCATGCCACTGTTGAAATCTGCATCCAGGCTGTGATTAAAAGGATGAGCCAGAAGCGAGCGGGGGTTCCCATATGTGTCGGGATGTTTTTTCTAAAAGACAAATAGAGTAAGTAAATGGGTCTTGGTTAGCCTTTTTCAACAGGTTAACAGGATAGGTTAAGGATACTCTTGGGGAGGAGACAGAAGGTGGTTATCAGGATCAGGGGTATCAAGGTCTTCCATGTCCATCCAGTGGTGCCTCTTCCAGGCCGCCACACATCTTTGGGTGTGTTGTTGTCAGTCTCAGACAGTTGATCTGGTGGGCTGATGTCAATTGCTTGTAGGTAGGGTATCACCCATTTCTGTGGGATCCAACAAAGTCCTGAGGGCATGGACACACATGCATATCTGTGTCCCTAGGCCTCTAATTCAAAAGGTCCTTGGACCTGAAGCGACTTCGGGTCCTTTATTAAAACTGGTGGTTTTTTCTGCAACTTAAAGGATGCAGTGTTCTGAAATGTCATAAAATTGGTGTATTAAAGTCACTCTCAGATCCATTCAAAAAGTTCATATTAAATACAGCTTTGCAAAGTCTTACAACTGGTGAATTGATTTCAGTGCCTCCTTTCTGGAGCACTTTCTTTAATGTCTTATGAGTCCTCCCAATTACGGATTGAGCCACAGGTGAGTGAGGGATGCTGGTGATATAGGCTATCCCCCAGTGTTGTAAGAAAGTCTGAAATTGTTTAGAAATGTACACTGGCCCATTGTCTGTTTTTATTTGGTGGGGTACTCCGAGGGTAGCGAAGGCTTGTAGAAGATGTTTCTCCACATCTTTTGCTGCCTCCCCCATGTGGTCTGGTGCAAAAACAGCACTTGATAAAGTGTCTACAGTGACATGAACATATTTGAGTCTGCCAAACTCAGGAAAGTGTGTGATGTCTGTTTGCCACACCTCTCCACTGCTCAGGCCTCTTGGAATGACCCCACTGCCCATAGATGGTAGTTGGTATTTTTGGCACTTGGGGCGTGTCGCCACAATGGCTCTCGCTTGTTCCCGCTTGAAGTGGAACAGGAGGATGAGAGCCAGCATGTTTTGGTGAAACGTTTTGTGGCTTATTTTTGCCTGCTTGTAGATATCACATAGGGTGGTAAGATGGCCAGGGCACCTGCTCTTTAGTTACTCTTGGCTAAAGAACCCGGAAGGTCAATGTGTAACCTTACGTGCATTACATAGAATGGTTGGTCTCGGTGGGAGATCAGATGGTTTAATTTCGAGAGCAAGTCAAAGATTTTTCTGTTTGACACTTCTTTTAGGAGAGCATTTTCAGCCCTTGCAGTTACCCCATCGACATATGCTGAATCTGTAACGATATTGATTGGTTCTTTGAACCTTTCAAATACCCTTATGACAGCAGCCAATTCTGCAACCATACGTGATCCAGGGACTACCTTGATGTCTTCCTCCCATTCAGATGTCTCAGGATTTCTCCAGGTAAATACTGGTTATGTGATATCTCTGAGCCATCAATGAAAACTGTTAGGGCATTGAGAGTTCTCCTACTTTGTATTTCTTTTGGAATTAAATGAAGGTTAAAGAATTCCAAATTGTTAAATAGAGGATAATCCAGATAATGACTGGAAATCTGTCCAGGGTAGCTGTCAAATGTAAATTAACATTGTTTTGCAATAAAAAGTTCAGCTGTTCTGATGTCACTGTTATGTAGATGCACATAAAGTCACACCCTGCGAGGGTACAAAGGTGAGCTCTGGCCTTCCTGATTAACTGTGCCATGAGCTCTTGTGGCATGGTTATCTTCTTGGACGGTTGGTGTGGAAGGAACACCCATTCAGTGATAGCCAGGGAGTCCTTCTGCCCCTCGTCCCACTGCAAAATGAGACTGTGGAGGTGTGGCAGTTTCCCAAGAAAGGCAAACCTGAATGGTAAGTCTGGGCGAATCCGGTGGGCTTGACAGCTGGAAAGGGCCTACTGCACTTTCTCAGTTCAGACTTTAGCTTCTGCTGTAAGGGTCCTGGGCGATGTTGGTTCTTGACTCTTGCTAATAAATCCACCAAAGGGGCAAGACCCTCATTTGTCAGCCCCAGCCACCGTCTTACCCAGTTCACTGTCCCACATAGTGAACCAATGACATGCCAGGGACCAATGACATACCTAGTGGCGCAGAAGTTTCCAGAGGGAATAATGTGCCTTGGGGAGAGACAAGGGCTCCCCACCCAGGGGGTGGGGGAATGGGTGAAGAGGGGCAAGGAATCTCTGCCTAGGGGGCGGGGGAATGGGCTTGGCCAACACAACAGGAGGAACAGAACTTAGGGGAATGGTAACTATAACAACTGGGGTACAGAGTCAAAACAGAGTTTAACTGAACAAGAAAACTGCTTGGATTCTTGACTACTTCCCAGCTTGCCCCAAGCTGGGTCACAGCAACATGATTTCTCTAATGTCAAGGTCAGAGGACTAGCCTGGAATAGCCTAGTCTCTGTCCTTCCACAGGGAAGTGGAGATCTCACAGTCAAGTGGGTTTGACACTTGGCAGTTGGACAATGTCCAAACAGTCCAGAAAACAGCAAAAGCAACAAGCACAGGGAAAGAACAACACAGCAGGAAAAAAAAAAAAAAAAAAGGGAAAATACGTACAACGGAAACAGAGACTGGTGTATCTCTGAATGGTCCTGGAGGTCTGTCAGCAGCCTGACTATGGGTAGGTCCCCTGCCCTCCCACTGTCAGAGCCTCTGCTTTCTGAGAACTGTAGGTTTCCCTTCTAATTTCTGTCCTCTGCAATTCTGAGTGAAATGCTTATCCCCTTCCCTGAGGACAGTTAATATTTGTTTTATAGATGAAATGACTGTATATCTGCAGAATCTCATGGGATGTAAGTTGGATATATAAGTTAGTCTGATGTCAGAGATTCTATACTCTCTTGGTGCCCTGCATATCTCAGCCATGTGTGAATCCTTCTTAAAAGGAGTTGGACTAAGCCCACCCTTGGGCCTGGGATGTGTGGGCTTGCCAGGGACTCTGCATTCCTCTCCAACCCAAGGACTGGGAATGACCCACCTCATTTTTGACTCCACTTGTCTCTGATCTTGCAGTTGTACTTCTGGTAATCACAGAATCATACAGTGGTTTGTAATACTTTCATTAACAACAGCATGCTAACCTACTGGAAACAATAGAAGCAAAAGAATAAAGAGAAAAACAAGAACATTTTGGCCATCAATTGGAATATTCTACATCTCTCAGTTCTTGAACAGACTGTTTTTAAGTACCCCTTTCCAGCAAACAACAGCTGTTCTTGGGTTCTTTTTGAAGGAGCAGAAAGCTCTGTATGAAAATAGGAATCTAGCTGTGGACTGCCATTAGACAATCTTTTTCCTGCCTTAAGGATATTTATGTCCCTTTTTGAAGCAGGGTTTGGAATGCTTAAGCTAAGTGCAAAAGTTTTGGTTTTTTTCCGTTCTCAGTGTATTTTGAATGAATGCTTTCCAAAAAGCCGATCTGGAAGCCAGGCATTCAAGGGAAAATGTCTTACATCCTCAACCTTCTGATGAGTTCCCAAGTACAAGTTATATATGCATGTGCAGTGACATCATGTATAGGACTGAAGGATTTATGATACTTTCTGAAAATATTTCTGGAGCTTAGTTTCCATTAGTAACAAAGACTTTAGTACAGCAAAATACCATTTACCTCAAACACTAAATGTGATTGTAAATCTGCTGCCTCTTTCTTGACTTTCCTATTGAAGAAGTCAAGTTAGTCACCATCAGATGTGGGATGGGACACGGGCTGAATGGATCCATTGGGGAATGTTGTCAGCTGCTGCCATCGTTAGGAGCTGGGAGCAGCTCAGCTTTTCTTTGCCACAGGCTGCTCTTTCACTGCTCTCACTGGAGCAGCCCTGGGTTTGATGGCTTTAAGTCAGTAGTCAGGGAGGGCAGGGCAGCAGGACAGCCCAGGCTCTGGTCCTGATCCCCACAGCCAAAGTGGGGCTTTGGCTAAGGGCTAGGGCTGTGAGCCAAGTTTATTTTTTCCTTTCAGTTGTCTTTGAGGGTAATAAGGCATTATTTCTTACTTGAGTGCTAAAAAATTTGTGCTGATGGATGAAATGTATTTCTGCCTTATTTCTTTGTGTTACTCAAATGAATATAATAATACTCATTAATGAATATAATAATAAAAATATTCAGCCTTTTATAAAAAAAATAATTTTATACTGAAAAATAGTCATTTTTACAGAAAATGATAGCATGTGTGTTACTCTAAAATATAGTGCAGTATTAGCAGGGAGAATTGACAATAGCTTAATACCATTCTCTTAATATATGTTAACATTATTTTGGATGTTTAAAGGAAAAAATCCTACCGTTTCTTCCATAATAAGTATTTCTTTTCTTTTATTACACCCATCTGGAAAAATTTGGGGAAGCTGAAATATAGCTAATAACCTATTAATATCTCAACACGGCATTTCCTGGGTATTCAACATGCCAGTGTTTGCTAAAAGGAATATTTTAATATTCTGCAATACAAACAAGGTCATAATGTCATGCAAATTAACTTCCAGATTGGAGAGGTCTCCCATTCACACATTCGTTATGCTCCATTTTCATGGATGCTGATGACATCAAAGCTTTTAGTTAAACCCAATGTTTTATTGCAATAGCTATGCATCAAAATGATCAGTGGGTAATAGACCCCCCTAATCACATTGTTTACTAGCACATCAGCAAAATGTGTTTCCTAACATAAATTTAAAGGCTTCTGCCTTTTGAAATAAATGGTGAAAGTTTTGTTGGCTTGGTAGTCTGCAAGACATTTTCAATAGTAGATGTTACACTGAAATGTCTTTTGAAATGAAAAATACAGCATTGTAATATTGATCAATAAAGCAGAAAATGTCTTTGATAGTGAACTTTGTTAATCAAAGCTGCAGGAAAAAGAATTGAATATGAAATAAGTTATGGATGGTTCTTTTCCCTTTTTTTATTTTCCTGTTGCCACATATGACAGAGATTTTAGGAATAGAAGAATAGTAGCTGTTGTTGAAGGTTCTGTAGAGGCTTTGGTAAAGAGCTGTGTGATTTCGCCGTGTCACCTGTTTGCCAGAAGTCATGAAAATCATGCCACTGCAATGAAGAGTAAATGCTACTTCATAAATATGTGAGATGCCAGCGAGTTGTGTGAATCTGTGTAGGTCTCCTGTAAGTGAAGTGGAAAATTCGCTTAAAGAACAAATAAAAAATTGTGATAATTCTTAATTCTATGTAGAAATTTCTGCTTCAGAAAGTAATTTTAGATCATGAGTTGCTACCTGAACATGGTGGACTTTGTGTGTATGGAGGTACTTTAAAATATTAGTATATTATTTGAATAGGTCTTGTAATTGTGTGCCTCTTTATTCTCTGATTTCTACCCTAGCTCTGCCTGCTTAAACACATTTGAATTCAGAAGAGGTACTGTTAATTGCTAAAAGAAATGTTATTAGAGCCCTTCTCATCAAAGAGCTTAGGACAGGTTAACTCTGGTATAAGTGTTAGAAGGATGTCTGCACAAATGGACAAGTCATACAGTTCGAGTTCTTTATCCAGATTTATAATTTCTGTTCTGTTTTCCCAAACCCTGTACTGACCATATACATTTGAATTGCTTTGGGAAATAATTATTCTTATGGGAAAGTGTGGTGTTCCCTCCATCCCTTTTTCTCCTTTCCCAGCTAAACCCTGGCCACTCCCTCGGGCTCCTCACATTGCTCTGTGAGGGACCCCGACTCCCCCCCTCCCGTGGATCCCAATAAAACCCCAGGCCCTCTGCCTTCCCTTGCCTTCACCCCTGGACATCTGGGTGAGCAGCATGTGAATAAACATCTTCCATGCTCCCCTCGTGGAGGCCTCTTCTCACCCCTTTGTTGCTGTGTCATTTCGGTGAGCACAAAGATGCCTGAGCTAGCCTGAAAGCTCCCCGGCTTTCAGCTCCCAGGGCTCTCTAGCAGTGGGAGCCCTGTGGTCCATGCTTTAAAAAGAAGGCTTGGGCCACGTGGAACCCACCCGGGCCGGGCAGAGACGCTCTGTGGCACTTGTTGCTCCTTGCGGCTTGCAACAGTAGCCAGCAAACACAACAGGAAAGCATCCCATAGTATTTCAACATCAAAATAAAAAGTAAAACAAAATCGAATTTATGGACTACACAGAAGCTGCTATGAAATTAGTTTTAAAAAATTCTTTCCAGAAATACTCAAATGCTTTCAAAATATCAGGATACAATTCCTAAATTTTAGTGATCAAATGCAAATATTGAACAGCTACATATATGTAGTTTTCTGCTTACTCTATTAAGAAGTTGGAAATTTAGATCATTCTCATTTAGAGGTGTTGGAAGTATTTGTGTAGAACTGGGTATCAAAGATGGTAATTTCATTAGAGAAAAGGTTTCAAAATTATGAATTTGTTCCTTTGTTCCAAGTCTTAGCACTTGTTCTGAAATTCTGACTAGGACTGGACAATAACAGCTTTGGTAGAAAAAGCACTATGAAGTGTGTATTGTACAGACCCAAATTGTTGCCTGGTTTTACCACAAAGAGCAAGAGCCATATTGTTATGTTCAAAGAAATTGAACTTCTGAACAAATTCTTTGTGTGGTAACTTTATATACGGCACCATTAAACAAACCCAGTTTCTGTTGCTGTTGGTTTTACAAACTCTCAGCTTTCGATTAAGAAACAAAATATTCTTAGAAATTGTAATGGCCTAGTGTTGCACATATGTATTATTTCCTCTATACTAGATACAGAGTGGTAATAAAAGTTTAAAGCAGCTTACTTTACAAAGTTAAAATGAATGTTTCTCACGTCAAGGGAATCACTAATTATTGTTCTGAGGACCCAGTGGCAGGATATGAATTTCCTTCAAACTCCAATTATGAAAATCTTACAAAATTTGGAGGCTAGCAAAATGGCCTCCTATTTTGCATAGAATGGAGCTATGATTGCAGAAGACTTTGTAACATCAAAAGAGCAAAAAAACCAAGAATGGATAGAATTTTGCAAAAGTTATAAGTTTGTATATGAGATTAGTAAGTAAAAGACTATAAGAATAAAAGAAAATAAGTACTGAATTGTTCCTCTCTGGTTTTGTTACATAATTACTGCAAGATTTCTCTTTCTTTGCCAGGCTCTTACCTGTTTTCTTGATTTTTATAGGGACAGTTAGGGCATAAATACATCTATTCTAATGGAAACAGATTGTTACTCCTTCCAGGTGTCTGCAAATTATCACATTCTAGACACTCATTCCAAGGAGACTGTGGCCACTTAGGCTCACCAGAACAACCAGTCACAGGCTCTGAGAGGAGTTTCTAAAACTTCAGTGTGACAAGCAGAGCACACTGTACTCTTTACAGCAAGTACCATAAGTCTTTGGCTCCCAAAGTCTCTTTGTTCTTTCAGTTTTTAAATCATGCCCCATTCTGATATCCTTGTTCCTTCCAAAACTTAATCTAAGCAAAGCAGGTGACTCATTTTATACTTACAAGGCAAGAAATTTTTGACATTGAACCTATAATGTGTGTGCTGTGAATAGCTCCCCAGCATGTATGTAGTTGCATGGAAATTGTATTTAGTCAGCAATCCTTAGGGAAGGTTCCTACAGTAGTGAGCATCAGGAAAACAATCAGCAGACCCTGGAACCTGCCGACAGGGCATTACTTCAGAGTGAGCTGAGCTGAGTGAGGGACAAAAAGGTTAAATGAAGGTGGAAAGGTCAGGGGAGTTGCACTGCAACTTGGTGCTCAGACTAGCACAATATTGCAAGCCAGCATGGGAGGATGTATTTAACAGAGGCTTCGGAATATTATAATTAGTGTGTTGTCTTCTGGATAATGCAACTCAATTCCCCTTTCTCCAAGTCTTTTTTTTATTATCTGAATTGAATCCTAAGTGTTACATTCAGAGAAACACTCTTTGCCTTTACTTAGAATTCCTGAGAGGGAAGAATCTCTTGCCAGGCAATTTTCAACTCCTGCTGGAGCAGGCTGAGTTGTTTATCCGCTTTTTACTTTTCAAATGGTTAATGATAATGAACTGTAATTGAGAATTGCTTTTGAGCTCATCAATATGCATGTTGTCATCCATTTATCTCTCTGTTTTCTTTGAAATCACCTTCTCAAGGGTTTGGAATGATGTTTGGTATTCATTTTTTTCTTCCTGCCTTCCTGTTAATATTTGCAGGTTCTATTTTTGTCCTTTTATAAAACTGCATTATTCTAATTCTTTTTCTGTGTAAGTTTCTGTTTCTCTCTTTTTTTTTTTTTTACTGGTTCTGTAGGCTTCTTGATTTCTAACCACTCTAGTCTAAGTTTTTGAATGTATTTCCAGTATACAAATAAGAGCATGAAAAGCTTCCCAACCTAAAACATTCAGGTATAGCTTGCTTAGCCTGTTGTTATTAATACATCTAGTCTTGCTGTCTCAAGATACTGCTGAAAACAAAATGTCATTATTCTAACTTTTATTTTGTCTTGAGCAAAAACCTATTATGGAGTAAAAATGTATCTGCATGAGTGTTCTGGGTTTTGATTTTATTTTGTGTTTGAGCAAGAGTGCTTTGTTCTCGCTGCATACAAAAGAACTCCTGGACACTCTCTCTTACCCATTCCTGGTGTCTTTATGCTTTTCAGCCTGTCAGAAGTACTGGGTTTACACTGAATTATTTTGGTGTAGCATGGACCTGCATTGCTTATAACCTCCCTGATTCTGTATGAATTAATGAATGCTGTACACCTTTGAAAAAGGGAACATTAGGTACTGCTGGAATGTTGTAGGGTGCAGGTTACTCATGCTGCCTCCTCTGTCATCCCACCCCCACCTCCTTACTTTACCAGGCAATGGTGCATCCTGAGGAGCATCCCTTGGACCCACCCTGGGTTCATTTCTAAAGCTTCTTCATCTTCTCTACTTCCACAAATAGCAAATCTGCTTTCTGAAGCAATGCTCAAAGAAAACGGGAAATGCGAGCTCAGCTCTGAAAGCCTCATTAGTGTTTTTCAATCTGAGTGATCCCACATGAAAGAGTAAGAGGACTGTATCATTAGTAAGAGAAACAAATTCTGTTCATGATCATTCACAGTTAAATGGAGAGCTGAAAATACTAACTGATGAAAACTAATATGAAATTGTGTTTATTCTAGTTCTATTCATTCTAATTTTAGCCAGCCTTATGAGGGTACTTTTCAAATATCAGATTTGGAAGAGATATTCCCATCTTTAAGAAAGCCAACAAAATATACACGAAGCAACAACAAAACAATCCTGAATATATGTAACTATTTTTATGTTACATTGGTGCTTGTTTCCTGAACAAAGGGTTCAGTTGTATGGTCTTAATGACAGCTTCATTGTCAGCTCTCCTCGGCAACACAGCTCCAAACATCAACAGTGAGAGCTTGAAAACCTGCTTTTGAGAGCTTTTGACAAGCACAGCTCCAAAGATGGATTTGACTGTACATTCCCCTGATTTAAAGCGGGGGGTCATTCAGAAATATTAAGTCCTTATCTAATGATTCCCATCTCACTTTTCTTAACAGGGATCCTTCCACTTTCTGTACATGTTCACATTTTTCAGGCTTCTGACCTGCTACCTATCACCAGGATGATGGCAGAAAGAGTTATGTGCTTTCCTTTTGTGTTTTATTTGCCCAAGCTTCCATCCTAAAGGTTTCCCTTTACTTGAGAACCTGCTTTAAAACATATTTATTTAAAAGTGGTAAATTTAGGTAACTTATAATTGTGTGATACAGCATTTTATTCCATATGAGGGCTTTTAGGAATGACCAGCTGATAATTTTAGGATGCCATTCAGACAATGAGTCTGAAAGCAGTATGACAATTCAGAAGGCTTGCTGAAGCTGCCTAAGTCTTTGTTGTCACACCTTTCTACCTTATATTTGTATTAAGTCCAAAACTGCAATAAGGGGTTCTTAATTAACTGAGTTTTGATTCACATTTGTGTTGTGAATACCAAAATCAGCTGTTACAGGTTCTACTTTGAGTACCTATTTGTCTACCTTGCAGTAGTGTCAGGCACAAGTCAAGATGCTGAGCAGTGCAGAACGCTTTGAAATGTCCATCCAGGTGTGTTTGTGGCCAATGATGGAAACAGGACTGCTCTGGCACACCTCCAGAGGTGTTCCAGAATAAATAAAGTTACTATAGGCTCCTGAATTCATGAACTAGCTGTTCTGTGAAGTGTCTCAAAGACAAATCATGCCCCTTCTGATATCTGTGACTTATAAATGAAAAATTTATATATATCATGGAATCTAGCCTTTGTCTTCAAATATTTCCTCATGTCATTTCTTTGCTATTACACCACTGTTGTGTTTCTTTGCTTCAAATTACTTGACATCATAACTCTTGTCATTATTTTGGTTAGAGATTGAGAATTGTTTTGACTATTGTTTCTGGTATGTGATGTGGATTCCATGTGTGCCTTAGTAAGCAAAACCTCTTTTTGTGCCAATTTGCTCTGCTTTCCCAAATGGAAAATAAGCAGGAGAGTGCAATTGCATAATTAGAAAATATACATTTGTCTCTTCCCCCACTGGTCAGAAGGCAGCTTTGCCACCATGGCTCTTGCAGGTGGAAGAGCAGATGTTTCACAGTTGACATCCCTGCTGCCCCTCAGCCAGCTGGCAGGAGAGGGCCATCATTGCCTCCCACTTGAGTTCACAGATGTCCCTTCTGAGACATCTTTACACAGAGGGGAATCAAACTGTGCCAAAATTGGCACTGCTGCTCAATCCAACAGGGGAGTTGCGTGTCTGTGAGTTTGTGTTGTGCTGATAAAAAAGCCACAGAACTGTGTCTGGGAAGTCACATGTAATGTGACAGAGACTTAAACAGGCACATATATAGATTGTCATTCATGTAACTCCCATGGAGACTGTTTTTCACTCACAAAATACCAAGAAGACAGTGTCAATGTCAGTTCTCACATTCTTGCTGCCTGAGTGCTCCTTCTCAACTTCCAGCGGCCTTGTGCAGGCCAATATTCCACAGGGATTGTCTCCCTGCTGTTAAGCTGCTTCAGTTAGATAACCTGTCCAGCTTTTGGGGTGGAGAGGAAAGGAAGAACAAAAGATTTATAAGAAAGAAGAGAAGAGGAGCAAGCTTGGAAAGAGTTCATCCAGTACAGAGCATAAAGCTTACCACAGAGCAAAATTTGTCACCTCCATGCAAATTCAAATTATAGCAGCCAGGTCGTATACATGAAATCTTGGTTTTGATAAGTAATTCTTGTTTCTAGCAGTGCTTCTGTGAGGAGCTCAGATGTGATCCCAGGAATGTGAGAGAGCCTTTGCTTTGGCTGAGAAGCTGGGACATCTCCCACAGCAGGTACCAAATACTGCACTGCTCCAAGATGGCATTTCTGGAGTTCCTCATGCCTCCTACAGGAAATCTGCATTTATGTGGCTAGGAACAGAAAGGGTTCTAAAAAAATACCATTTCAAATACTATAGAGTGGAGGAATCCCAGAGCAAGTCATTCTCCTTTCTTTTATCCACTCCCGAGCTACTAAGTACTGCAATGATGTTTATCTAATAACTCTATTCTCCTTGCAGCATATTTTCTATTAATAGTAATTATCTATGACTTATAATTTGTCTTGAATTCTCCTTACTAGTGCAGCACTTGAACTGATTATGTACTCCCACTATTAGAATAAAAAATGATGTGACTGCATTCTTAATAACAGCTGCATACAAGTGTGTGCATAAAAATATCATATCTTCTGAAAGTGAGAGGTGTTTCTACCCACAGTGAGGTGGATGAATGTTCACCAATTGCAGAATAAGTGGGATGAAGAGGCTCCTGACATTCTCTTTAAAGAGCCAAAATGTCTCCTGACATTGACTTGCATGATTTAGAATACTCAAATAATTCTTAGTGTATTTATATATTGTGGAAACTCAGAGAATGATGGGTTCATACTTAAATGGGAATCTTTAGTGAAATAAACATGTAAGAAGGCGCAGACCCTGATTTGAAGAGTTTACAGTGTATGTAGAAGAGATGGAAATCATTACAATGAGGATTTCCCAGACGTAAATTCCAGAGAAATCATGAACTTCTCAAGGTCATATGTGAGAGTTTTGACTGCATCAGAAAAGAAATTTATTGTTTACTGAATTTACTGGAAAGTTCAATATCTCACTGGTGTTCTTTGGGTAAATGAAAATTGGGTCCACACTGCTATACCTGAGTCTGGATTGTGTCTGAGAAAATTGTGTATTAGTTTCTCACTTATTTGAGTGTTGGAGCAAATCCACCTACTGGGTAGGTGAGTGCTATCCTTTGCCCCCTTAAAATCAGAACTCAGCTTTTGTTGAATACACAAAAGAGGGTTGGAAAATTCCAGTGAAAAGAAGAGGAGGTGGACTTTACTTTTCTGCAGAATGTTCTATTTTGCAATGGTACACCACTTGGATTTCCTTGTATGGTTACTGTGAATCTATTGGTAACTATAAAATATGCTGTGCCACAGAGGAGTGAACTTATGAATTCTCATTTCTTTTCTGTCTTCAGTCATCTCACCTTAGAAAATTGCATTTACATCTGTAATTTTGAATTTCTTATGTCAGCTGAGATGTACACACAACCTTAACCTAAATTATTAAGATTTAGAATTTTCCAGTGCATATTGAGCTAGTGACCCTGCCATCTTTGTTTTCTCATCAGTTAAAACAAGCTTTTAAAACCACAAAAACAAACAAACAAACAACCCCAAAAACAAAAAAAAACCCCACAAGAAACCAAACCGAACAAACAGAAAAACAAAACAAACAAAAAATACAAACCAAAACCAAACCAAACCAAAAACAAAAAAACCACCAAAACCTAAACAAAACCTCCACCACATTTCCACATTTGCTTTCACTTCACAGGAATGATGTAAAATTAAGTAGTTTGTTTTGAAAAGTCTTCTGAAAAAATCTATTACTAAAAATAATTATGTTATAAAACAGGACAAGACCAAAATAATGTGGACTTTTTGAAATGATTGTTCTAATTTTAAGCATTCTTTCAAAATACATATGAGGAAAAAATGTCAGGCACTTTGGATCCATATCTTTCAAGTTTCATGTTCAGAAAGCCCCTTGTTTGCAAAAGGGATACTAATTTGCATTTCTTCATCTTCTTTACAGACATAATCAATGCTTTTTTTCCAAAGGACATTGCTCATTCTTATTCATTGCATCTAGAGGTGTGTCAGTGGTAGAAGAAAATTGTCAGTATTTGGATGCGCTGACTGGGTGAGGGGTGAACAATGCAGGCCTTTTTGAATATCAATAGGTGTAGAATTCCCATGGGGAGAGAATTCAGTGATGTTGAGCCCACCCAGCAAATTAAACAATAAACATGAATTTGCATTTAACTGCCTTGAACAGATGTTCATCAACAGAATGTGGTGTTTTTCTTATTTTAATCAAGAAGCATAGAACAAACATTGGTTTATTGGCTTGGGTAGAAACAGGGGGGATATGTAAATCCATACTAAGACTACAACCACTAAAAAGGTGCAGACCAAAAATCAGACAACACTTCATTTTCTTTTGAAACAAGCAGCCAGTAGGATCTGAAATTCAAAATAAGCAACTATGTTCTATTTTGTTATAGTAAGTAATTAATAACTGAAGATGAACAAGTCCTATGATCAGTAACTGCTCCATTTGGTGCTACCTGTACATAATTACAATATGTTCAAATTACTGTTATATTAAACACATGTATAATCTTGCATGGAATCCACATTAATAGTCTCATCTTAAAAATGTTTAATACAAATGCAGGGTTTTAGAATTACATAATGAAAGGTGCATCAGGTGGAAGTAAATAAGATGATGAGAGATTATCATTAATTAAAAGGAATTCAACGGCAGAATTTAGTTTTGAAAACTCACAATTCTCTCTTGTGCTTTTGGAAACAAGACGGTGAAGTATCCAGCCAGTGTCTTCCAACACTTCCATATGGAGTTCTTATGCTCTATGAGAATAAATGAAGGGGACTTGACATTGCTGAAGCCTATGGAAAATCCCCTGTTTTAAGGACACCGTGAAAATGGACTATGTTACATTAGGTGTAAAATTTATTTATCAACATATGAAATAAATATGCTTCTTCTAACCCTTGAAAATTTCAAGGTCAAGTCTCAGAAGTGCTGAATGGAACCAGCAGAGAGGTGCTCTCCACTCATCCCTCAGGTTTTGCACATCTTTGCTAGCAAGAGTAGTACTGAACACTTTTAATAAGGCCACCAAGTGAAAATTGCTGTGAAAGATATGTTTATATATGAGTTTCCATAATTATCTTCTTATATTAACAAGTACCTCTGTCAATTTCTCTATTTAGCAAAATGAGTGAAGCCCCTGAGCTCTGTGTACTGTTTTCTTTAATTAAAAGTGCTGCTTTGATACTGGCTTTTAGCTGCTAGTAGACAACTTCAAATTTTGCACAATTTGCAGGGAAGTAATGAGATGGAAATATAAGACCAACAAGCCTAAAGCAGGAGCACTGTTCTCTTCACAAAACGCTGTAAAGTTTAGTAACCTGAATTGCTTGGGATATATTTTCCCAAATAGCATTTCTTTGGCTTGGAAATTTTGAATATGAGCTGATTGTATATAAATACTGTATTCTGCACCCTCATTTTTTTGGTCTCATTTCAAATAACAAAACAATGCTGCCAAGGGGGTCTTCCTGGTTAGTTTAGGATTATCATAGAGCTCATTGCCTGCTCCATTGCTGCAGTGATGGGGAATGTCACCCTAGAGAAACATTATATGAGATGGCAAAAAGAGCGATTATTCTCTAATGCTAGTGTGATCAGACTTTCATGAATTTGGCCTGTTTTGGTTTCATGGTTTTGTGTATATGATGATCATCCCCCCATTTTCTGCCTCCCCTTGGCCTTATACTCAAGCAAAACTTCAGAAATTATTGTGAAAATACTCTATTTTTACTGTCCTTATGCACCAAACTGGGGGTAAAATGTCCCACTTGTAAGTTGTGCTTAAACGTGAAGAAATAGAAGATGATGGCTCCAGAAAATTAATTTTTTTTGCCAATTTTTTAGCACTGGAGGGACATCTTGGGTGTACCTAAACTGAAGCAGGAAAAAAGGAAAAATATGTGTCCAATAAGTTTTGCAATTTAAGTGACTTGGCTATACACATATCTACATTTAGAAAGTATTGCATCACCACAAAGGCTTTATAGCAATTTAACAAGTTTAGAAGGAAAAGAAGCTTCCTTTTTGTGACAGGTTTACTTGCTAGAGCTGTTTTTGCTAAGGAATGAGCTGGAGGTTTAAGCTGCCATGGTACTAATATAACTACGATAATAAACCCAGCTAGAAGAGCTGATAGCAGATAAGTGCTGTATTATCAGCAGATAGCTGATAGATGAGGTACAAAACTTCTTTCACTACGATGATAAATGCATCTAAAGGATCAAGCACTTGAGTTAACAAATGTGCAGAATAGATACCAAGTAGGTTAAAACAAGATATAAAAGACACTTTAAAGAAATGTTTTCTCAGACCTTCCTCAACCTGACATTTGCAGCCAGATAGTTACCCAAGGCACCTTCTGAAGTGAACCACTTTGTTCTTAGCAGTAGAAATCTGACAACTCCATTTTTAAATTTGTCTAAATATTTCCAGAGAGAAAATATTGGTCATAAAGAGACCAGGTAAAGTTAACGGGTGTTGTTCAGACTCTATGTCAATCTAATTTGATAGCAGACAGGGAGCTGAACTAGACTGAAAATCAGATGCTTAGTGCTGAACTTTTGACTCATCAGTGCTTCATTATGAACTTGGATACATTTTTATATCCTGCATTACATAACATACAACCACAGCAATAAAACAAGATAGCCCTGGTATATTTAAAATTTACAAATATATTTCTGACAATCTTGTAAGCAATCAGGTACGGGTTTTGTTTCAGTAAAAGATTTTAGGGACTCAATTTTTTTCTCTGTTTTGAAAAGCACTTCTCAGCTTTCTTCTTTACCTGTTCACCACAGATTAGTCTACACTTTTTACATAGATACTACTTAAAGAAATAATACTGGAGAGTTTAATAGCAATTGTTAATCCATCTGTTGCATGACAAGATGTTTTAGAGGCCTCTCAGCATATTTGCCTGTTCTACTGTTTTGACTGGAGACATTTAAATTCTACATTTTCTGCATTTTTACTTTGTTATGAGATTAATTACTCTGTGCATTCACCTGGCACATACATACAACCCTAGCATTATGATTACTTCAGTAATAATAAGATATTGGCCTGAAATATTGTCTGGGTTCCAGCAAACCCTGGCATTTCAGTCAATAAACCAGCATTATGGGCACTTAATTGCATAGTCCGAAACACCAGATGAACATATGTGTGTCTACAAGGTAAATAAGAGTTCAATAAATTATAGGGACATCATAAGCCTTTTAATCAAAGCATTTAGTAGTGAAATGTAGAAATGAACTCTTGGAAAAACTATTATCCAAAAGTAGCTTTGAGTCATTTGTAAAATATTTGTAAGACAAAGTGATGGCATCAGCTTGCTGGGGGACTTGCACAAGGTTATATAACAGTGAATTAATATTGATTTACTATAAATGTCTGTATTGGGATGCAATCGTGGAGTGACTTTCACAGAAGGTTTTCTTTCTTTAAAGAGATATGCATTGGATGGGCACTTGTTTGGAATTTTGGGATTTGTAAGAGGCCTTATCCTATTTTATGAAAACTTGAAATATCTCCACTCTTTTAAGTTGTCTCTTTCCTATTTAGAACTTGCTATGAGATGAAGTTAAAGAAAGGACTGTAAGAATATGAAAACGGAGAGAGTGTGGTGCTAATGAAGAAAAGCTCACTGGCAGTATCAGAGGTGCCATTTTCTATGGCTTGTAGTGGAAATTGCACATAATTCATATTTTAGCAGTTAGACAGAGATTAATATATGATGCAAATTTTTTTCCATATTGTATGTGTCATAAAAAATGGGCTTATGTCACTCTGCCCATGGAAAATAGTGTTGTATTTAAATAAAACCAAAGAGATAACCTATCTTTTCCTAAACCTTTCACTAAGGTGGGCATAAACCACTGTTTATGTGACAAGTATGTGCTATTAAAACCATGTTAAAAGTCTTGGATGTGAATTGGCATTAAATTAGTGGTAAGGTAATGAAATGTTTAAGATCTCAAATTGCTGTTAACTTTGCTTGTCCCAGTATATGCACCCTCATGTTTTTGCAAAAACATATGTCTATAGCATTTAGAATAACATAAGATTTAACTGAATTGTGTACCCGAAAAAACCATGGGATTTAGGGTGATCCCTTGTGTGCCATTAGTTACATAACTGGCATAAATCATATTCCATGATATTCTGGAATACTTTCCTTCTATCTTTTAAAGAACTATCATGAGACATGCTAGTCCAGCTTCCTTGTGGGAAGGCATTTATGAAAATCTAACCAGAGTACACTGTCCTTAAAATGAATATAGTCCATTGGATTAAAAAATAATACACTCCTAAATTATTTGGTTTATAAAAATAAAAGACACACTAAAACTATTTAGTGTATATTGCTCCATTGTTGGGGCACCACCCCGGGTGCTGGGCCCTGGGTGGGACCCATGGGTCGTACGGGGTTCCCCCACCCCTGCTCCCTGGTCACATGTACCCAAGCTCTGTACCCCATTGGCTGCTCCCTGGTCACATGTACCCAAGCTCTGTACCCCATTGGCTGCTCACGGGCCCTGCCCGGGGAACTCTGGGAATTGCCCAGGGGTGGGTAGTCTGGCAGAACCCCAGCCGTGAGGGAGCTGGGAAAAATAAAGAACATCCATGAACATCCATAAAAATATCGTCTCCTGATTCTTCCCACGGGCAAAGCTGTCTTCCAGAGAAGGTTGCAGACACCCCCACTGCAACATTTCACTATTTCTAGAGCTGGTTCAGAAGTAATAAATAAATATTCATTAATAATGTATTCAGCAGTTGACAAAAATGTCAGAGAGCAGTGATTTGTATTACTCAGACACATGTACAAAGACTATAATGTGAAAAAAGAGATGAAGTAGTTGTATAAAGCAAGTTGGGGGTTTTGGGATTATGAAAGTTTTCGTATTTTGGAAGAAAATTCTTGAGTGCTCTTTTAGATAATGAGAATGAATGGTGGGAACCACACTTGACAGAAATGAGGAAGGGATACTGAGTCTGACTGCCTTGGCCTTGAGTGGAGGATAGTAGGTGATGGTACAGCCTTGTCATAAAAACCACAGCAATACCTCTCCCATACACCTCAACGAGTTACAATAGAATTTGCTGCTCTTTTCATCATTTTATTTGGAATGAAGTGGAAAACAAACAAAACAAAAAATTGCTGTGAACTTCAGCAACACAGGAATCTGTGAACCAGTTGGTTTCATAGTACTAGAACATTCCTGGGCACCTTCTAAGATAAAAAAACAGTTTTGGCAGACTCAGCCAGGTAATTTGATGATGGAAGTAGTTGAGGCTGCTTGTTTTCACATTTATGAGAGAGTCACAGTCCCAGCTTGTCCCAGCTAGCAGCAGCTCATCACCAATAATGAGGCATTTACTCCTTCTCAGGGAGTGTCTGGAAGAGAAGACCTTTGGCTGTTTAAGTCAGGCTATAACCATTCTCTGTAATTAGGAATAATTCCTCTCTGTTGTGCGTAACTGCCCACACCTCCTCCTCTTACCCATAGACTGAGCAGATTACATTGCTGGCACATTCGTGGTGCTTTGTTCATTCAGTTTGTGTCTTTTTGAAAGTCTCTTGACATCCTTGACTGTATTTTGTCTTTGTATCTTGGCAAAGTCTGGGATGGCTGCCATGCTCCTCTCAGTCTGTGTGGGCCCTTCCTCTGGAGATCACATGCATTTTTACACTGCAGTTGCTACACTGGCTCTGCAACATGGGAATGGCATCGGATGTTGAGAGTCCTGTCAATTTTCTTTGTTTCATTTTCAAATTTGTTGCAAGAACTGCTGTCTCAAATTAAAGGAGTCCCAACCCTCTGAATTTCTTCATAATGAAAGGCATGACATCCCAGGAATAGTATTCTGGAAGTGTGTCCTGCATTTTTTCACTAATTCTACTGTGACGTGACCCTTAGGAAACAAATAATTTCCTTGAATGTCACTTTTTTACTTTCCCAACTCTCTTGGCTCTAGGATAAATTATAAAGAAACTGATGAATATCATTCTGGTGATACTGATTTTCAATGGAAAATTGGTCTCTTCAGCAAACAAAATTTTTGTTCACTAGAGAAGCTTTCAGAGGGGTTTTTTTGGTGAAAAATCATCCAGAATCTTTAAGGAAAGTATGGTGGGGGTGGCACTAGACTTTGGACCCAAACCTAATAAATTTTAGCCAGAAGCATTAAAATGAACAAAAGAAACAATTTTGATAATTAATGTTTTGATTTTAATAAAATCACAACTTATGTGAATGCTCTGATTGAATCTGTGCTGACCAAAATCTCACAGGGAGTGAAGGCAGGCTCATTTTTCTGTCCAGTTCTACATTTAAGCTTTCTAGTGCAAGAACCACTTCTCCCATGTATGATCCTCAGTCCTTTTTTCTTTCCCCTAGTGGAGAATCCATCCAGCAGCCTTTGTGAAGTCCTGTCATCCAGATGCAAACAGCTTTGTCACGAGACAGGCTGCACTTCACAGAAATAAAAACCTTACTCAGAATTCCTCCTAGACAGAGGACCTGTGTTTGTATTAAAAATGGCTTAAGAGGGAGTGACACATCTCTGGTGTCACTCCTGATGACCACAGAGTGACCTAACCTATCCAGTTTTCATTAAATTGCCTAAAAAAGCATGCAGAATAAAATGAGAAATGACAGAGGAAAACTGTGCCCTGACAATTTCCAAGGAAATTTTTTACTGTCTATAGAATGAAACACTTTTCTTTGAAAGCACAGTCATGCTGACTTGAGTACTTTCTGCTTCCCTTTGTTGATGCTAATTTTCATGACATTTTGGTTTCCATGGATAATGACATGTCAGTGAAAGAACACTTAGCAGCTCGTGCTTGCACTGCACTCAAGTCCAAGCGTTATTACATTTGTGCTGCTCCAGTGATAAGAAGGAACTAGAAGGCTCCCTGTCCTTCAGCACCATAAACAAATGGCTCTTTGCTCCAAGTTTTCTATGTAATCATGCCAACACTTTTTCCATCTTTTCAGCCTTTGAGGACATTAGTTAGTGTGGCCAATGAAAGATACGGCTCAGATGGTAAATATAAGTTTTAATTTGTCTGTAATTGTCAGTATTCCTTTTTGGAGACCATAATGAAAGACATATATTTGAATAATCTTAATGAGCAAACTCTCCCTTGCAAAAATACGGACTAACAAAATCCAGTTTTGCCGTCTCATTTTAGTACTTAAATCAGAACAGTTTCCAATTACTGTTTTCCCATTAGTAGCTCCAGAAATTATTTTTTCCTTGCAAGGGTGTCATGGGAGATGTTTTGAGATTGCTGCACATTCAAGTGGAACTTGCAGGGAGAAAAAGTCAGCTTGCATATCACTGACCTGGATATTTTCCTAGTGATTTCAGAACATTAAGGTGTTCACTTATAAAATTTGTGATTCCATGATCAGCTGCAAAGAAATTATACCTTGTGAGTGAATAAATTACTTTCCAATCTTAAAATAAAGGCAGGCTGTTGGAATCATGTGGATCTTAACTTCTAGTGCAGCTGGAATTATAAGATCACTTAGCTTTGTTTGTTCCTTATTGGTCCTGAGTAGAGCATGTTTACCCAGTGGCTTTAATTTATTTCAAGCACACAATAATACTCCTATGACTGCTCTAAAATGAGCTGTTAATGAACAGATCTCAAACATAAAAAGTGAATTCTGATATAGAATTCTGTATGCAGAAGTACAAATAGGTCCACTCTATTTAGAACTTCTTATGAAGACTGTGATTTTTCTGTGTTGTTTCTGGCTTCTAAGTTCCTGCACCTGTGAGGGTTTTGTCTTTTATTCACTTTTAATCTCCTCATGTTGCCTTCATAGGGCACATTAAAAATGGCTTGGGTTTTTGTTGTTTTCATTCTTTATAAAAAGTACTGTAATAGACATTCTTAATAAAGCATTTAGGGATACATTTGCATTAATTCATGTAATTACTGAAAGTTGTAGGTCACCCTACTTTTCTTTAGCTGGTCTTTTTTAAGAGATCTCAGCCTAAATTGATTTATGGGGATTTTTTTTAATAGTTGGTCTATGTGAGTTAAGTAATGCAGTACTATTGATGCCTTAGGTTTTACCTTTTATATTTTTCAAATCCTGTACTGCTAGTGTAACTCTGAAGTTTTCTGTAGCTTGTTAAGTGCTGTTCTCTTATGCTAAGATAAATATAACAAACCTCTCTGATTTGCTCTCCAAGGACACCCAGAACAAGAACTGTAGACCATCACCTTGGGGAGAGAGGGGCAAGCTTGGGGAAATTCCATCATTGGCTGCGTTCTGGTTGGTGAATTTATGTTGATAAAAAAGTGTGAGGAACTCGTGACCTGTCGTCCATTTTGGGATGCACTGAGGCAGGAGCCTCTGGAGCCCAAAAGTGTGCACCTGAAAGCCTTTCAAATAAATCCCTCCTTTATTCCATTATTCCTGTCTAGTCTCTGTTTCTAGGTAGCCATTTAAGGCATCACTATTACAACTGAATTATCAAATAGGCTTAAAACCTGGTATTTAAAACAGCTCATTATATGTGTCACCAGTTATTTCCTTTCACTTTGGCCTTCCTCAGTCTGCTTCACTAGAATTACTCCACTTTTATTGTGTTGGAAGTGACATCAGAATAAAGCCCTTAAAGTAGTAAGGGCAAAGCTCACAGCTTCAACATTTCGATTTAAACCCAACTATTTTAACCCAACTATGAAGTCTGACTTACTTTTACTTTTGAGTACATTCAAGGTGCAAGCAGACATCTTATACCGAAAAATTAATGTTGGATGGGAAGACTGTACCAGAAGGGAATAGTTTTTACTCATTTAAAATGAAAGTTGTGGGGTGTGTGATGTATAACAAGTTTTAGGCCACAAGGAATTTATAAATTACTAAAACTTGAGAATGCACATTAATTACATTCTTGACAAAGAACTTCAACATTTTGTTCACACAAAGATGTTCCTGTCTTATTTTTTAAAAGTTCGGTTCAGTGAATTTTGAATTTTAAATGAAGTAGTAGCTTATTTCTGATCATTTCTAGTTGGTCTCACCATCACTATCCAGTCTTTCCAAAAGACTCATCTATGGAACAAACAATTGATTAAAATAACTTCCTCATGTGATTGCAAGTGCTATGCATTAAATAATAGATGAGTCGGATCATTTGGTACACATGAAGAGGACAAAATAGTTTAAACTTTAGTATTTTTCTTTTACTGTGATTTGTTTCACATGCAGATAAAGCCCGTGACTTTGTTGCTTATCTCACTTTTAAATCTCTCATCAATTCCCTGTCACGTCTCAATTGGGAACACAATTGAGTGACTCCACATAGTTTACATCAGGGTATGGAGTTTATAGCCCTTAGAAAAGTCAACTTCTAACGGTTGATAATTTCTAGCTTTTTTTTTTTTTTTTTTTTTTTTTTTGAGTGTACAGGAATAGCAGAAATAAGTATTCCTCTATTAGTTTTATTTAGTTTTAAATTATAAAGTATCTTTATCTGCCTCATGAAAATGTTATTATAAACAAAACAGGTATATGATGGGGACAAAACCTTTACTGTAGTACTTAAATATGTAACTATATATGGCCTAGAGAAGGTTTATTGGCTTCTTAAGGCATGTAAAGAATTTAGTACCTTAAGGCTATTAGAGATTACTCTTATTTACAGACAATAAAATAGTCTATTCATAACCGAGGTCAGATCATGTTTTCATGAAATAACAACTCCTTTGAGAACAAGCCAAGGGAGTTGCAAAGTGATTTAGTACAAATGCATGTTACATGGTTTATGAGATTCCTCGATGTCTTGTATTGTCTTATTTTTATAGAACTACATTAAATACTTGGGTTAGGGTTTTTTTCTCTACCTGTGATTGGAAGATTACATATAATTTGGGTTTGGGCAGGAATAAGAATTGTTTGTTTGTTTGTTTGTAAGGACTCTCAGTAGGTATGGAATTCTGTTTCCTATTTTACAGTTGTGGAGATGCTTTGGCTTCTTTGGATTCCTTCATTTCTCTTGGTCAGGTTTTCTGGTTTATGACATGCGTCTCAAAGCATGCATGGCTGATTCTCATTTGTGCTTTGTCACCAACTTCCAATATACTTTGCTGACACGGAGTTGCTGTGGGTTGCATCAAACTGCCACCTGAAAATGAGCTTCAGAGCATTATTCTTTGTACACAAGCACCACTCCAGTGCTGGCTGAGGGATGATTTTATTGAAGTAGTGATGCAGAACACAATAGTTTACTTCTGAAGTCCCTACCCATTCTGACTGTGGATAAGGACTTTTTCCTTCACAGATTTCTACATAAGGCCAGGTGATAGGCATAATTTATGCAGAGAGTTGAAAGGCCTTGATTGATTACCAATTAGAAGAAAATCCTACAGGAATGAATTCTTTAGAGAAGGCAGATCAGGAATGCTGCTCTTGTCATGAACTGGAAGAGAAACAAGAATGTAATGAACTAAGCAATGACAAAGTCACCTCTGAATTTTATTTGCATATAAGAGAAAGGCCTAGAGTTTGTAACCTGACAGCATCAAAATATCAAAATACTGAAAAAAGACTTTTTTCTTCACGTTTATGGGGTTTATGCAGCTCCTGCTCTAGCTGCTGGGGAGGACTACCTTTTGAACACAGGAGTGGATGGTCTCAAGGCTGATTGTCTTAGTTTGAAAGACAGATGTCTGCTAAGGAAGACAGAAGACTCCCTTGGAATAGAAGATGCAAACCCCCTTCCCTCCAAATTATTATAATTTTGAAATTAAGGGGCTTCCAGACAAAGATATGAGGAGTAGGAATAGCAGTTCTTTGCTAATATGTATATATAACAAGGCAAAGCAGCAGCAGTAGCTAATGCAGCGATAACAAACAGGACAGAGCCCAGTGCAGCCTCTCTGGGCTCTCAGGCCCTTTCCCCTGCGCTGCAGTGCCGCTCACGGCCAGCAGGGGCGCTGGCGGCTCCCGCTGAGCGGGGCGGGTGCGATGTTCCCCCGCGGCTGCAGGGGGCGCTGGGAGCGAGCTCGGCACCAGGCGGTGATGGCGGCCGAGAGCTGCTGCACAAAGCCCTGGGGCAGCCGGGCCCGGGGCCCCGGCAGGACCCTCGGGGGCAGCAGGCTGGAACAGCGGGGACGGACCCAAATCCCGGGCTGTAGATGAGATCTATCAGGACCCCGGGATGTCTCAGCAGACCAGAGGTGCTGGGGCTAAGTGTAGCAAAGAGCTCCCAGTGGCAGCAGAGCAGCAGCAGCAGCAGAACAGAAGCAGCAGAGGGGCAGCAGGGTAGCACAGCCTCTCTCTCTCTGTGGATGCCAGAGAACAAGAGCTGGACTGTTGCTGCTCCCCCTTGCCACTTCCAATCTCGTGGCATTTCTGCCCAGTGAGGAAACTCCAGGCAAAAGAGGGCAGCTAGCCGGACCCTCCCCCTGTAGCCAGGTCCCTTTATCTCTC
Source organism: Erpornis zantholeuca (assembly GCA_013400515.1). Classification (NCBI taxonomy): domain Eukaryota; kingdom Metazoa; phylum Chordata; class Aves; order Passeriformes; family Timaliidae; genus Erpornis; species Erpornis zantholeuca. The sequence continues at coordinate 117,305 of VZTN01028771.1, forward strand.
TCAAGTACCCAGCAATTTGTTCCTTAGTAACAAAGCATGGCGAAAAATTCCTTTAAGAGGGAAAAAAGAAAGAAAGGACGGGGAATTTCTAAAACCCCAACACTGATATAGTGTGCCATTGCATATTTTCTATGTCTTAAAACTTCTGGGTTTTTATTTGGCTTAGAAATGATGAAAACAATAATGGAATGGGGAGCCCAGATCAAGAATAATAAAGGTTTGTATGTAATTGAAGGTTCTAATGTACAATAATTATGCCATTGTTTCTTAGTTACCCTGTTTCTTGCACTTCTGATCAAGCGGAACATGGTAAAAACTGAATATAAGCTACATTTGGTCACCTTGTGTGGTATAAAACCAGAGCATCCTTTCTACCAGGATCCATAGAAAGGTAGGTTCGTGGTGAATACGGTGCACCAGAAAGCAATAGCTCAAGTTAATTGCACATCTTCCCTTCACAGTACCCTGTTTCACACACAGGAATTCCCTTCTTAGAGCAACTTTAGCTCCTGCTCTTCCTATTGCAGTACAGGTGAAAATACTGGAAGAAACACACATCCCTTAATTTCTTTTAGATCTGTGCTAAGGAAAGAAATACATATTATTTATCATAGTATTATTTATTTCTTATTTATATTTTCTACAGAAATACATATGTATATATGCATACAGAAATATATACATATATATATATAAAACCTTTTTCTATTTGTCTGTACTTTTACTCACTTGGTTGGTTAGTGTTTGAGCATAACCAGGATTGTTAAAAACTGACATTAATTGTAAGTAATTACATTTATTCTAAGACATAACTTGACATTATTAACATTATTGATTACACCTGTGTCTCTACAAATTATGTAACAGGAAAAATACACATTCCCTTCCTACATTCAAAAAGCTGAGGAGAACCAACCTTTCTCTGTCATATTCATATGAAAAGCTCTTTGGAAAAAAAAGATAAGCAGTCTTTTTGCTCATGTTGAAATGTGTTGTTAAATACCAAGAGCTACTACACCACTTTTAAGATGCTGATACAGCTGCCTAATCAGGAAGTTACCATCATTTTATACACTGAAATACTGCATTTCAAGGAAATAGTGACTATTTAGCAACTCTCTGCATCTGCTGTAAAATTAAGATTTTAGATTTCTTTTAAGCAAAGACTGGATACAAAATTTAGCTCCTTTGGTGTCACTTGTTTTATCATAGCTTTTAAACATTTTCATTTTGTGCATAAACCAGTTTGAAAGTAGTCTGAAAGCCCTTACAGATATTAATGTACTCAAAATAGAAATTAGTCAGTGAAGCAAGAATTATTATAGTTACTCTAAAAAATAACTTCTGGGTCCCTACAGTATAACTTGCTTTTTCAAAATACGATGTATTTACAAATTATAAAATACTTGCACAGTATCCATGGTTTAATTTTTTCTTACAACAGTATATAAAGGCTGAAAATAGGAAAATTTTTCACAATTTTAGTCCCAAAGCAAAACGAAGAAAGAATTCAGTGCAAATACATCCTAGTGTGTCAGCCTCCAGCCAATCGGATAAAGTAAATTGCAAATGTGACCTCTCTGTGCAAACAATATTTATTATTGAGTTGAATTCTTAAATTGTTCCATATAAGCCCTTCAGAGTTAGAGAACAAGGTGTACAAAAAGGATTTCTCATGATCACTCCAGCTACCACTCTAGTAAAAGCTCTTGAAATAGGAGGAGGAAAACAGATGGAGCAAGGCCATCGAATAGTTAAAATGGTTATAGTACCAATAAAAGAGTTGATGACTTACTGAAATCAATTAGTCGGCCTGTAAATACTTTCTCACAGGAATTAAGATGTTTGTGTGGACAAAGCAAAAGACCCTGAATATCCTGAATCTCTGCATTATTTCATGTTTCTGGTTGATTTTATCATACTAAAATTTATTTCAAGATAGAATGGAATCCTTAATTTTTGACTGGCTTCAACTAAAACTTCTTTGTGTGCTTCTGACTCTTCCTAATGTCCATTACAACACCTGCAATAATTTGGTCTTGGGTTTGATTTGATTAGGCATATGCTTCCTAAGTATATCATTGAGAAGGATCATGGAGATGAAGAGTGAATGAAGAAATTCTGTAACCATTTGTGTTGAGAGTGGCAAAATATCACCTTTATACTCTTAATGTGCTGACAGTACTTTGGCTCTAGAAAATATTTCTAGGGAGTTTGCTACAGGCAATTCAGTATAATCAGCTGATAAAAAGCTCTTCCTTAACTAGTTATCAAGACCTGCTTCCAGGAAGTTCCCTGGAGCTGGAGGCTTGCATTTAGCTTGATGGGTAGCTTTATCTTTCTGTCTATTCAGCTTTAGACCTTGAAAACTCCCTGACATTTCAGTCCTGCATTTCTAGATCCTGCCAAGAAATTGCTTGTTATTAGTCTGCTTGTACTTCCATGGTGACTTTCAACAAAGGAAGTTAGACTGTGGTAACTAATCAGCTAAACCACACAAAAGTAGTTTATATTTCCTTTTTTTCTTGTATCTTATTCTTTATAAATGTAGTCTCAAAGATGAAAATTAAATCTAAAATAATTAAGAACAAATCCCTTATCTTTTATATGAAAGGGTTAAAACATGATGGAATTACAGCTCCTTTTCATAAGATTTCTTTCCAACACTATTTTGGTTCAATTTCAAGTGCTGGAAGTCAGTACAACTCCTAAATTTTCAGTGAAACTATGCCAAGTTATACCATTTCAGAATCAGCTGGGTTTAGCAATCCTTATTCTATTAAAAAAACCCAAACACTTATATCAATGTTTCATATGAATGTAAACATGCAATTGTTTATGAATGTTTTAGAACAAATAAACATTCTTTCCTTTAACAATTCAACAAAATAATTTAACAAGAATTTTTGTAGTAGAATCACTGTAAGAAAGTGATTAAGAAATAAGTGTAAGAAATAAGAAATCACTATTAAGAAATCTTAAGAAAATATTGTTAGAACCCTAAGCAGTTTGCATCTTTTGATTTGTCCAGAGTTTGCATCCAGGTAATATCCAATATAAATATTTCCTGTTTGAAAACTGAGAGCACCTGTGGGCAGACAAATCCTTTAAAGTTTCTTCAATCCTCGGCAGCCTTGAGTGATTTCCTTGAGATCTTGAGCTGTTCTTCAGTTGGACTGAGGGTCATTTCGAAAATGCATTGCAGAAGGTTCAAAAAACTGGAAGAAAAGTTTAGAGAGAAGGTTAAGCTGTGGGTTGTTAACCACTGTTAACAAAAACTGAGTTAACCAACAAACCCACATGATTTCAAACTCTCTCAGCTGACTCAAAATAGAACTGCATTACTAGGGAGAATCCCCTTGGAATTTGATGCTCATTACCTGGATCATCAAAGCTCAGTTGTTAAGTATGTACGGCAATGACTGTTCCTCCTAAACTTTATTTTTCCAATATTTAAACTGAAACATGATGTAAAAATATGCACTACAAACTTTATGAGTATCAGTGTATTGAAGCCAAATACATTTCCTGCTCTTGTTTCTTTCTCTGTTCTTGTTTCTTCTCACTTGACATCATTAGCATCTTCGACTTATTATGTAACTCTTCTACTGCCATCCTGCTATGTTCTCTGCATCCAAATAATATCCAGGTCTCAGCAACTTTGGTCTATTCATTGACTTTGTATCTTCCTGTGCTCCCAAACATAAAAGCTGGCCTCTGCTTCTTTATCTGAATTTATCATCAAAATTTTAACATCATCTCCTTATCTAGTTTGAGTCACTCCATTGTTCCATGTTTTGTTACATGAGAAACTGTAATATAATGTTATATATGAAAATTAGAATAGATAAATTTAGAAATAAGAGGCATAAGATGATGTGGCAGTGGCATATGCATTTTGAGTTACATGGCAAAGCAGAAAAGTACTTGCAGATCTTTAAAAAGGGACTCCTTGCATTCTAAATCAAGCAAATTTTAAAATAAACTAAGTGTGCAATTCACCTACCAAGGTCACTGTCATAAATTAGTATGCAGCTCAAGGACTTAGCAAGATTTAAAACAGAAAACAAAGCCAAAAATATGCTGTGTGACAAAATAAAAAGCTAGAATATCTTTTTCCCCATTTGTCAGAAAGGTTTGCTCTTCTTTCAAGCACTTTTCTATTTGGCTAATTTACACAAATGTGTCTTGTTTGTTACTTATAAAGCTTCTTGTGGATGGCAGATATTACTGTACCCTACAGAAGAACATGAACCACAGAAATGTGCCGGTTCCATCCCCCATGTATAAATCATGGGGATGCCACATCTTCAAACCTTCCACCTAAAGTAATTGACCTAACAGAGAGGGAGCAAGGACTCTTAGAGTGACTCTGATTCTTTATTTTTTTCATAATATACATAGCACAGTGATATCACTATAGGTAGCAGCTGTCAGCATTAACTAGTACAACGTTTTGAGAGAAAGGAGAGCTTATCTTACAAGTATCTTACAGCATTTTCTGTGGTCTAAAAACTAGCATCTGTTATTTCATACATTTTGTAGTCCTTTGGTTATATTAGGTTCTACCAATATACAGTCTAAAAATGCAGGCAGAGAACTATGCTAGTTCAATTTCTTTGCTTTGACCAATACAGTTTTTGTCTTGCAATGCTATTGCTACTCCCCAGTGCAAACCCATTTACACTGAAACATCTTATGTATCAAGTTGCACAGTGGATGACTGCTATTGAATAAAAATGCTTCCCATTTGTTCCAATGGCGAACTGAACCAAGATTAAGACCACAAGATGAATGTTATCCCCATCCATGTATAAAAAGCATTCAAGTGAATTACTTGATTTTAACCTGGATTTATTTTCCTTTTTTTTAAATTCAGAGAATGATGGTCTTTTGATTTAAAATATAGAAAAATACTAATCTTGCAATGAAAGTTTGTACTAAGCTTCCTGGTTTGCAAAGCCTGACTTGGTGCAGTACGTATGGAAGTATACATACTTGCAGAGTGCAGACTAAGATATTTTTGCTGTCTGTCCAATGCTGGCTGTCCCTCCCTGTGAGGGTGGTGAGGCCCTGGCACAGGTTACTCAGAGAAGCTGTGGATGCCCCATGATTGGAAGTTTTCAGGATCAGATTGGACTGGACTTGGATCAGCCTGGTCCAGTGGAAAAGTGTCCCTGCCGTGGGAGGGGTCTGAAATTCTATGATCTTCAAGCTCCTCTCTGATCCAAACCAGTCTATTCACATGTTTCGAGGTGTACATTTTATTAAAAACACCTTCTTTTTTATACAAACTTCCAATTAAAAAAAGTCTGTGTAATTTATATACTCTTAATTTACATGTATAATAAGAGAAAAGGTGATTAATCTGAAGAGAAAATTATTAAATGGAGGGGGAAGAAAAAGTTATCCAAGGAGCACTTTGAAAAGTATTCAGTCCCCAAATCTTACCAGATACAATACACAAAAATGACTTTTTCATTTCTGTAACATATGGTCCATTATTTAGCCATAAGAAAATTGCTTATTAGTGTACAGAACTAGTACCAAACAGCTTAGAAAAGAGCTCCCTATTTCATGCAACTCTGTGTCATTACATTAACAAGCCTGCTCATGCCAGCTGAGGCTCTGAATCCAGAACATGAAGTAAAAAACTGCTCTGGCACTTCCTTCAAAGCCAAAGGATGAGTCTGGCCAGGAAATAATGATAGGAGTTGAAAATGACCTTTGATTCCAGTGCTAATAATCTGCTTTTACAAACAGGTCCCTGAAATGCCTGATTTATTCTCTGTGTACCTCCAAAGACAGTAGGTAGCTGTCCGGTTTAAGCACATGAATTAGTGAATGATGTTCTGCACTCCAAAGTACAGTAATAAAAATCCTAGAAAGCTGCACTACAAGAACTGGTGCATCATAAATTTGTTTATTTCCATTAATTAATTAGATTTTTTCCTCTTTTTGTTTTTTAAACAAAAGCCACATGAACTCTAAAAAGTAACTTTAAAAAGCTAATATACCTGAGATGCTGCACAAAATGCACTTTTAAAATTTAATAATCTGAATAATACTGTAACAACATTAAACCTAATGGGCCTGAAGGAGTCAAAGATTAACTGCCCTTGAAGCATGCCGTGGTTTGTTCACCTAACTTTTGTATCTCCTCTATTTGAAATTAAGACCTTACATATTTTTAAAGCAAGAAGAATCCCAGTTGCTGAAAAAAGAAACTGGTGATACCACATTTGAATTAGAAACCTACCAGTGTATATGACAATTATTATTAATTACAACTGAATCCACAAATGGAGAAATATAATTTAGGAAGAAGAGCTTGGTCAAAATTTACATAATTGTTTATATTCTTCATAATTCAAAACACTCCAGCTGTTAATACCCTTCTCTTTTCTAAATCTTGCTGCTGGATTCCTGTTATTCTGTAATGCTACTACAGAACATAATTTCTGAGCTTCTGAGCATGTTTGTGAGGTTGCACAGAAACATTTAAAAATATTTATATCAGCACTTAGTCTGAGACTTTGGACGTATTTTAAAAGGCTGGTTCTAATGCTACTATTAATATACAAGGTTTAGTGTGAATATTTCACCACTACCAAGGGAAGTGGCAACTATATTCCAAATATTTCTAGATCCAAAATATGAATGGTTGAATGAAATCACTGGAGTCTTGGCAAGCTATGCAAGCTGAAGATCTGGCCTCTAAACAGAAGCTGTAATGATCAGACATGAGCTTTTTGAATACTTCCCTTCTCTGACTGAGATAAGTAATTTGCACACATAGTCAATATTTTAACAGCAGGATCAGTAACTCTGGAACAAATGCTAAATTTAGCACTGGGCAGGGTTGGAGTGGCCAGGAGTTGGCAGCTGTGACCTCTTGAGAGAGACATCTGCAGGATCATTTGTAAGTGACAGTGTCTCCTACCTTCCTGCCCTCACAATTCCATAGAAGCTGCTTGGCAGCACACTCCACCTCTGAGAGACAGCATTTTCTGGATCATACTGGTAGCAAAAATCAGCAAAATTAGAGGCTGGTAGAGCAGCAGCCTTCTAGAAGAGGCAAGACACCACCAATCAGCGGATCAGGACTGTCTCGATTCCTTTGAACTTCAACATCTCTTGACTGCCCACAAGATTTCCCTCAGCCTGCTTTACCTTTGATCTAGTAAATAAAGGTAGAGCCTGATCCCCACTCATACCAGATTTCCAGACTCTGTTTTTATTGATGTAGAGACTATGTATTTGGTGCTATCTAAAAACCATCATTATCTCTCTAGCTGTTCTAAATAAAGCTAAGTGTACCAATCATATTGACTGCAATGTACAGTGAGATCCAAAACTCTATGGCAATGAGGCAAATTTCCTTTTACCAAGGAAATAAGACACTGTTAAATGTACTTAGGCGAAAAGGGAAAAAAAATAGAGATTTAAACTATTAAAGACTTAAAGTTTAATGACTGATTGCTGACTGATTATTTTAGACATGCTCAATTTGCCGGGAACATGTCTCTTCTGGACATCTAAAGATCTCTCATGGATATCTAAAGATGTAATCACTCTCTGCCTGATTAAAACAAATTTAAGCAAAGATTTTTCAGCTTTATCTGCATAAGACAGTACAGTTATATGGAAAAAAAATGGGAAAAATGTGTTGAAATGTACAAAACTAGGGACTCTCGATTCACAAACTTTATACTGCAGTTATTCATCCTTTATACTAAATAAAAAAGCTTTTGGAGAGACTTATGGTACTAGCTCACTGAGAAAACCTTAGGATATTAAAGTTCTTATCTCCTCCACTTCATTGCTTCAACAGATATTTCTACCATTCCTTACTGCAGGTTAAGAAATAGAAAACTTAAGATAATTTTGTTTGCTGAGAATGACATCCTAGGTTGTCTTACAGAGCATATTCTGCTCAGTGAAGTGTGGGTTAGAGAGAAGTGTTTACACTTCCTGTTCTCAAACAGCTTTTCTGCATTGTACTGAGGGCTACAGCTGATTTTTTTGAGAAATCATTCTAGCATTCCTCAGAAAGGACTGATGAACTGAGTTGCAAGAGTAAATGAATAACTGAAATAATACTGGCCAAGTAAACATATTACATACTATAAACAAGTATTCAGAAAATTTACTACTCACTTCCATAGTATCTTTTGAAAGATAAACAACCCAGTACACCAGGTTGAATCCTGCAAATGCCACTGGAAAGAGGATCCTGGAATACTGGTCTATTTTACTTGCACCTCCAATAGCTGGTGGTTGTGGTGGGGCCCGTAGAGGAACAGACAGTGGTTGACACTGGGATGCGGTATTTGATATCATGCTCGGTTCAGGAGACTGCTCTGCCTGAGATGTTAGGGAGTTTACTCGCTTCTTAAGGTTAGAGCTGGAGTCAGAATGCTGTGAAAGAAAAAAGGAGGGGAAAAAAAGGGTGATATTTGGATACAGAGTCTTAGTTTTCGTCATCTTTAGACTTCTTTCCACCTTTTAACTTAACTTTCGGATTTTATTGTTGCTTCTCTGCTATAGTGCAATCTCAAAAAATCACAAAAATAATGCACATATATAGATATGTTTATGGCCTAAAGCTTTGCTGTAAAGCCATGAAAGAATATGTGCTTTTCATATTTTTTATATTGTGATAAGTGGAATCTCCAAGAGAGAAAGATGGAGCTAAAAGGAAAAGAAGGTAATAGTATACCTGATTTGCAGTAGATTGGTATGACTTAATTTTGTGTAGACATGGATCAAGATGAAACAAAACAGCACATTTGGGCTGGCTCAGGTGCAGTCTTCCCTGGCTGAACCCATTGATAAGTTTGGTAAACACTGAATGGAGCCAAGCAATCATGCAAGAACTAGAAAACTACTGCACAAAAGGCAATGGACTAACTTTACAGCTGCTGAACACATGAATGCTAAATTGTCCTCTTGTTTTTCCCATGATAAAATTTCATTTTTAAATATATTTCATAATTCCCACAGCACTTCCATACATACAACTGAAGAAAAATATACTTAACTATAATGGGACTATTTTTATTTTCATTTATGGTAAAATGAAACCAAATTACTCCCATATTTTGTGCAGTATTCGCAGCCAGGTCCAATTACTCATCAGAAAGCTGTATGAAAACCCTTATGAAAATTCAGCCAGAACTCAGGGACGTGTACAGCTTACCTCTTAGTTATCAGGCTAACATGTATATTCATTCTGTACATTGGTTTTATTTGTGGCCAAATTGCCATTATTTCACTTTCGCAAGAGTAGAAGTAATAGAGTTCTTCCTTCCAGAAATGGCCTAAGAATAGGATCTACCACAGGCTCTAAGCCTGCTCTAATGGGTATCAATGACCCACCTTCATAGTAGTGTCAAATAGGAAGAAATACTCAAAAACCCTGCTGCTACTGCCATATCCCAGGATGGCCATTAGTAGATGCATGGCAGCAGCCATAAGATTCATCTGATGTCTGAGAAAATACAGAAGGATGCTGAGAGTGACTTTGTTTGTTTGTTGTTTGTTTTGATAGGAAGTACTATAGTGTTGTTAATATAGAGCTTAAGCCTAAAATTTAGCTCATAAAGGAATGCAAAACTCATTTCCCAGATTATTGATGGAAAATCTTGTGCACAAAATCACAGGACACACAGATACACACTTCACAAGATTCACACTTTTGAATACAAAGTTTTTTTAGGTCAGCGGAACGATGACCAAATGACTAAAGAGGATGAGGGAAGTCTTGGACAAGACAAATTACTCCCAGTATAACAGCACATACATCCACAGTAAAATAGAAGACTAACATTGGAATGATTTTAAGGTAGAAAAATGCTATTAGATAGGCAACTTCCAAAGTTATACTTTGGGAGTGTTTTAATGACAATCATTCACTTAAATGTAGCCTGTTGTCAGCATTTTTGGAATGCATCTTGCAGGACTTCTAAGCATGGGAACAGATTTTAGTCAATCAGATAAGTGACTGAGTCACTAAAAGGAAAAGAAGCATTTTCTGAAATACATTGCCCACTCTGGTACTTGGGACACAATTTCTACATAACAGACTAACCTAGCACAACTGATGTATCCTGGGTGACTTGAAGTAGTTATAACAGGAATTACCCTTCCAGAAGTCATTGTTACTGTCAGAGAACCAGAAAAAGTGACATTTCTACAACAGGATGCCAAGTTCTCTTCATGAATGAATGGACTGGTATACACTAAAATTACGGAGAGATGGATTCCTCACAGCTGATTTTAGTCTAAATAAAGGGGAAGAGAACATCATCTTACTTTAAAAGGAAAAACGTCTTTTTCTGTATGTATTTCCCTTATCTACTGACCTTTTTCTTCCCCTAAAACCAATCACCACTTCCAATTTGCCCTCTATACATTATATGACTGGTGTCATGGTGAATGGGTATTAAACAGCATTCCTTCTCTGTGCCAATCTGGAACACAGATGTTTAGTTTTGTATTTCCCAGTAACACAGCAGCCAACAGACAGATTTAAATGGAGGAGGATCTACAAATGTGTCACAGAAACAGAAAGAGGGTTATCCATGTCCACTTGCACTAATCACAATAATAATCCCGCTCTATAAACAGATTGGCTAGCTGAGCCTGCCTTCCTGCTTTCATTCAAGTTCTATTCCACTTTGCCTGCATGCCCTGCTTTGAGAAGAACTTTACAAGCTGTAAGGTATTTTGGTTTTCAGTTTACTGTAGAATAACTTGACCTTTTGTGAACAACATGTGGTTCCTAAAAATACAAGTGTTAAGTTGAATCTTAGCCCTTTCTATCCACAATATCCAGGTACAAGGTGGGTCAAATTCTACTCTGGATTATTCAAGCATAAATCAGGAACTACAGTGCTGAGGTGATGGAGTTAATAGTAAGTAGCGTATGGTCTTTGGATGGTGTTTAGTACTGAACATATTTAGAATGCGGAGGTAGTAAAATCTTTGTGATCATTTGAATAGGCACTTGGAAAAGTATAATCCTGGTTGTTATTTTATTTATATTTATTAAATCTCATTCCTATAGAAGGAGGATTGTAAAGTAGGAGGATTATCTCAATATGATTTCATGTCAAGCAAAACCATGAGTAATTCTTTACACTGTCTTTAACACTTCTGTGTCCCCATAATAGCAAACTCAGGGTCTAGTCTACTTTCTTGTAAATCCCTACTCAGGATATGGAATTCTAAGTCCAAATTTATCTCAGATGTGTAATGAGGATGTTTCTCAGTATGGGAGCTGCTTATAGACCAAACAGCTGCCCCGGAACCACAACTCGTATTTTTCATTGGAATTCACTGCTAAACCAAGAAGAGGAGGCAGTGGGGAGACCATATAATTTCTTATTACAGTTGTTCTGAACAGCAGCTACAGTAATTTGTCTGCTATATCTAAATTTAACTTCTTCTTTTGACAAAGATGACATACAATAACATCATGAAATGTTAACAAAATGCAGAGAGAAAATGGAAATGAACAGCCTTGTTTGAATAGCTCATAGAGCCAATCAGTCAAATAAGGACTGTTTTACAAGTAGCAAGAACAAGAAGCCAGAGGCGCAGCACACTGTGTCATAAGGAAATAATGGATTTCCTTAAGTTACTGAACCTTCAGAGGAGGATGCTTGCAGTCATGTGGAATGTTAGTCCCATCAGGCAATTAAACTTGCGACTCTGTATGAGTAGGCAGTAACACAGAACTGAAGCTGCCAGTTCATTGTTTAATGTGAGACACCATCACACTGGACTAGACAAACACTGGTATGTAGATGGCCTTCTTATATAGTTTGCCTTTTGCAGCCAAGCTATCTCATCCCCTGGAAAGCTCACAAAGCACTCTCATCCTGTCTATAAAGCTCAGCTCTCTCACAGTTCTCCTCAGTATCACTAGAATTGGTTTATACTCAGAATATCTCAGGAGGCTTTCAGGAAATTTCTTGCCTCCCAGATCTAAAAAAAATACAGCATATATGACTTTGGAGTAAACAGAATTCTTTGTCTACTTTTTCTGATTTTTTTGCTGGATGCTTATTGTGATTTATGAATGCACTTTGTTCCTGTGTTTCCCTCAAGAGATTTCTGTAAGTCATATTTGTAGAACTCTCTTCTCCGTTGCTTTGATACTGTAAATGCATATTCTCACTATCCGTTTAGTTTATGATCTAACAGTAACATTAGTATCTTATATATGCAACCCAGATACTGCCTAACTTAAAACAAATTAATATCTGTATGTCCTTCCTTATCTCTCTTTTACTCACATCTCTTTTTCCTGCAAGCACTGCAGTAAAAAGAGGTTCATGAGAATAAACTCTCGAAGTTTAGATAAAAATGTGCTATTTCTCATTTTCTTCATAATTTATTTGATTAAAAATACTGAACTTTTCTCATATCAAAACACACACACACAAACCAACCTAGAACCAGAACTCAGTGTCTGTAAAAGGCAGAATGCTTAATTAAATATATAACATTTTTGCCTCTGATCGTTAGTAGATACAGTTTGAGTAATTTCATCCATTCATATTACAGACATAATGGCACATGCTAATGACTTATCTCCCCAGAGGGCTGTTAAACATTGTTTAGCCCCTACATCCACCAGTGTGATCTGTAAAAACTCTTAGCTATTGAACAATCCATATGCAGCATCTTACAGCAGGGAAGTTCATTACAGGAGAGGATGTTAGCTTATTACTTCAAAGGTATTTTAATTTGCATGGAAAAACCTAAAGATCTGTGGAGGCAGGAAGCATAACTGAAAATACCCCATGCCCATTGTATTAAAATTGTTGTCATATAAACCAGATATGCAGTAAGGAGAGCAGAGATGGGAACCCTGGTCATGCTCTTTTCAATGGGAATGTGCTATGGTAGAGTTTCTTTCTAATGTTTATTTGTAGCATGCCAGAAAAAACATATAATTGGCACAGAACCTCTCTGCTGTCAAAATATGTTTTTACGTTAAACAGATTTAAATTTTCAAAGTCACGTTTGGCTCTTAAATCTATCAGTGTCTGTCCATATGTTTTTTTCCTATAATTAAACTTACTTTATTTTGTCCTCACTACCTCCTGCAAAAAAAGTACTGGGGTTAGGCTTCAATGCTCTTAGTCAAGACTTTAAAGCATGTAGCTGTTTCTAGGGTAATACCTAAAGGGTGGTTGATAATCCAGAGAGAAGTACTCTATTACACCAGGATACTCATTAAACATACTCAATATATTCTGACAATTATAGGAAACTAAATCCTCTATATCAGTGACATATTGCTGCTTTGCAGCTGGCCAGAGTTGTTAAAGAAAATGAGAATCCTTTCCTGCCCAAGCCATGTTGTTTTGAAACAATGCTGGAGGGAGAAGGAAGCTCTCCCAGAGGTATTTCACTGCTCTGTGCTGATTTCTGTTAAAACAAGAGGTCTTTTAGAACATAACTGTAATCAAGCCATTACAGGGTGGTAATCTTTTGTCTTTTAAATGTAGCTTCTCACATGGAAAGGATGTCTTTACATGGGAGTAATCCATGGGGTTACTCCCTGATCATTCCACAAAGCATTACTGCAAATGAGTATCACCAATTTCCTTCCCCTGCAACTTCCAGGATTGGGATCTCCCTAGCTAAAGAAAGCCATCACAAGAAAATAATGTGATTGATATAGAAAATATACACTTGAAATGGATTTAAAAACTAAATGCCATAATGGTTTTATATATGTATGTATAAAATGTTTGGTTTTGACATGCTAAAACCACCTTGGCCACCATATGAGTGGTTTGTGTCAGGGTCCAGATGACTACTCAGCTTGTTGCCATCGTGTGCTGCAGTGGAACACCCATAGTTTTGTATTTCACACAGCGATTGCCTGCAGCTAATGAAGAGAGCAAGCCAAATTCTGCTGTCAGTTAACTGAGGTAAATAGAGAGCCTTTCCTGGAGCCAGCCCAAGCCTGCTGGGCTCTCAGCTCTCCGCTGAGCTCACGGCCACAGCCTCATCTCTCTTACTGAATCCACCACAGTTCAGTGGCTGCAGCATTTACTCCTACTTTCATCATACAGTAAAGCAAAATTTGGTCTTCTGACATATTTCTTTACTGAGTGTACAGTTTTTCTGGCTACATTATAAAAAACCTGCGTGAGAGAGTTTAGTTTATTTGACTAAAGCAAAATTTTAAATAAAATTAACTAAGCTGAAGGGGAAAGGAGCCTGCTGGATAACATTTTAAAAAATTTGTTTGTTTTTGTTCAAGAAACATTTAATCTGGAATTTAAAAAAAAAACAAACAAACCAGGAATATTTTCTGTAGATGTTTATCTTAATTCTAGGTCCTCACCCAAGCAGCAAAAGTTTCTACCTTGCTATTTTGTAGCTATTTTCCATTTTCATTTATACCAAGCCTGTCTCCCTGGCCTTCTCTTATGCAGTACTGGGTCTTTCTGTCATACAAAAAGTACCACTTCAGACATCCTAAGGTTATTCCCACCACAATTTCCTTTATCCCCTCTTCAGGCAAGTTAAAATAATTGATCATTAAAAATATATAGTCTCTGCATTATTCTTAATGTTGCTGCTGGTAGCAGAGTTCTGTAGCCATAAAAATGCTCAAGTAAGTACATTTGACTTTTAGTTTTAGAAATGGACTCTCTGAAACTAAATAAACCTTTAAGTCCTCGTGTAAAAATATCAGCTGACTTCTAAAAATGCAAAAGATGGCATTTTTGGCAGATTACTACTCTTCCTCCTATACTTATGCCTTCATAGACGTAAAATTCTAACAACTTTCATGCACTGAAAAATCACACATAAAAATATTACAATCCGAAAATAGATGAAAAATTTTATTATGCCATCTAAAAGAGTAAACAGAAATTAAAAAGGAAAAAAAAATCATAGATTAGAAAAAGTACTGAAGTACAGGGTATGAGAGACGAAGAAGATTTTTTTTTAAATCAAATAAAGCAGACTTAAAAACAATGTATAAATATGGATTCTCTTAAGCTTTTTTTTTCATAGTGACTTAGGAAATGATATTTTTAAAGAGGCAGAGAAAATAAGGGGAAAAGACATGAAGAAATGCAGGAGACTTAAGATAAATTATCAAAGAAGTAAAGAATAAGAATTGGGCACTGTAGCAACCAAAAAAAAAGAGAAAAATCTGGAAGCAAAAGAGCTGAAAGGATTTGGAGGCAAACAATTGGAACAAGTTGGGGAATACGGGGAAACAAAGAGTAAATCAGGACCTCAGAAAGGACTTCCTAAACCTACATTAAGAAAGAAACTGAGTATTATGCTGTGTACCTTATTTAAAAATAACTGCCCAAGGACCAGTAATGTAACTATAGAAGCACAACACTCAGTGAAAATGAAGTGGAAATGGTCGTACACTCATGCAATCAGCCTGTGTTAAATACACTGTTAGCGTTCAAATTAGACACTTCAGGTCTGTTTCAGCTGAAATTGACTGCAGCACATCTATGTGACAACATACAGACGTTCCTTCTCCCTTATCTCTACCACAGGAGGGAAAAACCCAAGGAATTAAAAAAAAAAAAAGCTTCTTAAAATCTGTTATCCTGTTATCACTCCTTTTTCCCAGAATGCCTTTCTGGAAGGGAACCTTTCAAATCTAAGAATTAATTCTTCTAGAAGCCTTTTTGACTCCATCATCTTGCCTTCAGTTGTAAGTACCCTTCATTTTTTTTCTCTCATTGAGTTTGTTCTTTCTATTACTGCAGAGGTATGTTCTCATAGAGAACTGGTCCTGGGAGAAAACAGTGATGGACATACAGGGCTTGAAAATTACTGTCCTGCTTTGAGCAAGATCAGGTCGCTAGAATTTTGTGGACGTTGTTGGCTGTTTTAGAGACTGAGTTTACTTTGGGACCTAAAAGTTATGGGATTTACTACTCTTCTAAATCTGTATGCTGTCAGCGAGATGTAAATAATTTTCTTGAGAAAATGGTTGCAGTGTGCTTCCAAGATGTGTATTTTATTACTATATGCTTATTTTTTGCTGGTTTTTACTTGGAAAATCTAACAAAGTTAATATTTACAAAATAGGAAGGAGTGTCTTCAGTTTGGCTCTTTGCTTGTTTATGGCTGAAGACCTTGATAAGAAACTTGAGTCTTTTAACTTCTTTATCTTTTATTCATTTTTTCAATAGGAATGTTGTATTTGGTGCTTAGCTTGGTCTGCTGTGATTCATAGACCATGTAAATCTGGAGGAGCCCTACCATCAGGAACAAGTTCTTAGCTTATCTGGGCAGAAGCAGAAGATTATTTTTGGAACAATTGTTTTCCTGAGAGTGGGAATGTGAGGGGAGGGGTGGCAGTGGCTGTGAATGCACCAGCAGCATGTGCAGAGTTGGCCTAAGGGTCTTCATACTTTGAAGCAGGGACTACGGTGAAAACAAAAGTAGTATTTTTCATTTTGTTTTGTTCTTTCTTTCTAGTGAACCTCCCTATGATATCTCGAACTTGAGTAAGGAAGTGTGTGAAGGACAGGTCCAAGCTGTTCTTCCTCTTCATCACGTAGTAGCTACCAATATTTTCCTCATGCTATATAAAACCAGGTGAACTTCTTGATTTTTTTTTCCTGATAGCTCGTCCTCCAAAAAGAGTCAGCAAAACTTACCAATTATGATTTTAATGGTTGGAAAATACTTAAATGTTGTTACTTTAACTGCTATTTAACAGCAAATGTAGAAAAATTACTATATGGTGGGTAAAGTGTTGCCTTTTATGTGGACACCTCCTAGATTGACTTCCTTATTCAATTACAGATTCAGAGGTTTTGCAAAATGTCATTCAAATGCTGTTATTCCTCTAAGAATGGAAATCATGGTAGTAGTAAAACTGATTTTGAAACAGGAAGGCCACAGTGATAAATATATTAACATATGTTGTGAGACAGCATTCATGATTTAGCATGAGATTTACAGAATAATATTTGCAAGCCATTTTGACACAGTTTTTTTGATACTATAAAGACTTCCTGTCTTTTGCATGTACTAAAATCTATCCTTCATTCCTGTTTTTTTCCCCAAGCATCCGCCAACACAGATTTTCCTAAAAGTAACAGATGCCAAGTTTATGTAAAGGCTAATTACCCATCCCCAGATGACCCACTTATGGTATGTACTACAGTGTACTACACCTTGTACTACAGTGATCCCATAATCATCTGGCCAATGCATGTTTATTCCATTGTACACTGTCCCACAAATTCTGCAGACTTACCGAGAACTACGGTTGCCTGACCACATTGCCTACAGCATCGATCAAGAGAAGTATCATGGGTAAGAGTCTAATAGCTTTCATTAAACATCTTGCCAAATAAACAACTCTCTAGAAAATCATATTGCAAATTTAACTAAACACAACAAATAAATGAAGTATTTTCATTTCCTGGAATCAGAACAATGTCTTTGATAAATAGACATGATCTGATTACATAATTGGTTTCAGGTTAAGATCGCTTTGATATTGTTTCACGTTCACTACTTCAGCTGCCTGTTTCTATATGATGCTTATTATCAGAAAAGCAAGCAATTACCGACACAATCTCGTCCTCTGCCGGTACAGTTGCTGCTGATAGTGCTGCTGCCAGTGCTGCTGCCCTGGCTGCCTTCCTCATCGCTCTCTGAGTCTGGAGATTGGTGAAGTAGTTGACAGCTGCAAACTCAATTAGTGCAGAGAAGACAAAGGCAAAGCACACAGCTATGAACCAATCCATGGCAGTGGCGTAGGACACCTTGGGCAGAGAATGGCGAGCACTGATGCTTAAAGTGGTCATTGTGAGAACTGTAGTGATTCCTTGAAAATAAGAGAAAGAAATTAGAACTTTGCTTCAGCCCAGCTATTCCTAAATTCATATATATGAAAAAAATCAAGCACTGTTTTTGGTTTTAGCTGTCATCCTACATCCCAGCTAACCAACAAGACTCCTAAGTATTTTGTATCCTTAAATAACTCATTTATACTGCATTCAGCATCTAAAAGTGCTGGTAAAACTTCCTTAATGCATTGAGCAAACTGAAAGGTAAGATAACAACATTCTACGTGGTGCAGCTTCTTAGAATTGTGATAAACATGGCCATAACAAAATCCAGGCTCAAAATACAAAGGAGACTTTCCTTGGGGGATTAGTGAGTGGAATGCTTGGCAGAAACTTGGATTCACATGTTGTCATTCCCCAATAGTGATCCTCTCTTTCTCCTGTTGTTGTAAAAGACAGACCATGGCTTACAGAACCCCCACTAAATCAATCAAATTGTACATTAAAAACAGTCAGAGCCTGATCCAAACATTTCACGTAATAGCCCTTAGGTCCCCTGAGCTGTTGTGTTTAATCACTGGATACATTTTTTAAGATTCACTAATAGTATATTGATTTAAAAGTGCCCATATTTACAGATAGGAAAAGACAGAAAAGCTATTTCTCTAGAGCTGTTTATTAATTTTCACAGAGTAAATCTGGTCATGTAGCTCATGGGCCCCATGGTGTTCTTTACATGAATTCATGAATTTATTCTTTCTGTGTTGGAGTGTACGGCATTAATAATGTAGGAAATGCTGCTGCCTGATACAAGAAATAAAATGCAAGAACAAGTTAAATCATTTACATACAAGCCTCTATGACTCATATTTACTTATAATTATGCCTACTAGAATATAAAAACTGTGGGTATTTAAAGACAGTAAGGTGGAAAATATCCTCTTTTCCTATTTTCTGCAGCTGGGAAAGGGTAGGTGGGGAAGTAAGAGATGTTATAATGCCATACTGTGATGGTCATGTTGAAATGATAAAGTGATATGCTGTGAGTGATGCTCAGAGGAAAGGATGCAGTGTCACAGCATACTGCAGCATCCAGACAGGGTGACATTATTTTCAGAGTTTCTCTGCAACTCTTTCACAATGTTGCTTGCCAGCTGTCTGAGGTTAACTATTTCCCAATGTCATTACTTAACATGTTTTAATGAAATACAAATAGGAGATGGTATAGAAATATGTAGGATCCCTACTTCTCCCAAATCTGCCAGACTCATTTTATATTATGAATACAAGTATGCTGAGATATATTTCAATTTCAAAGGTCCAGAATGAACTTTTCAAAATGATGTGTGATTAGGTTAGAATCTGTCCATGTGCTAGTTTGTAATAAAATTGATATATTCTATGTCTGAATAAAAACTTACTGCATCAGGAATTTACCTTAGGAATAGGTCTCCTATTCTATTATGGATACAAGTAAGAATTCTCTCAATGTGGGGTGAATATTGATGAAATGCTCTGCAGTGTGGAAAGCTACTTTATCAAACTGAATACCAAATTACAGTTAGCAACTCTGGATTGTTTACCCTTGCCTCTATACTTTGAACACTTCTTGGTAAGTTTTGAAGAATGTTTTACATAATGTAAACACTGAAATCTGTTAACTGGTATCCATTTTGGAGGTAAACACAGTCTTCAAATTATTTTGTGCTGAGAAACTGGTTTAGGCACATTGTTGTTCTACTCTTAATTTCTCTTCTTTCAAACTTAATTTGGGGACTTAAAAGTGAAAATTTATAATTCAAATATTTGAAATATGATGCATTTTAAACCTTCTCCATTTAAAACTTCTTCACTGAAAAAGACTGGAGGTCTTTTCTTGTCATAAGGAATTTTCCCTTTTTCTCCTTAGATTAAGGTATTTGGAATCCATGGGATTTTGAATGAGTCAGGACTACAAATACAGACTGTGCCCTGGGAGAAATACAAACAGAAGAAAGATTGAAATGTTCCTTTAAAATGCTAATGCTACTATTTCCTACAATACAGAGAGATGTCTATTTTACTCTTTTCATAAAATATTTTCTCAAGTCCACATTACTCTTCAGTACAACACCTAAGAGCTGTTATTCATGTGTTTGGCGTATTTACATAATTATTACCGAATCATCTACAGACCTATTTGCACATCTCTTCAAACACGTACAGTTACCTTCCTTGCCCACTATGTTGCAAGTATGTTTTACTCAAAATGTAGAGGATGTAACTCAACGGTCCAGAGATGCAGCATGAAGCCAAATCAGGTAGCATCATATTTGGAGTATGGACCTCATGTATATATGAACCAGGAGACTCAAAGCTTTGAGAGCATTAACTCAAAACACTGAAACGGAAAAAACGCCATATCTATGGATATGGATACATCTTTCTCATTTTAAGTCCAATCTGTGCTAGGGACATTATTAATCTCATAGATCTTTCTCCATCTAAAACCCTTGTTACTTGTTTAGATACCTTTGTAGCCAAGGGGAAGAGAGCAGTCCAGAATGGATGTTAGATGAGGTACCTTACATCAGATAGTAACTCTATTCCATGTAATTTTTTTTCTTTTAAAGCTTTAACTCAAATTGGTTTCACAAGACAATAAATACACTGGAAAATAAACCTCTTTAAAAAATGAAGAGGTTGACATTTACTCTGAAATTGTCCCTTGCTGCATACAAAAATACATTGCAAAGCATCACAAACAAGTCTGGGTAACCAAACATTCTGAATCAAGAATTTTGACCCTCAGAGGCGAATTGACTATCATTTGGTTTCACTTTAGTATTTTCTTTTGCTGACTGAAACCTACCGGCTGCCTTTCCTAATCCCCCCTGGATTACAGTATCTGACTGATAGAATGGATTCAATACATTGAATGAAATGAAATGAAATGAATGACAAAAGGAAAAACACAAATACCAGCCACAGTTCTTGCTGGAACAGATTCTTTGTTGATCCAAAACACAACTTGAGAGAGGACTACAGTCATGATGCATGGAATGTATGTCTGAATGAGATAGTAGCCTATTTTCCTTTGAAGATGGAAATAGAGCAGCTGGAGTGAATATTCACCTAAAACAAACAAGCAATGAAAGGCATGAATGAATGGTAGAATGATGCTGAGCTGTTCAAAGACCTTAATGCAGCATACCAAAAACTGTCCTGGCTGGAACAGACTCCTTGTTAATCCAGAAAGACACCTGAGAAAGAATGACTGTCATAATGCAAGGAGTGTATATCTGTATCATGAAGTAGCCCATCTTCCTTTGCAAGTGGAAATAAACTGTCATGATTACATATTCACCTGTTAAGAGATAAGTATGTCAGCATTATTTTGGCAACATGTGAGTGAACATTACTGGCTTAAACCCAACATAATATGTTCTGATGAAGTCACAGACTTCTTAGTGCATAAAAATAAGCTGCTTAAAAACAGGTAAAGTGACCTTATGGAAACAGAGGAGAATACTATTCATTTTATGTATTGTTTTTACTAGGATGGGGAGGTAGTGGGAATTCTTAGGACTCTCAGGAAAAATTCTGTGTTTGATGGGACTGTATTGAAAAGCTGTCTTTTAAGAGACAATGGTTAGAGTGTGTTCAAGGATTTTACTTTTTAAAATGGCAAAAGATAATTAAATTAATTTCATTCTATATAAAAAAAATCCCTGTAGTTTATTATCAAAATGTTTCATAACACCAATAGTTTCTACATGGTTCCATCTTACCTGTGTTAGATTTAATTGTTTCACTAGATACGGTTTGTCCTATGAGGTCATACTGGAGAAGACTGGAAGACTCCTGTGGTACTTCTACTGAATGCAATGGTCCTTTTTTCCAAGTATAAATTATTTCACTTTTTGGATAAGCATCTGAGTAACAGAGGCGAAATTTACCATTACTAAATACGTATTTTATAAGCAATTGAAAAAATAACCAGAATAATCCCTTTTGTAGCTCAAATGCCCACAGAAACATGCATCCTACTCCTAGAAGTTCCTAAACTCATTAATTACAAAATGGAAAAAAAAAAATCCACAATAAGAGAATGGCTGAAGTGAGACCTGAGAGGAACTAGCTTTTGTTTCTTAATTTGCTATAAAACGTACACACTGATTACCACAGCTCAATTAAATATTTTCAAAATTGATTACCACAGCCTACACGTTTGAAAAATTTTAAGTAATATAGTAAATGTAGCAGAGGTTTTATGACTCATTGAAGGCCCAACTTTGACTACCAGAAGTGTAAGAAGAATAAACAATAAAACATGCTTCAACAGTCATCCTTCACTAAATAAATCGATGTCCATGTGAATGGTCAGAGTTGCAGAGAAAAAAGTAAAATTCTAGTATAAAAATACAATTAAAATTTTAGCTATGTCTAAGTAATACCTTAGGATCCTCTGACCTTTTGAATAAATTTTAACAAACTGAAAGATACAGAAAAAACTTACAGCTTCCAAATTTCAGTGGACAAGCATGTCCATCCATTGGGAAGTTCACCAGCCGCATAGGACAATCAGCATTAATGGTTAGTCTAGAACACATAGTAGTAGATAATGAAAAATTATGGTATGTAGGAAAATGTTGATAGAATCAAAAATACAGGTCAACCAAAAGCAAAAGAACAAGGTCTCACCTCATTGTGTAAAGAATAGTTCCATTCTGCATAATTCTGAAAAGTTTGTTAGGAGTTGTCATATTGTGAGCAATTGATTTTTTTCCATTTCTAAAAAATGTGTCTGGTGTCCAAATTTTACTGACCATTAAATTGTTCAATCTCAAAATTTCAGTTGGCCCACTAAACTTCAACCTCTCGTCAGTCCACGTCTGACGAAAGAAGACATCCATTGTGTATTCCTATGGAAAATAAACAGGGGTTGAGTTCTGTGCGGGGGTCAGGAGTCCCAAGTGGCTGTGGTGACAGTAACTCCATGAGACAAACTAACACACGTCAATGGCATTTCATTTACTGCTTAAATACCCAATCCTATTACCATTAAGTAGTTACTAAATATAGTTGTCCATGAAAACATATCCTATTTCCTTATTATTTGAAGAACAGTTAAAAATGAATCAGTAAACAGATAATTTGACATGAGTAAGGAAAGAAAAACTACCCTCATTGTCCTCTCAGATATAATAATTTAATTCAAAGTGACTGAGCTCTAAGGAAATATAAATGCTTATCTTTCAAATTGCAAAACCAAACTATCAATGTTTAATTGCCAGAAACAAAAAGACACATTCAGTGACTCTTCTGCATCTTCCTTTGGATATTCACAAAGTAAGGACTGATCTGAGTCACATCACAGTAGGATTATGTTGTCAAGTTAATATTAATCTATGAGATATTTTTTCAAGAATTCTTAGTAATATTTTCCCAAGCCTTCAGAAAGGACCTCTTTGCAAAAGTTGCTTAGGAAACAGAGCTAAACCTGGCCGGGGGCAAATTTTGTAATAATGAATTGTTATGCCTTCTCTTAGATTGACTGATGAAGAGCAGTGGAAAAAAGTACTTGGATAGTACTTGGAGCCCACAGTTCCCTGCCTGCAAACTGGACTGCAGGCTCAGGTGAGCAGGTGTTAGAGGAGTGCACGAGTGCAAAAAATAGCAGCCCAAGTCAATCGCCAGAAAGAGAACAGCAATGCCATCCTCACTTCCATGACTTAACGTGTTCCTGGGGCTGCTGCTGTAATGGCCAGAGTTCACTCAAGTCCGCAGCTGCCTGAGTTTGGGGGAACTGGCCATGACCAGGCCAGCTGTGTCAGCAGTGGCACCATCCCCCGGCAGCTGCTCACTGGGCTGCCTCCTACCAGGCAGCGGTCTGCAAAGCTGTGCTGGGACACGGGTGCTCACCATCTTCTTCACAGCGTTAAAGAGGCATCTTTCACCTGTGGCCCATGCCGTCATCTGAGGCTGTGTGCGCCCAGCCCCGGCTGGCGCTGCCGGGAAATAGCTGTATGCAGCTCCGGCCAAACTGCTTTGCTGGGCCCTAGAGATTGTCAAAGAGATTAAGCCTCGTAATCTGCTTTAATGACGGTCAACTCAGATGCCACCGTAAAGAATCCCGGGAAAAGAGAGCAGGGGCGGCGAGTGGGGCCCTTACCATCTCCACGTCGGACACCGGCCCGAAGCTCGTCACGTAGATGTCCGTCTTGACTTCTGTCACGGAGCCTGCGGGGCACAAAGAGGGGCTGGGAGCAGAACGGGGCCGGGGCTGCGGGGCCCCCGGTTCGAGGACAACGGAGACGCCCCGCAAGATCCGGGGGCTGCGGGGCACGGGCAGTTTTGCTGCTTTGCCGCCCCTTTTGGGTTCCACCGCCTCCCTCCTGCCACGGGTGCGGGACGAGCCGCTCCTGCCCAGGACACCCGGACAGGCTCGCCTTTCTCCACCCCCCGGCTCCCCGAGGGGATGGGGCTTCCCCGCTACCTCCAAATCCCGGTCGGAGCCTGTTGTCGTAGCCGTCCAACAACTTGTCGAGGATCCGAGTGATGTTTTCCGAGTAGAGGTCCGCCCCGTCGCCCTGGTCCCCCAGCGCCGTCCCCACGCTGCGGGGAGAGGCGACTCGCCATCAGTCCCGCAGCCGAACCGCGCCTGGCGAGGCCCCGGCTCCGGGGAGGGCAGGGGGGGAAGAGCCCCTCGCCCGCTCCTTCGGGCTGCGGGGAGCCCTCGCGGATCGGCGGCGTCTCACTCACCTCACAGCCACACAGGCCCAGGCGAGCAGCAGAGCCATGCTGCAGGTGTGTGCGGGGCTTCCCTCAAACCCGTCAGCTGGAGCCAGTGTCGGTGCTCATCCTTCCCCCGGGCCCCGGGGCTCGGCCGGGTGAGGCTCTGGGAGAGACCAGCTGGCTCAGTCCCGGCCCCGCGGTCCTGGGCCGGCCTCTGCCCGGGGTGGGGACGTGCGGGGTGTCTGCGGCCGTGCGTGTCCCTTGGATTCGCCGCCGCCGTCCAGCCTCATCTGACTGCTCCGAGGGGAATTAGGGTTTGAAGGGACGGTGCGCGGTCGGAGAGCAGTGACAATAAGCGAATAAGGTATTAGGAGAGATTAAAAGGAAGAAATCCACTGCTAGTTTTGGCATGGAATTAGCAGGGACCCGTTAGGAAATCTGGAAAAGCGCTGGCATCTTGCTGATAGAGATTATGTTAGAAATGGCCTCAGCTTTTATTATGTTTATGGTTCACAGGGAGATTATTATGCAGTTTCTACATCATTAGAAGTTTCGGGGGGAGGGGGGACGGGGGGGAACCCTAGAGTTTACAGTTTACTGGGGGTTTTAACCTTTCTCAACAGTTTTCCTGTTGATCAGTTCTCCAGAATTGTACGGAGATCTCCAGTATCTAAATGCTAATATATGGACATTGAACACTAAAAGTTGGTTCTGGTTCAGATTTCTAGATTTGTTTGTTTAGGGTTTTTTGTGGTTGGGTTTTTGTTTTTTGTTTTTTGTTTTTTTAATACTAAGCTGTTTTGGAGGGTTACACACACGGATTTCACTCAGACTTTAAACCAAGGCATTACCAGGACTTTTGTTAGAACTGGAGCTCCTTACTTTTAAACCACTGGGATTATAAATCATTACTAATTTTGTCCTGATAAGTACTGACTGGATCATTACTGTCCCTTCTTTCAGTAAGTGTGTTAATGTAGTCAGCCCTAAAGGAAAAAAAGTTCATGCTGCTCCATCTTTTCCTGTGGCCTTATTACTTATGAAAAAAACAGTGAATGATGTAACACCAATGTCATTTAGCTACACTGTAAACAAAGGAATTAGGTCAATTTTCTTTCCACGGTAATACAGAGGGGCAAATAAATACACCAAAGTAAATTAATTGTTTTCATAATATTTTGTTGCATAAACCTAATTTTCATTACCAGCTTCTAAGAAAATATATTCATTATGAAGAAATGGAATAATTGTATTCGCATGAAACTAGGAAAACCATGTATTCATTCAGGAGTAAAACTAGATTAAGACCAGCACTGGGGTTCTGTGCTCAAGTTTTGTGTTTAAGAGAGCCTGATGCTACAAAACCAAGAGAATTCGATGATGTAATTAAAAATACAAGATACCCTCTAACACTGAGTACCTTTCCCTGTTGTCATGGGCAGTGATGTGACATAATCCATACAGGTGGGCTCTGCACACTGCCAGGGCTCCCCACTGCCTTTGAACAGTTGGAAACATGAGTTCCCGAGAATCCCTGGAAATGGTCTCTGAATACACCAAAGATGTGATCTCCCCGAATTCATCATGGGCTGGAATAGCTCGGGTTTTTTCTTGATATTCAGAACTTCTGCATTAATTTATTTGCAGACAATACTACTGCATCTATGAAAAATGTTGGTATGAAATACTAAGTGGAACAGGGAAAAAGAAGAAAAGGGAACTCAACAAATCAGAACCTTCTGGGGTTCTTCTCTCTGGTCCTGATTAAAACCTACCACTTGAAACTTTACCCCATTTTTTAAATGTTTTTAATCTTAGACATGTTTGAGTTTTTTGTGTGCATCACTCTTTTCAGAATATTAAAACTGTACTTAGCACGTAACCACCATTAATATCCATTTTTGTAAATATGCTTCCATTATGTACATTATGTGTATTATTACATTTAAATGTATTAAATGTGTAAATACATTTAAATGTTTAGGGCTCTTTTCTTTTTCTTTTCTTTTTCTGGACCCACTGGATTACTTATTTACTTCTGAGGGTTCTATATTCCATGTTTTACCTTGCATCTCCTCTTGGAATAATGTCCTGTTCCTTTTTCAATAAAGGAAAAAGAAGTCCTGGCAAAATATTAACAGGAGTATTCAAATGTGCAAGAAGAGCTAACTTTATAAAATTAAGCATATGCTGTGTCCCATCAGCATCTCCCAGCTGCATAGAACTTATCCAATTTGTCTTCTTTTAAAAAGTTTATTTTAGCTGCTTCTTTTAATAAGCATCTCCTGAGTATTAAAAGGCCAGTGCTACATGGGGCCACCAACCAGTCCTTACTTCTTTTACTTCACTCTGCTTTGTTGTGAATTAGGTAAGTCACATTTTCTGTTAATCACATAATTGACAGTTGCTTTTTTTTTCAATAGCACCCTGTTCCAAATTAGGATCCTATTGTGTAAAAACGTAAACAAGGTGTCTCATTCACTAAGAGTAGATTGCGATGGGAGTCAGGGAAATAGAATTTTTAAATTTTTTTCCCTCTCACCCTAGAAATTTGGGGAGTTTAATACATTTGTTTTTTGAACCAGGTTGGGCATACAGCCCAGGTTGGGATTCTCTCTGGACTCCCTCAGTTGTCTCTTATTATCTCACTTCTGAGTCTAGCCCAGCAATTCTTGCATGGCAGCAAGGATCTCTGATGGCAAAGCAGGAAACTTGGGCAGTAGACTGCAGTCTTTGAATTAATTTTATCATTTCAGTCTGGGATTTCCCTGAAAGAAAATGATATAATATTCTTCATAAGAAATTTGCAGTTAAGAGTCAAAGACATTTAAAAAATATCTTTAAGCCACTCAAAATATTCCAGCCTATCTTCTAAATGCTAAAAGCAGCCTTTGCACGGTAAAGGCAGTAGAAGGGACTTTACTGCCACAGAGCTAGATGATTTCAAGAGCTGAAATAGGCTTTGGACAGATTAAAAATTAATCTAATTTATCTTGAACTTTGAGTTAATGTTTTCTTTTCATGGATTTGAAACTTTCAAGAGTGTGAGAAACAACGTCTCAAGTTTGCCAGTTTTAGAGTTTTACTTGTTAAAAGCAAAACTTTGACAATTAGGGATAAAGCCCGCAGTCCGCAGTAGCACAAAAGGGGCCCTGTGGGGCAGGGCCCTGTGGGGCAGGGGCCGCTCGGCAATACAATCTTTATAGCTGACGTAATTTGCATAACTGTGCCTCACAATGCTCCACCCCCTTGGAAGGCCATTGGCTCATCCGTCTGGGGGCCTGCTCATTGGTTGGCTGTCATCCAGTGGGCATTCCCCATCCAGCCTCTCATGTTAATGAGGCCCCTCCCCCTTACCTCACTTTTCCCAGAAAGCTCTGCTGTCCTTGCCTTGTATAGCAACATGACGTACATATGTTTGCTTATTTAGGAATATACAATCTTTAATCATTAACAAATAACCCATTAGCGAACTACACATCTTACTAATGTTATTAACAGATACAACTCATTAACAAATGTTAACATTATTGATATGTACAACTTATCCAATTATAAACTGTTTATACAAAAGCCAACCTCCATAAATATCACTTATAACAAAGAGTGAAACAGATATATTCCCCTTCTCAGCAGTTTTGAAATTCTTTGCACCAAGAAGTTGTGTACTCTTGTATTTATTTTCTGTTTATGAAATGTTCATGCTATCAAATGTACAAATTTCTCTATCAGAGAAGATCAAACCAGCAAATTCTATTGAGACTGGTTATCAAAGTTTGAAAATAAACATATGTGAGAAAATCAGTTGGAAATTAGAATTCTATAAGTGAACTGAGCACACTTTAAAAAGGAATAGTGATCATGGAGACAGGAAGATTTGTTTCTTGGTAGACAAAGCTCTCATGAGAATAATGAAAATGTTATAAAAATCTTGTCAGCAGCATACACTTTGGGCCTTTAAGTAAACAAACAAGTTGGATATTTGTTGAGAAAATGGCAAGGACTGAACGACAGGCTTGAAAGAAGTGAATGGCAAAGTGAGAAATGTGGTGGAGAGATTATACTTTACAGATGCTATTTATCTGTAGAATGTCATAAGCACTGAGATGAAAGATGAAATTTCTGATTCATTCAGGAATACTATTACTGAAAACTAGATCGTTTGCAACAGCTGAAAACTTCTTGAGAAATGTGTTTGTTTTCTTGAAATTTAGGAATTTTGAAATGAAAATAGTCGTCACAGAAATGAAGTTTCTGTGGCAACAATGAAGTTAAAATATGACAAATTAGGCACAAAGGACTGCAATTTATTCTCTCATATTTGCAGTTAATCTGATTTGTGCAGCTGCTGACAGAGAAATATGCTGCCCATTTCTTTTTGTTCAGGATCTATATACTAGATGAGAAGAAATAAAATTTTATGCTGTGGATGTGATTATAAATTAACTCAAGGGTCATAGGGAAACTTTATTTTAAAACTGCCCTTACTTTGTGGGAAAAATTTGCATTTCAAGGTTTTGTTGGCTTTTCTTTTTACAACCTTTATTTCCCAGTGAATTAATTATTTTTGTAGGGAATATACAGCAGAGATATAAGTAAAATTGTTTTAAATTGAACAATTCTGTGTAAATGGAATGCCTGCCAGATTACTATCATGCTCATCTTGCTGTCAAAGGACAGATTTTACTGCGTTTACCCTTTAAAAATGTTTCCTCTGCCTTCCAAAACCTTCAGGGAGAATACATGCACATATTGTTACCTATGCTGCTCACTCCACCCTGCCACATAGAATTCCGAGTGTGGATGAGTCATCTGCTCACAAATTGCTTTATTGGTACCTTGTAGCACCAGGAGCTGGCACGGAGAGAGCAGCTCTCAGAACTGAGGGAACACGCTGAGGTGAAGATGCTTCTGTCCTACTTATTCTTGTCCTGTACAAAGGTTGACCACAGTGAAAAAGTTTGTAGTTGATACATACAAAGTTACGCACGTGCAAACTCATATGCAGACATACATTCTTATTTGTCATATTAAATGCTTAAAAGTTTGATCCTATATGCATAGGAGGTTGAACCCGAGTCTGCTTTTATGTCCAGGAAAGTCAAAGGGTCCAAACAGACAGAAACCATAACAGTTCAAAGCTCAGGCTGATTCTTAGACATTATTCAACGTGCAGTCTAGCATAAACACTTCAGTAATGGAAAGAAGCTTGCTTTTGGCAGGCCTACTGGGCAGAAAATGAAACAAATTCTTTACTAAGCATTTTTGAAGGATATGGGACACACTGCTGTTAGTACTTGTTCCACCTACAATGCAGGTATATAAATGCCATTTCAAAGTACTGATATCTTGGCTGATATTGTGTGTACAAATCGATGTGTGGTTTCTTGTTTTTCTTAGGATTTCTGTCATCATAGGAATTAAATATTTCTGGGAAATGTGAGGTATCCATGAATGATTCTGTAAAAGCTGAGGGCTCTCTCTAGATGCCGATTGAGGCATCTATAAACAACCTAAACCAAACTGAAGGCCTTAGGCTCCTTCCTTGCTGTACAGAGGTGAAACACCACGAAACTAACCTGGTAGGAACCACATAGGAATCAACCATGTAACTCTCCTTTGTCCCAGCACTTGAAATGATGCCTGATGGTTTTTACCTCCTTTTCTTTTATATATTTTCTGTATTCTTTACACATATATTTCAAGGTCTGTAGCCTATTATTGCATTCGTAGCTAGTTTTCCCAGTACTTTTCCCTGCCCTGATAGACAGAAAGACAAAACACATTCCAAGACCCCAATGCTGTCTTGGTTCTCCTTAGAAACCAAGGTTGAAAAACAGTTCTTCAAGACACATTCTCATCAACAAAGTTCAGTCCCATCTGAGGGGGGAGGATTTAGAAGAGGCTTGAAGTGGGGGGAATTGCATCACCACTGGTGCTCCTAATTGGTGATTTTTGTCAATTATACTAATTTACTAAACATATAAACTGTATTCATCCTGTGGAGGAGTGGGCTTTTGTGTACATTTTCCATATCTGCCCCTGGAGGCCTCCAATAAAGATCAACCTTTATATTACATCCTATATTAATATCATCTTTAAAGTGTGTGTTGTTTCATTTATAGGTTCTTTAAGGCATCAGAAAGACCTTTTATTTTGCTGGCATTTTTGCCACGTGTCGTTCCAGTAAGCTCTCAATATTAATGGACAAGAGGGCAGCAACTGTTTCCTATTCTGAACTGCAGAGGGAAGGAATCAGGGAGTGACAGCAACACTATCTGATAGTCTGTATCGTCATGTGCTTCTGCATGTTTCAGTCACCTGTTTTTTAAATGCCATCACCAACAGCAGAGCTGATGGTAGAGTGGTCATTCTGTCAGTGGACTTTTTGAAGCCTTTTGGCTCTCCAGATAATCTCATTTATGTAGTCAGATTCCAAAACTTCTTATGGTGTTTCAGAAGTGTGTGTTTCAAAGACAGACCTTTTCTAAAAGAGAACGTTCTCTTGTACCTCAGAGATACAATGCAGAAAGCAAAAATCTTACTCAGTAGGTTATTTTAATTGTACTTTGTAGTAACCATCCATTATTATTTCAATTTAAGTTATCTTTACTGAGACATTCAGAACTAAAGAATAAGGCCTAATGTTAATTTTTCAGGAATAATATCTTTTATCTGAGGATAGACATTTTTAATAGGGGGGAAGCAGGTTCTACTCCATATTCTCTGTTTTTCTGAATCTTGCATAAAATTTGCTATCTTGAGTGTATTGGCAAGTGTCCAAGTCCTAATCTAGCAGAAGCAAGTTCTCCATATGTGACTTTCAACCCAGGACACATTGATCCTCTGATTGATTGGATAAGTTTCTAGAACAGGTGTAAGGTACAAGCTCCAAATGAGAAGGAAATCCTTCTTTAGCAGTAGCACATGGGGTAGGAGGTCCTGGGAACTGCAGGATCACTGCACCTGAATTGGTGTGAAGCTTAGTGAATTCAACAGTGTTAACTGATGGTAATGCCTGTGTTTAGTTAATTGTAATAATGGTGACAGTGCTTTCTTTTCACTGAACAGGAATTCCTTGATGAGAGAGAGATGGTTTCTAGCCTGGCATCCTTCATATTTGAAGAACCAGTAAATAGAGATTCTTAAAATTTCCCCTTTTATGGAGATTAGTCCTGTCTTACGTTGCCTAGAGAGGATGCTGAGCCCAAATGCACAGTGCAAAAAAGCCCAGTAAATCCATGCTGGCTTTCTGTTAGTTGCATGGTAGTAATTAAGTAGGTTTCTATCCAGTTATGTAGGTGGTGAACTGGTGAGGATGTACAGACAGAGCATAGACACATTCAATAACTTTGTCTCTGATATCAAGATGAAGCTGTCTGGACAAATATATGCATGGCTGCACAAGATACATAAATTAGACAAATTATTTAAGAGATTGTAATACGCTGGTTAAAATTCTTTCCTTGAGCACATATCTTTAGGAGTCCACATTTAGAAATTAGCCTAAAGGAAGAAACCAACTTTCAGATGTGTGTTTAATAAGACTTTGCCAACTATTACCTAATGGGGTTTGTTTTATTGTAGAGACTTAGGGTTAAATTTAATTTGTGTTCATGTAAGTTTTGAATAAAGGTAGCTTTCTTATAGACTTCCTTCTGAAATATGGATATTTCTCTACATAATTTTTCTTCCATAAATACAATTAAAAGCCTTCAACTCATTTTAAACACAAAGGAAGGTAAAAAAATGAACTTCTGATTTAATCTTCAGTGGGTTTATTTATTTGCTTTTACACAAGACGTAAAAAAAAAAAAGTGTGTGGGGGAAGCTTGTTTGTCTCTTACTCAGAGTCACTTAAACCCCTACATTGCCTGGATGATTTCTTATGTATCTAGAGAATCCATATTTTTCTCTTGGAATCTCACAGTTCACTGATTTTTGGGTTGTATGTTAGCTAACAAACTAATGTAGAAGTGTTGATTTATTGTAGGGGCTCTGAATAAGATTAATACATGTTAGGTCCAGAATGCCTTTATTATATAATTTATTATACTAAACATATTAATATGTTACTCTGGAGTGACTGTGGAATACATTGATAGCCACTGTCATCTGTTCCAGCTCACACTCCTTGACTGTGATCAGAGATTGGATTTATGTCACTTCCCTGCAGATACTCACCTAAGCACTTTAGCAAAATTAATTAATCTATATTTGTCTCTGTTTTATATATTCTCTCAAAAAGGTTATGCAATTGAAATACATAATTTAAATGCATAAGTTCCAAAGTCAAGCGCTTGTATTTCTGTGCATTTAGGAATGTGTCATTAGCTGGGTACTCAAAGAGAAAGCAAGAGCCTCTTGTAAGTTTTTTGGCAACCACAAGTTAGATCAGCTTTTAAATAGTGCATACTGTAGAGCACAATCTATACAAAATCCATTAATATAAACATTTGAAATTAAAATGTTTAGTTGTCTCTTTTATTGTGACAAATAATTTTCATGTAATTAAACCATCAGTCTTTCCCCTGCTTCTTTGCCATCTCGGGGGAAAAAAAGGAGGGGAGGGGGAAGAAGCAAGATTTCTTAACATATTACTTGTGGGTTATTTGGTAATCCTTAAAGGTTTCTCCCTATTTTCCTTCATTTCACAATACTGAAATTTCTTTTACCTCCCATGTTCGAGAGTATTTGGAATACTTCAGAAAACACCCCATCTGACATTTGTATCTTTTCCTCTCATTGACTATTTGGATAGAGATAAGCCACTTAAGTGTCTCTTAATTAGGTTCATTCCCAACAGTTGCTTGAAGTTATTAGAAAAGATTAGATGTTTGCATTATAGAAACCAACAAGATGTACATGTAGTGCTCTGTATTAGTTTAAAAAAAAAATTAGAAAAACATTTTATTCTGAAATTTCCTGTTTTAATGTCAGGAAATACAACAACAACAATAATTTTTTTATTAAAACCAATACAAAATTACAGTCAATATAATACAACTTGTCACAGATTTCCCCTGCGGAGTTAGGAGCTTTTTCTCTCTTTCAACCTTTTTTACTCACCCAACCTGCATATTAATCATAATGATATTGAATGTGCTTTTTATTTTACATCAGTCCTAACATCATCAAAGTTATGGTGCTGTAAGAGATTAACTCTCCAAACACCTTGGAAAATGTAGCCTGTCTTTGTAAATCTCCTGAGGTATTTTACAGTCCATTTTTTTGCTTACCTGTAAATATTAGAGAATATGGATGCACTAAAATATTAATTTCTCATAGTGCAAAAAATGTCTATCCCTTCTTACGTTGCAAGTAAATCATTATATATTTATATCCAAGGTGCTGCATTTATTTGTTTTCTAACAGAAGTTGTTTGGCCTCTCAGAGAACATAACAGTTTTAGTGACTTTACTGTGTACCTTTGTAAAGATTGTCCCTAAGTGCCTGTTACAAACCAATTTAAATTTAAACACAGAAGAGCGGGGGAAACTAAACTTCTGAGAATAAAACAGATCAGACCCAGAAAAGTTTGAAATATACCCAAAAAATGAGATTAAAACCAAACAAGGTTAGATGTTAGTGCCAAAAAATATTGGTATATTTTATTTAACAGTAAAAGAGGCAAAGAGAAAGAAAGAGAAAGGAAATAAAGAAATAGAAAAATAGTTGGGCATGGGGGGTTGGAGGGACAGGGAGAGAGTGACCAGGGTTAGGTA
The DNA here is from genome assembly GCA_013400515.1 of Erpornis zantholeuca. Lineage (NCBI taxonomy): Eukaryota > Metazoa > Chordata > Aves > Passeriformes > Timaliidae > Erpornis > Erpornis zantholeuca. The sequence continues at coordinate 151,566 of VZTN01028771.1, forward strand.
GAAACATCTCACCCTTCCAGGGTCCCAATGATGTCTCGTGGCCTCCCTCCATCTGGTCTTCTTGGTGGTGGGAGTCCCCCACTGCCGCCACCAAAAAGTATAGAATCCAATGGATTCATACATGTTTGGGCCAGGTGGGAACACCCAGGTGCCTCCCCTGTGGAGGGCAAGTTTGTCCCTGTCCCTTGCAACACTGAGGGTCTGTTGCATCATGTTGCAGTGCCCTGGTGCAGGGTCTGGGGCCCCCATTGGGGGTGCCTTTGATGGGCCATGCCCCCCCCTCTGTCCTTCACGTGGATGCAGCTTCTGCCAGGGTGCAGGGGCCCTCAGCTGTGCTCCTCTGTACAGTGGAGGGTGGCTGTTCACTGCCTCTCCCCAGAGGCTTTTCCAACACACACACAAACCTCTCTCCCCTCCACCCTTTGGTGTGAGGGTCTGTTTGAGCCTGGCAGCTGATAACCCTGGGGCTGTGGTCTCTACCCTGAAGGTGTTAAGCTTGATCCCTCTGTGAATCTATTTTTCTTCCCCCAGCCCAGACCTGAGTCACTATCTTATCTTCATCAACAAGTAGTGGAGGTCAGAAGGCCTATTCAGGGTATGGTGGTCTTCTCTGCTGCTTTTGTAATACAGTTTTGCCATAATAGACAAAGATCCTTCATGAAGATGTTTAAGCCATAATTTATAACATTTCAACCTCCAACAATGCCTCACTCTAAATGGGAGCTCACTATCTCAGCCAACTGACATATGGATTGAAAGCTTCAAATAAAGCCTAATATAATGCAGTTTAAGAAAATATCTATTTTTGTATCTTCTCTTAGCTTAAAAAGTAAGCATTGCTTATGTGTAAGTGTTAAAAAACAACCCAACCAAAATTATAGTGTGACCTGCAGGGAAAAAACCCAAACACAACAAAACAGAAAAATGTAACTGATTCTCAATAAACGTAATAAGTACACTTTTCCAATGCAATCCTGAATAAAAAGATAATTGAAGATGCAAGTTTATTTCAAAAATTTCATGCAGAATTATTTATATAGAAAATTACATTAATCAAAAATGATTATTACGTTGGTCGTGTATTTGCCACATATTTAATGTAAAATAATTTTTGTTGAATTTTATAAACCCATATATTCTATCAATGTTTTAATTATGTGCTGTTTAGCAGTCCTCCAGTTCTTAAGAATTTTGAATCATCTGCGCCTCTTTTACAACAGCCTTCAAAATTGTAACTTACTGTAGATTTTTTCCTATCTTGAAAGGTTTATGGTACTGTATATGCTATTTACTACTATTTTTACAGTGGATAAAATTATATTTCTTGGATTAGTGTCTTGAAATCAATAATTTGTCACTGGTTATAAAAGAGAGAAATACTAATTAGAGTAAGTGCTTTCTAGATATTTATAGCCTTTACTAGAAAGGGGATCTGGCAGTGGCTGAAGTGAAAGACACAGAGAGAAAGAAAATAGAAAAATTGTTTGCTTTAAATACTTGCCAGATGTTCTTTGACGTGATATATGGTAAAGAATTAAATATATTCCAGAGTAATTTTATTATAACAGATATAATACTCAGAGGCTTATCAGGTTTCTGACACTTCTACCTTAATGAAAAATTGATCCTTTCAGTCTTTAAATAGAAAGATAAATAAACACAATGTCAAAAGTGGATTGAAGTGTATCTTCGATAGTTCTTCATATATGCACGATATTCTAGCCCTGTTCATATGACTTAGTGAACTCTCCCACCTTCTGTTATCATCATCAGGACCCTTGCAAATAAAGACATGCAGACAAAGCTTAGGAAATCTGATCTGGAACATGAAATCTCATCTAGAACATTCTTATTGATAGATTTAAGGAAGGAGAGATGTAATCCAGAATTCCTGGTTTTGCTGAACATCATGAAAGCATGGCAGTGAACTGCTCTGTGCAGAGAATGTCTAGTAGAGCACCTGAAAGAGTTGGGCTGTACTTTAGAACCTTGGAAGAAAGTCCAAGTCAGCAGTTGTGTTGTGCCTCACAACAAGACCAATATAATGACAATGACTACTAACAACAACCAAAAACCTCCACATGTGCTTTTATCCAAGACTGTACAGCATTAATTTGCACAGGGAGTGGTTGCAGCATAAGCATGGACATTGGATTTTCCAATCAAGCAAGGCTACAATTTAGTAGATTTATTACAATGCCTGCTATCAAAAATATAGTTTCATGGGATTATGCCCCTCTGTTTCCAGTACAGTCATCTCCTCCTGCTTCACTGTTGATAATTTTACTTTCCATAGTCTCATTCAAACTTCATAATAGGGAAACAACAATTTCAAATTAAATCCATCTGAAAGTACATATTTGCATTATCTAGATGGTTTCTGTTTCCTCCACTATTTTTGTAGTATTGTGTTGGTTGGTTCTTGTATATAGTAGGTAATATTTTTTAAATATAACCATATAAACAGTCTTAATCAGCTGTGGCATCTTTTCATATATGTGCTAATACATGTAATATATAAGAAACAAAATAGTTTAGGCAGTGGACAAACCCCATTATATTGTAGGACAACTGGAAGAAAAATAACAGTTTAATGGCAGTTATTTTTATCTTCTTTATCTTATTTCCCAGTTTAATTATTTTTGGATCAGTGTCCTCCTTTTTGCATGCCGGCTTCTGTGAAAACACTGATTTTTTTTTTTTATTGCTCTAATGTATCCTTACAATTTTTCCCCAACTTGCATAGCTATATTTTCTCCATTTCTCAAAAAAAGTATTTATAGCATTAAAAAAAAATAAATTAAATGCTTATATTATTTTAATTTTGACATGTCACCTCTTTCTTCCCAACAGTATTGATATTTCTAATTGAATCTTTAACATGCTTTCCCTATGCAAATGCTACAGTTGTAAAAAGTTAGATACAGATGCTGTTCCTCTCAGTTTAATCAGTGTGTTGGGTCACAGTGTCCTTAAGATCTTAACATAAATTTAGCTTTCTAAAGTCTGAGTGCTTGAGTGGATGGGGAGGAGGATATCAGTTCTGTTTGAAATGCCTTGAAATCTATGGGTGAAACTGGTGATCAGTGGATGAAAACTGTTCTGTATAATTTCTGAACTGATGAAATGATAATATTGTGTTTTCTCTTAGACATGTATGGGACCTGGCTTGGATAAAAAACAGCTCCTGCCCAATAAATTATTTGCCAGAGACTGCAATTCCACTGCTTTTACACTCTACTACTGAGCTTATTTGTTATGTAATTTTTACCCAAAGTTTATGTGAATAGACTTATCCGTCACCAAACTCTAAACTTTTTCCCAGGTAGCATTTGCTTTAAAGGTAGTGCCTGAAAAGTACCACAGCAGTAATTTTAGATTGACTTTTCCCACCTTTTATTGTGTTCAGTGAGTTCCATCCTCCGTTGTATCCTGGCAAATGTAGAGTCTATCTGCAGAGTCATCATTTTACATTTTAAAGCCTCAACTACTTCTGGTTTAGCTTATCTACCTCAAAATCTGAAGATATTAGTGGTGTAGTTATTTGGGTATATTATTCTAATTTTAATTTTATTGAGTGTGAACCTACAGGAACATATATTTCAGTTCACCTATGTGTAAGAAAATTGATTCATGAGAAAGAACTAGTATATGTAAATCTTGCCTCATGAGAAAATTACAGCTGACAAGAAGATATGGGAGTCTGTTAATGGCCCAGCTCTTACTAAAATTTGTTTTTATGTACAACTTTCTATAAAAGTGGACACTAGTGATGAAGGATAAATTATAGCAATAGCCAGCTGGAAAAATTATGATGATAATAAAATTTCTTATTCATGTCTTTTTATTAAAATAAATACTCTGGAAGACCTCTCAAGTTCTGTCTCAGCTGCAGAGAACCTTGGACTTCTTCCTCTGAGGAGCATCTGTAGGCTTTGGAAGCTTTTCTGACCCAGGTCCTCATCAGGCACTTTGTCCCCTAAATAAGGGAACATGATCTAAACCTGCTCTAAGGACTCTGTCTTTATAACAGCAGCTCTGAACATTTGACATGTCTTATCATCTGGGCTCCCATTAACCACACATCAGGAAAACTCTCTTGGAAGGCTGCAATAAAATTGAAGTTTTGCAGGGAATGTCTGTGTTTCTGGATTTTGTTATTTTTCATAAATCCCTATGTCAAAATCCATTGCAAAAAAACTTTGTATTTTCTCAGTCAAAGGTAATTCTGATACTGCCTTCCTTGTCCTTCTTTTCTCTTACATGTCTGCCTTTTTGATTTAGATGATGTAGTTTGCAGAAGTCTATGATAGTCTGAATTTCTACAGTGCTGGTACGTTTGGCTCTTGTGGTGTTTCTGCATGACAGCCTACATTGGCCTGGTAATGCTTATCTACTGAAGCTTTGAAAGTTATTAATCAAATGCCTCATGGGAATCGCCAGCTTTCCTCAATAATGTATTTTTAAAATCAATGGCAGATTTAACAGCTAAATTTCAGTCATAAATTCTTTCTGTGGGAGTATTGTTGAATGTCTGTCAGCTTCAGCAACCAAAGACTACAAAATAATCATGGTTGTCATTGTCTGACAAGTAGCTTTTTATCAACAGATAAAAATACTAGTTTTACTAACGTTTCTACCTTAGTAAAATATTTTTCTGATTATTTTCTATTATGTCCTAAAAAAAAACCAAAACAAAAAAAAAAAAACCACCCCATAATTGCTTTTTTCCCCCTCTGTATTATTATAATGATACTGTTATATTTGCTTTTGGTATATCTGAGATAAGAAAAGGAACCGTATGCTGTTGTAATATCCTAAAATAGTTGAAGTTGGAAGGAAGTGCTGGAGGTAATTTGTTCTAGCCTCCTGCTCAAAGGCTGGATCTAGGTTCAATGTCAAATCAATTTGCTTATGCTCAAATCTACCTCAGCTTTGAGTGTTTCCAAGGATAGACTTGCACAACCTTTTTGGTTAGTCAAATGTTTGACCAATCTTCCCATGAAGTTTTATTTCTATTTATCTAGCTGGAATTTCTGTTCTTGCAGTTTATTCTGTTTTCATCATGTTTTATATTAGTGCCTTAAATCTGTTTACTATAAAATAAAGAAAATTATTCTCTGCGTATAACAAAAAACCATATCTAGAAATGGGAGGAAAGGTTTTGTTTGGGTTTAGTCTTTCTGTCCTGCAGCAAAAGTTCATTCTCATCAGAGAAACTCTGTGAAACTTAACCTTCCAGTTAGTCATGATGCTGATAATGCCAAGGTCAAGGGTTCCAATCCCTGTACCATTCACTTGAGAGCTAGACTTGATGATCCATCTGGATCCCTTCCAACTCCAACTGTCCTGTGATTCCTCCCACCCTCTCTGATCTACCATGCAGATGCTGCCAGCTTGCACAAGGTACCTGAAACTCCAGAAAGAACACAACAACACAGTCAGCATTTGACACAGTGAACGACAGGAAATAATAAGTCTGTGTCACAGAGTTTAGCAGAGAATGTAAAATTACAGAGGGAAATGGGAAAGGAGAGGAATGGGGCATAATAATCACAGAGTAGCAACGAGCCTCCTTTACGCCACAGTGCAGTTTCAAAAACATTCCTACTGAATGTACCCCGAGTACCTGAGGGCGAGAAAGTACTCTTGGAAACAACAGTAATAAAAGAAAACATAGATTGCCGGGGGTTATTCAGTGGGGGTGCTGAATTAAGTAACCTTGAGGGCCAGGGTCTGCTGTTCAAGTACGATTTATTATTCAGGTATGCATCAGTTTCATCAGGTTATGAAACTCAGTGAACAATAAAGCATCCATTACAGAAAATCACCAGATGTCTCTCTACCACGACAGATAAAACTTTCTGGACTAATAGGAAACTGACACATACACTGTTTTTACTTACTGACCTATCACTTTAACCTTATTTTACTGCAATGCAGTAATTCTTAACCAATGTCTTAACCTGCACGTTTTCACATACTCCTTATTAACTCATAACTTATAATACAAAATAACACTTCTATTTCTATTTTTTAAACTCTTTATTATCTTAGTCAATATGATTTCTTACTTACTTAAAACAACTTTTATCCTTAACGTACAAAACTACAAGTCTGTAACCCTTATTGTCTGTATATACTTTTGTTTCATCAACCCAAGCTCTACCCAGGGCCTCAGGTTAAACCCATTAGATTGTGTGGAAGTTTCTGCTTTTCGATTTCCTACAACAGATCCAGCTGGGTTTTTCTATGGCTCTGACAAATGCATATCCCTAATAGCACAATGCCAGTTCTCAGAAGTTGACCAGCAGTTGCTTGCTGCATCCATGTCATTTGTTTTCCTGTCTCCATCTGCTGGAGGCTGCACTGCACAATGGCTGCACTGACAGGTGGTTACCCAGGCTCTGAGACTGCCTTAGCACCCAGCTAAACTTTCATGTTATGCAACGTATCAAATGTTTCCTAGAGCCAACAACGATAATTTGCATGAAAACCATATTGCTTTAATTCAAGTTATTGGAAAAAATCTTGTTTTCAACTTCCTTTGCCCTATAATACAGGCACAATCTTATGGAGGGTAACATTCAAAATGAAATCTATTGATTTTAACAGTTAAAGCATCACTGATTTTTATTAATTGGTTTTTCTTCATAGCATTAATTAATTATATTAGTACTAATGTGCAGTTATTAAATCTTTCACAAAAAATTAATTGCAATGGGGGTCTTTAAAGTTTAGCAGTTTAGTTATGACTACAGCAGCAAATATTGTGCAATTTCACTCATAAATTCCCTAAATTAGAGTAATTAATGCTTCAAAATTATCCTAATAAAATCTTTATTATTTTCCATACCCTTATCAAAGTTACGTTACCTTTTATGTCCATTATATATTTTCATTTGCAAAGTTTGACTGTGTTCTTTTCTTTATTATCCACAATGTGCTGAATTTCTTTTTTGTAGGTACAGAAGAAAGAAGAAAGTGGGGTTTGACGTCTTTAGCTCATTGGTTGAGATTTGCATGATTATTGGTGATCACTTGTTCTAGTGGCCGTAGAAATTCATGGCAGAGCAGCTGCTGGTCTTTAGGTTTGCTTTTCTGTGGTACACCAGAATCCCAGTTTGACTGAGTGTAGAGAACCATTCATGAAGAATATCTTTGTGCCCAGCCTTTACTCTGTGCCATATTTTAGCAAAATATTTTATCTGAGAAAAAACTGTACACAGCTGCATGTGAATCCAAGCAGCCACCTACTCAACACTTGCTTGAACTTCCCAGCTTATTTTTACTTTTATCTGAACAAGGTTATGTAGCTTTCGCTCATTAGGAGGACTGATCCTGATTTTTGTTTTTTAATGTTAGCAATCTGAAAATTTTGTTACTTATTTCCAGATGAAGATCAGTCTACTATTTATATGCTTTCTTCTATCTGAACTATGCTGAACTATGATCGAAATCAAGTTTTGATGTGCATTCATTATATCACAATTTGTTCATTTTGATCCAAAGTCAGTAACAATGATATAAAGATGTTTAAG
>VZTN01028773.1:743-11515 GCA_013400515.1 Erpornis zantholeuca
CCAAGTGATGCTATCATCTGATTCATTTGACAAATGTGTACCCACTATTAAAACATTGGTAAAACTGCCTTTGTCCTTTTTTCTTGTTTACCAGTCTATAGGAAAGAAGCATTTATATCCCAGTAAAGTGAATACCTTGGTTGATAGCAGTTGAACTTCTGTTGTAGTATGCGTTTTACTGACAGGTTATATGCATGATCTCTGTGAGAAATTAAGACACTTAGGAAATTATGACTGGTGGAGTGGGATATTCATGGTCAGTTTAAGCATGTCTGGCTCCTCTTCATTTTGATTTTTTTGATAAATGTCTCTGATATGGCAAGCAGATGAAGAAATGGGTGGCTCTGGGGAAAAATGTTGATTGAGGTTAGGGAGACAGCAGGTGATTCTGATTAAACTTCTGACATTTGAAAAATCAGAAGCCTGTTAAGGTGCTTAACTGCCCAGTGCTCTTGGCTGATAAATATATGAACAAATCTGTGTTAGTTTCTTTGTAGTTATGTTTGGATGAAGTGGGATTTTTCCATCCATTTCTTCAGATGTGGACATGAGACTGGAGTTGAGTGGAAAGCTGTTAAGTAGGATACTATGAGATGAATCAAACACAAAGACCTTATCCCAAACTTCAAAATATCTTTTGAAAATAAATTTTATTTCAATCAGTTTATGTATTTTGCTTTGCCAAATATTTGGAACTGAGTTTCAGCTAAGTGGATAATAAATTCAGTATTTTAAATAGTGATCAAAAATAAATGTTCGTTAAATTTTTTTTAATTGAAGATTAATATCTGGTGGTTGAGCAGGAGGCCATTTTAACTGTAAAAAGTTGGCCATTCATTGAAATTGTCTTGATGAAAGCAATTTTTTGCAATATATGAGGACTGGGATGGACTGGAAAGAATTTATTCTTTGAAGATATTTTAGCTTGAAGAAACATGTCCACATGATATGTATATTCTTATTTTAAACAAAGACATTTATTTTCCTTGAATATTTTAAAATAAATGATTGCTATTTGTGTAGTTTCATGGTTTTTATAGGAAAAACTACAGATGCCTTTTCTGTTTATTATAGTAATCATTATTTTTGGATAGGAGGTGAAATGCATAAGGAGGGTATTAAGAAAGAAAGAGATGTATGGCTGAATAACTTTGATTTTATTTCTTTTCACTTTTGAAATATGAACCCAGTCAATGCACAGAAGGGTGTACTGTCTCCTTCCTGTCACTCCATCTGGACTTTATTATTTTAAACAGGGTTGTGGAGTGTTGGCATTCATTGATCTATGAAGTTGCTACTGCAAAAGTGTCTTGCATCTTAAGATGACTAGAGAAGTGCACATGTAAATGTACAGAGCTGTAAATGCTGCTTAAACAGAGGAAATATCTACAACTAACACAAAGCATTTGTACTTTAAACTGTTTCAGTGTCCTAATAAAAGGAAGTCTCAGTATAACATTTCTTTTTGTGTTTTTATGTTCTTTGGCAGTTTTCTTTAAGGTATTGGGCTTACTCTGTCTTGTTGTTGATAGATTTTCCAGATTTTAGTTTCCTGTCTGCTGTGTATTAGGTGATTGCAAATCATGTGTAGTAGAAGTCACAGAAACAACTACATCTGCTGAAGAGTACCTATCAGGGAAGAACAGTTTTTACATGTCCAATTTCTAATACTTAGGTAGCACACACTTGCTGAAAACCACTGTTGGGAGCTTGACATTGGGCCAGATACAGTTTTGTTGTGACTCAGAATAGAATTTCTAGTGTATCAACAAACTTGAGTCCAGATGACATATGCTGCAGCTTTGAGACACTTCTATAAAAAAAATACTACAATTTTGCCTACCATGTTTTATGGATAAGATTTCTCTATCTTCCCCTGCTATTAGAGGTGTTACCACTTACCTCTGCATGCTGTTTGTATAACCAAGTTGCATCTTCCAGCAGAGGGTTGAGAGCTGGCAAAAACCAATAAGTATTGAAGGTGAAGGAGCACCTGAAGCAGAATTGGAAATACACATTTCGTGTAGGCCAAAATAAGTGTTTGTCTCACTCTAATCAGCATTTGTCAGACTGTGCCCCTGTTATGGTCTCCACAATTTAAGGAAGATGAGGACATGTTGGAGGATGTCCAAAGGAGGACCATGAAGATGGCCAAAGGGCCAAAGAACCTACCCTATGAAGAAAGAAAGACTGAAGGACAATTTTCCACTGTGTAGTTACTACACAGTGTCTACAAAGATGGCAGAAGCTCTCTTCACGATAAACCACATGGAGAATAGAAGGGGCAATAGAATCTTAAAACAGGTTGGGTTGAAAGGGACCTGGAAGATCATTTAGTACTAACTGCCATGAGCAGGGATACCTTTCACTAGAGCAGGTTGCTCCAACTCCCATCCAGCCTGGCCTTGAATAGTGCTGGGGATGGGTCATCCACAGCATACAAAGGCAGTATAATAGAATCATTAAGGTTAGAAAAGGNGAGTCACATGGAACCTGATATGTACAAGTTGCATGGGGAAAGGTTTCATCTTGACATATTTTTTTTATGGTGAGGAGCATGGTCAATCACTGGGAAGCAACCTCCTCAGGGATTAGGCTCCCTTTCTCACAAAAGGTTGGACCAGCTGATCTTTTGAGGCCCCTTCCAGACTGGACTGTTCTGTGATTCTGTAGTTCTGTGGCTATAATTCAGAACAGGAAGTGGAAATAATTTTCTCATGCGGTTTAATTAAAATTGGATTTTTTTTTTGAACAAGCCTATTGTTGATTACCGATGTCACAATAGGTTGAGAGAATGCATGAGCAAGAATTTAAACTCTGTGCATTACCATAGGGATAAGNTAGACCATGGTATTAAGAGCCATGTCCAGTTATTTCTTGAACACCTTCAAGAATGGTGACTCCATTACCTCCCTGCGCAGTCTGTTCAATGTTTGGCAACCCTTTACCTGAAGAAATTGGTCGTGATATCCAACCTGAACCTACCCTGGCACAGCTNTGACATATTTTTTTTATGGTGAGGAGCATGGTCAATCACTGGGAAGCAACCTCCTCAGGGATTAGGCTCCCTTTCTCACAAAAGGTTGGACCAGCTGATCTTTTGAGGCCCCTTCCAGACTGGACTGTTCTGTGATTCTGTAGTTCTGTGGCTATAATTCAGAACAGGAAGTGGAAATAATTTTCTCATGCGGTTTAATTAAAATTGGATTTTTTTTTTGAACAAGCCTATTGTTGATTACCGATGTCACAATAGGTTGAGAGAATGCATGAGCAAGAATTTAAACTCTGTGCATTACCATAGGGATAAGTTAGGCTGATGATTGAGAGGATAAAAAAAGGTAATGGAACACCAGTACTTCATGATAACCTGAGTGGTGACTGTGAATTCTTTTTGTCAGTTTTAGTGGTTTGGACTTTTTCTGGTCTTTCACATAATGAGGTAAAGAAATGGCTGTTCTCAACAGTGATTGATCAAATACAATTTTTTTTGTTTTAACTTTGTCCAGGATGATATTTTTTAATAAGCTAGCTTCGGTTCTGTGTATCATGTTTGTATGGAGTAAAGTTTTGTCTCAGTGTGTGTCAATAGCAAGTGTGAACTTTAGTTACAGAACCTAAACAGATTACAATACCCCTTCACCTTTGTAATGCAATCTTTAGGCTTGAACTATGGGAGTATTTAAGTGGTCTTTAAAGTAGCTGATAGTAAGGAATACACAATGGTAATGACATTCCTATCTTGGGCAGTTCCGATAGAATATTTTATTGGTGAAATACTATAGATCTATTTTTATCCAGCTTCAGATTTTCAAAGACAGGCTACATACAAAGAATTGCTACCAAATGGTAATCAGCATTTGCAAGAATAAATTTCCTGACTTCTTCATGGATAAAAGAACTAGGCATGATTGTTTTACTAAATTTTCTTACTACAATTTTTAATAAACAAATTTTAAATACATTAACTGCTCAGCTTTTAAAACTGCTTAACCTTGATCGCTGTTTTGAGAATAAAAATTTTAAACTGTTTAAGAATTTTAAAATATTAGAACTTTTAAGTAGGTTGCTTTCTTGTTTCTTGAATCTTTTGCTATTTCCTGCATTTGTGTTTTCCAGTCATCTTCCTGCTTTTTTCCTTCATTTTTTAGGACTGACACCAAAACTAAATGCATTGTTAGAAGCTTGAAAATTATACAAGCAGTGAGTGTTTGCTTTAATATAATGGTACAAATGAACTTGGTTTATCTGATGATGACGATGAAAATGTAATGACCTAGTTCCTTGGTGCATAGTGCTGGTGAATGCTAAGTGTAAGTTGAGGTCTGTGGAAGCACGTAAATACTCAAGGTGTCAGTGATCACCTTTAGGTTCAGTCTTTCCATTTTATTATTTTTTCCAATTTGAAACCATGGAGTTTAAATGTGGGTAAAATGTCACAGCTGCATTGTCAGAGAAGCTGGAATTACAGGTGAAAAATGGAAACATTTTTTGAATACTATGAAGTTAAAGACGGTGGAAGATAGTGGTGTTTTTCACAAAGGTGGAATTTGGTAGTATTTGAAGAGCCTTTAATTTGAACAGAAAACACAAGTGCTCATTAGGTTCTGGTTGAAAGTAGTAAGTTAACTGCAAGGTGCTAAAATGGAGCTGCAGTGAAGAAAATAGCAGGATTCTTGTTATCATTAGTCATTAAACTAATTAAAAGTTAACAGTTTGGTCACCAGAAATGTTGTTCACCCATTGCTGGTCCCTTCAAAGTCTAGGCAGTAACAATGTACATTGGAAAATGGTGAACTTGTACTGCTAATTGTCACATAATCAGAGACTGCAGGATAAAATAGTGTCTTACCTCAGAGCAAAATTAGATGCAACTGCATCACAGAGAAACTAGCAAATCAGTGAGGTTATATATGCTTTTTGCAACCTGGGGGAAGAATTTGGTGTGTGATATCGAAGGGAATTTATTAAGTATTCACACATCTTTCTATAAATACATTTTTTATGCTGGGCTAAGAAAACTGATCACAGAATATCCTGAGTTGGATGAGACCTACAAAGATCATTGAAGTCCAACTCCTTGACCTGCACAGGACAGCCCCAAGAATAACACCATGTGCTTGAGAGCATTACCCAAACACTTCTTGAACCGTCAGGTGGATGCTGTGACCACTTCCCTGAGGGGCCTGTTCCAGTGCCCAGCCACCCTCTGGGTGAAGAACCTTTTCATAATATCCAACCTCAACATCCCCTGACACAACTTCAGGCCATTCCCTTGGGCCCTGTCACTGGTCACCACAGAGAAGAGATCAGTGCCTGCCCCTGCTCTTCCACTCACAAGGAAGTTGCAGACTGCAATGAGGTCTCCCCTCAGTCTCCTCCAGGCTGAACAGACCCAGGGACCTCAGCTGCTCCTTGTATGGCTTCTGCTCTAGATTCTTCACCTTCTCCATTACTGTCCTTTGGGCACTCGCTAATAGCTTTGTATTCTTTTTTATATTGTGGCACCCAAAACTGCCCCCAGCACTCGAGCTGGGGCCACCCCAGTGCAGAGCAGAGCAGGACAATCCCCTCCCTTGCCCGGCTGGTGATGCTGTGCCTGATGCACCCCAGGACAGGGCTGGCCCTCCTGGCTGCCAGGGCACTGCTGACTCATGTTCAACTTGCCCTCAACAGAGACCCCCAGGTCCCTTTCTGGGGCACTGCTTTCCAGCATCTTGTTCCCCAGTTTGTCTGTACACCCAGGGCTGACCTAGGTGTCCCTAGAGCAGAATCCAGCACTTTGCCTTGTTAAATGCTATACCATTGGTGATTGCCCTGTTCTCTGATTTGTCAAGGTCTCTACAGGGCCTCTCTACCTTTGAGGGAGTTGACAACTCCTCTCACTGGCACACTTAGCATACGTTTGAGTCCTGAATGCAAGTTGTTCATGGAAATATTGAAGAGAGCTGGGCCTAAGGTGGAGCCTTGGGGGAACCCCAGCAGCCACCCATCAGCCTGGTGTAAGCCCACATAAGCTGTTGAAAGAAGCTAGGCAAAACACCTCTCCCCAACCTCCTAATAGTTTTGACCAGAGATAAAGGGTGGTACCAAATGGCAGGGTTTGAAAAAGTTTTGGCCACTCCAAACCTTAAAATGGAAAACCCCTCAAAGTTAGAGTATATGTGTACTGCTTTAGCCAAAGAGATTCTTTGTGCAGCCAGCAGGACAGAAGAAATACTTAGTGAGCTAACTCATGGGTGAAGGAATTTTTGTTGTAACAGGTGATAAGATGGCAGCAAAGCATTTGCCTTTTACTGTGGAACTGTTCTTAGGCAGCACAAAACTTGCACAATGCCCAAGCTATTTAACATTTGAATATCTTACTTGGTGACTGAAGGGACTGACTGACACAGCCCCCTGCTATCAGTAACAGTAGTCTCAGAAGAATCTTTGACTGCTAGTATACAATGTTGTGTGTTTCTCTGTCATCTCTTAAAGGGAGTATTGATGGATTTGAAGAGACAAGTGGAGGAAGAGGACATAATAATACCCTAGTACAGGTTACATGAATTCACATAGAAATACCTAAATTAACAAGCTTGTTTTTTTGGCTGCTGAATGATTATGTTGGTGATGTCTCCCATGTGTCTGCACTCAAATGTCTAAGCAATATGCTCAGTAGCTAGTATAGATATTTTGGCCAGTTAAATGTACTCATTTTTGTAAATCCTGCCTCTACTTGAAATGTCTCAGCTACATAGGGATGACTGGAATGGTAATATATATTATTACTTTGAAGTGGCAGTTATTATCCTTCACATAGCATAGCCTATTAGGAAAAGTGCTCTGCAGAAGAAATAATGTATTTTTTGTGTTTAAGGTAAATATTTCACCACTCGTGGAAGGCAAAAATAAATAGAAATGCATGCTTTTGTGATATGAGAGAGAAAATACACCTTTTTTTTTCCTCTTACTGCATCTCAAATTATACCAGCCACAATGAATCATGTATGGGATGACATCCATATGCATAAACATATGCATTTTTCCATATGCGAAAACATATATAGCATTGAAGCAAATGCAGTTAAACTTCACCTGCAACTGCTTTTTTAAAGCCATATATATATGTATATTTTGTTTAGGGATCTGCAAAAAGAAGCACATCATTTTGCATGTTATCAACAGCTGAAATTTGTGATACTGAAGCTTGACCTCAGGGATGTAGGTTTGTGAGAGAAGTCTTCATCAAGTGACTACAGTGGTCTAGCAAGCCATCAGTTCAGTCATATATGGAAAGAGAAACTTTAAAAGCTTGTAATGAAATCACATGTTGTTTTCTTTGTATTTATAATAATTTAAAATAATCCTTATTGTGTTTAAATTTTGAAAATATACATGTCTAATATTAGCATTTAATTTGTCTTAAAGCTTATTTTAAACTACTAATATATACCAAGTTTATTATTAGCATGGAAGAAGACTTAAAACAGAATATAAAGAAATATTTTAACATTCTGAAAGAGTTTGACTACTGTTCCTTTACGTATGGGCACATGAAATGTGATAAATGAAATAATTTTACTCATGCTTGTGTCATTATCTTTAAAATTTAGATCCTGGATTGGATCCCTATCTGGCACAGGCTTACTGCTATCCAGAGTTTGTGAAGAGTAATAGGATTCTTTTTGGCAGAACTTCATGAAACTTGTAATTTGCAAGGTGGTTTTAAATTAGACAGAAATATTTTGCTCATTTCCAGTATTAGCCAGGTGAGGTGTCTGGCACCAGTTCTATAGAGAGCAACTAAATCATGAGGTGTGCCAGCCAAATTTGGTGCACTGTGTAATGAAAATTTGGAGTATATAGAATTCCTGCTTCATGGAAGTGGCAGTATTGGTTTCCAGTGAAGCCACAATTTCACTGATTTTTTGTGCATTTATTACTGCTGATACTCACCCCATAAGGGAAGTAAACTGATGATCTCATTGTGTACATAAATTACTGTTTGATCTGTCTTTACACCCTTTTAACCAGGTAAACCATACACAAACTTAATGCTGTAGGATTAGAGCATTTTTCAATATTCTGATCCTAATCCATAAACTGTAGTGAAGACTAACAGTACTGAGCATTGATGTTGCATTTTACCATCAGAGTACAAGTGTGTCTAATTCTGACTGGGAGGTGTGAGCCCTTTTGGCCAACTGAACAATGCTGAATCTCTCAAGGTCTATCCAACCTACTTGTTTCATTTTCTTTGGGTTTCAGCCTTTTGCAATTATTTATCAGTCTGAGTTAGAATAGCTTTTCACTCACGTAAGCAAGATGAGACTTACTTTTATGACATTTGTCAAAAGTTCCTGAGGAACTTGAAGGATATGAGAAAATTGGTGTTGAATATTTTGTGCAGTCCTGTTGTTATTAACTGCTGCACTGGTTGGCTTGAAAACTGTAATATGGGAGGCAACTGTAGTGTAACAGCTAGATGAAGAAAGCAGTTCTTTTACCCTCAGGCAGGTGGTTGTGTCTTTGACCCAGTATAGCTTCTTTAATCATTTAGCTACACGGCAGATCTGAGAAGGCTCCAGATGGAGACTGAACCTACGACCCCCTGACATAAAAAACATCTATGATACCAATTACACCATCTGTTGGTCATAAAACCACATTCTCTATCTTTTCTTGGCTCTTGTGTTATACAAAAGCTGAAGGGTGATATTTGGAGCTGTTTGAGTTTATCCATGCAATTTAATGCAGAACACATTTTTTCACAGAGAGGGAGAACAAAGCACAATAGTACTAAAGTTCAATTTACATTCTCAGTCAGTGAAAACAAAAATGAAAATAAAAAACAGTTGTCTGAGTCATTATTTATACCCAAACTATGGCTTCAATTGTAGTTTTTTCACAGTTCTTGTGATTTAAAAAAACCTAAAGAACGATTTCTACCACCATTGTCCCAGCTTCTGAGGGCCCTGCTTTGAAACAAGATTTGTAATTGTAAATAGGAAATTATGGCAGCATTGAGGAATATGCAAATCACATTATTAGCCAATATGTGCCTAATGCTATACTTAGGGGGTTGTGTTGGGTGATAGTGTTTGGAAATGTGTATTACCTGAGTCTGGAGCACTGGAAAGCTGGAGATTTAACCAGTCTTCACGTACCCTCAGAATCCCTCTGGATATAAGTCTTTCCTGTCTGAACTTTCTGCTCAGGCTCATCAAACTATTCTGAAATCCTTAATAGACTTTGAAATGGCATCTCAAATTTTTTCCTCTTATCAGTAAAATAGTTAGCCCTAGGTGATTTATTGTGGCCATCAGAATGAGGAATGAGGTACTGACATACAAGGTGTCATGTATTAGGGATAAAACTGATGGCATAGGTCCACCAAAGCAAGGCCATGAGAGGATGTGTGTTAGTAGTGCAAAATGGGTAATTGTGATGAGGTAAGATTAACATCTTTAGGAATATTGTGTTCAAATAATAAAAAATTTAATTGTAGAGTTTGACTGGATTGTAGTTGTAGATTTATATTTATATAAAAACTACTGGATTGCAGTTCTAGATTTATATTGTAGTTCTAGTTTATAATCACTGCTTATAGAGACTATGTCATCAAATTGCCTGACTGCTTTTACACATATTGTCTTACAGCAAGAAGAGTTTGGATATCTTTCTTACCATATGGTGGTGTGCTGATAGGCAGTCAAAAAGAATAGAAAGCTACTGCCAGAAACACACATGACCTGTGCATTCTGGTATCGTGTCTGATGGATAGTTCTATGCTTTGGGGTCAGTGAAGTTCCTACAATATTCCTTTTTAAGAAACTTTGTGCTCTAATACCATCACTTACCTGTCTAACACAAAAATAAATGTTTGCTATATTACATCAGTGGTCTAGATACACAGTAGGCAGGGAAAATAATTCTTAAAAGAAAGCCCCAAATCCCCACACCTGGACAGTCCTTTTATGTTAGAGAAGCTGGCTTCCTATGCTGAGAATGAAGCAGTGAATAAAGCACAGCTGGCTTTACTGTTAATACATTGTTGTTTCCTTATTATTGCACCATCATTACTTTTTAATAAACCATATCTTTCTTTCAAAAATAATAAATAATCCATATAAATGGAAGGGAAATAGTTGAGAACTGAAACCAAAAAGTTTCTGTAGAATTTTGTCACTGGTTAAACTCAGGAAAATATTTGAGTTTTCTATTTTGAGGTATTCCTTTTATGTACATCTCTATAGAGATATCACAGACTTGGCAAATACAATTGGCTGTGTTGAAGCCAAAAAACAGAAGTAAAGAGGTGACAAAAGCACAATTCAGACACATTTTTCTTCTGCCATCAGAACAATTGGGTATCCCGTCACCAGAATCATTGGTTAAATACTAACATGTCCCTTAAAAGTTATTTTCATGATTTGTGATAGAATCTATATGTGATGGTGAGTATGTAATGATATAAAATATAAGTAATGATGATTTCCCTCAGTTCAGACCCAAATTAGTTGTATTCATCTTCATAAACAAACTTTGAATCTTCAGTGTTTGTTCATGTCAGTGAAGAACACTTTCTGGTGGTACAATTTAGCATTTCAATGTGGTCACAGAGTGATTTTCTATTATTTTATGTATTAACAATAAGACCCATCTTGCTTTTTTAATAAAGATTATCTTAGAAAGGATCTCAAAAGGCTCTGTAATCTGTTTTGAAGTGGCATCAAGTATATATCAATAGCTGGTGGTAAAGTCTAGTCTTAATCTGACACTAGAACACT
>VZTN01028775.1:0-14103 GCA_013400515.1 Erpornis zantholeuca
CTCTGACTGTGCTCCTCCACTTATATAAATACTGAGAGGCAATTCTTGTTCATGTAGCAAAATACTTTTCTAGTTCCTTTGTTTCTTGGTTGTAGCATAAGTAAAATGGCAGAAAGCATCATTTTGCAGAACAGAAAAGGACTTAAGCACTGAGAGAGACTTGAAAAAAATTTAAAAACACTTTACAAAACTATTGCAATGATATTGTCATAGTAACCTATTCCTCCTGGACTGTGATTATAGGAATCAGGGAGTGAGCAAAGCAGTCGTGAGGATTTTTCTGGGTTATCTGGCTTTGAAAGGATCATGTTCAAACCCTGAAAAGATAAAAGAGAGACTATACAGAATGTAAGCTGGACCGTTAAACATTTCCATATGACAAACTCCTCTCCTGAGATCTGACCTGCCTGTAGATTCCCCAGTTTGCAGATCTAAAGGAACCAGGCCCACCCGCGCCTCCTCTAAAGAGAAGAAGCTGGGCCTGACTAGCTTTTGAAAACTACTTTAAAATTCTTGCCAGAAAATACCTCAATAAAAAAGGAAGATATATCCATAAAGCATTCAAAAGAAAAACCCATGAACCAGGATTTTTAGAAAGTAACTTGTCTAAAAATGATTGTAAAAACAATATCCCATCTAGGCATTTCTGAAAGAAATAGCTGCCCTCCACAGAAGACATNCTGACATTTATGCGCATGCATAACTCCAAGCACATGGCTAGTTTCATAAACCACAATGGAACTATCTGCATTCCTAGAGTTAAACATATGTATAAGTATTTTCAGAATGGAGATCTGTAGTCCTAAATCAAAACATTATCTGCCAGCAATAATTATGCTGATGAAGTAGAAAATTAGAGGCGTGAGTAGTCAGATGTAGGTGTTTCTCCTTCAGCCTACAGAGTGTTTCTCCACTATACCTTCAGCATCTCCACAGATGCTATAACTGGATCTCACCTTCCCATGTCAACACAAGGCCTTAGGTAAACCACAGAAAAATTTGGGTTTCTACTGCCTCTCAGGACAGTCCTAGCTTCCTGCCAACCCAAAGCACACACAAAGCTGCCTTTGCACGTTGCATCTGCCCAGGTCACCTGGTCATGTGGCTGATGTCAGATGAAGATTGTAATGCAAGGTCATTCCAGAAAGCTCGTGGCATGTATGACAAGGTCAGGTGGATTTTCAGGCAGTCTAGAATCAGTCTGCTCTTCAAACATAACAGACACCTACGGCAAAGACACAATTATCTCTTTTGAGAAGAAAATATTGGTACTGCTGGACTGTACTACTAATAAAGAGCAAATATTCAGTGAAATACCACAATTCTAGAAACAAGACTATCAAATTGATAATCTTAATCAATTATCAAAGTAGAGTCAGGCACCCAGATTAATATTGATTGAACAGCCATCAAATAAATACAGATGTGAAACCCTTTCCAACCTTAATAGAAGTCAAGTTCAAAACCTCCCCTTGACTTCTGACACTCAAACTACATGAGTGCATGCATTTTAGGAAAGCCTATCACTTAAGCACTTCGAATCTATTCTCAGCAAATGAAGAACAGCTTCCCTGGAAAGTTTCCCATGTGGATTCTCTGTAACTATTGTAAATCCACTCAAAGCACTAATTTCTCATTACAAATTTCCTGTTAGTTAAAAATAGTAATGTTGCTAGTCATCTAGATCATCACATCTTGAGATTGGAAAACATCACTGGCAATTCCTATAAGCTAGCATTTATTAATGGTAAAGCTAGCATTATTAATTGGTAATTGTCTGTTCTGTATTTGGGAATGCTTATGCTCCCAGGAAACCTAGTCACAGGTTGTCTTTCAGCTTAGCTTGAAACCTTGCTGTCAGAAAGGCTAACTCAAAGGCATATCTAGCTCAAGAAATTACTCTGTGTATAGGAATCAACCTGAGGTTCTAAAAGTCTTCTTTCACTTACTATGTAGATATTGCATAAACAAAAAAATTTCTCACTTTTGCTAATTACTCTTAGCAGGTCCAAACCTCATCCCTGCTGCACATCCCTCAGAAACTTCTCAGTAGTCAGCTGAAAATAGCACAATCCAAGCCTGACCTTCTGACAGCCCAGGGATGTTTCACTTCAGGAATCCTAAATCAGGAGTTTTTCACAACTGAAAGTATCAATAGCTACTGTAAACATACATGAACTAAAGAATTTAGGAAGCCTGGTTTCTTGTGTCTTTTCATTTTTGGCTGAATTACTCAGTGTCTCATGGATTAATGCCTCCATAACACATTTTCATAAGGATCTTACAATTCTAATATTAGAAATCATGGTATATCTTTCATTTCTGCAGGCATTTTTCCATTCAGGCACCTTAAACCTTGTGGAACCTTCTTTTTTTTTTTTTTTTNAAAATTTCTTTTTTTTTTTTTTTTTTTTAATATAAAAATAGGTCCTTCTTACTTAGGGTTTAATGCTATCAAAACTGGCAACTTTCTATGGACAACAATTTCCTATCAGAGGAAATTTATTAACTAAAAATGATACTTCATTTGCTTCTACTGTATTCTACAGAGGAAAAACATTCAAGATTCTCAGCCTTTCAGAATTACTTAGAATTTGAGGCCTGGAGTATGGAATGCAGTTTGTTAGGTAGTTAATCCAGGGCTTTGAAATTTTTGCAGAATTGAAGGTAAGTCTTAGAAACTGAGGGGACTTATTGCAGAAAATAGACTTTAGTCAAGTGCACTATAGACAGATTACATCAACTGAAGTAAAAACTTTGCTATAATGGGAAAGAAGATGGGAAGAATGGAGAGTTATTGTGGGTAAATATTTATATATATAAATATGTTAGAGAACATGTACTGTGATGATAATAATTGAGGACACTCTAAATACTAGAACAAAATGTACCAAATTCTTTCACTAATAATATGCTTTTTTTGCTAACAGTTTTTACAGATCCTTAATTATTTTCACAACATATGGAAAACTGCTGGGTTTTGACATTTGTATCCTTAGCTGTGAGTATACTAATTGCACAAAAATGCACAATGATATGGTGATCAGGCTCAAGAACTCTTTTGGGAGAGAAATTGTAACAGAAGTGGACTAGTTTACTTTCTTCACCAATTTTCCCTGCTTTTGTCTATTTCTAATGCTATTTGCCCCCCTCTCATTAAGGATTGTCCTCAGCTAGTCCATGTGTTTGTTGTTTGTCCTCCAACTTTTTTTTATGTGGGTGCTTCTTACCTGCAACTTTTCATATCTTTCCCATTTCTTCGGTCACATTGTTCACATATATAGGTAAAGTCCTTATATATTGTGCCTGGCTATGCCATTAGAGTTTTCTAAAATATTTATAGCTTGTTGTTATTTAAAATATTTTAGTATTCTTAGGTTTACTTAACCATTATTAATTACTAATTAATAGGTATAATTTCTAGCTGCAGAGATCTCTGCTTTGGCTTTGGAGTCCCTCTTAAAGGCAAGACTGAAATACCTTGGCAGATAACCTGATAAAAATAAGATGGTGAAGGGTTGTCTGTTGGTGACGGCCACAAGATTCTGGAACTGCCTTTTGGCAGAGGAAATTTAGGGAAGTAAAAAAAAGAAAAAAAAAACAAAAGCATGTAATTTTTTAGGTGGATTTGATCAGTTTGTCCTACTTTTGAAAGGAGCAATATGTTGTGATTTCTGCAGTGGCAGACAAACAGGTATGATGACTCAGTTCAAGTTCTATAATCTTGTGTTCTCCTTCCATATGCTGGTTGATGATTAAGTCACCCAAGGGAGGAGAGAATTAATAGTCCATGCAAATAGGAACTACTACAGTGACCTGCCATTATGCACATCCGGCACAAAATACGGTTCTTCTGGACCCCTTTGTGACTAAACCATTCACAACCTGCTCCTGCTTTTGTGAGGAGTCAATGAGCATTTAATGAGTAACTTCAGGCTCTGTAGCCTTAAACAGAAATTGCGCTTTTCCTCTGGGGATTTTCTCCTGGATTTTCATTTCTATCATATCAGCCCTAGAACTGAGACCACTCTGTGACCACTTTGGAAGTATTATCTGTTTGGTCAAATTAGGATGACAGTTCAATATTTCTGAAAAAGAGAATCTTGAACAATCCAATAGGAAAATAGAATTCATCATCTTTCGCTTCTTAATATTGCAGTAGGAAACTGGAGAACACGGTACTCACTTTATACCTTACCAGCAGCTACTCAGTCAAAGCAGAATTCATAGCAGATAGAGACAAATCATCTGATGGCAGAGTTTAAAAGAAACCTGTTACTATGACAACAGATAGGGTCAGATAACAAAATGAACAGACACTTTTGATCTTCAAAAAATTCTTTTTCCTTTGCTCTCTCCTCTGTTATCTCGACCACTCCATCAAACACCTAGCGGATAACAGAGTTGAAAACCCAATCGACCTTCAAGGAAGACCAGACATGTTGGAAAGTCTATGGAAAGGTTACTACTACAGTGGAAATGCTTATGATGATATTTTCTCTGTGTATGTGTATGTGCATGTGTGTGTATTTTACCAAAGTAACAGAGTACTGTTCAAAAGGCTCTACAAAAGCCTCTAACATTGCACTGTTGAGGGTTTGTTTTTTATTTTCTAAAATGCCATTCAAAGAAAGAAAGTAGAATGTAATGGGATCTGTCATGTATAGTCATGTGGTACAGTTAACATATTGTGAAATTAAATAAATATTTAAGTACTTTTGGATTTTGGACAAGTAATATATTGTGCATGCTGTATCACCTGATGTTACTTTTCTCATGCTGTAGAAGCTTGAAAAATTCCTCTGAATATGAAGTCCTATAAAAAATTTCTAGGTCATATTTTAGTATTATTTTACAGTATTTCAAAGATTTGCATATTGATAAAAGGCTGTATGTTGGATACTGATGAACTGGAAAGAAAAACAATCCATGACCTTACCACACTTTACAGTTGGAATGACAAATCAGCAAAGAGGTAAAAATAAGACAGCAAAAATACACTAATCAAAGGGAAAATGTTTCCTCACCATCTGAGGCCACTGAAGAAGTAAGCTCCCAGCGCACAACTTAAAAAGTGTGTAGAGTATGGCACTTCCTATATGTACTAGTCCTGCTGTCCTAAAGGGATGTCTCAGCACAGGAACTCAGTTATGTAAATAAATCTGTTTTGGGCCAGGGTTTCTACTCCAGGTTTATTTTCCAGTCCTTACCTATACAGTAGTGCCATTGAATGGTTCAGAGAGAAGGTGACTGTTTCAGAAATTGTGCTGATTTAAGCTAAGTATGAAAGATCTGCAGTAATGTATGCTGTGGGTCAGGAATCTCTCCTGATCACTCTGGTCCATACTCATCCGTGGTACACATGTAGTATTTACTGTGTGCACCAGAGGAAATATTTATTCTGCACAAAAGCAAAAGTTGTGTAAAAATTTCACAGGAGTTTCACACACAAACAACTGATTCAACTACCAGATAAGTTTCCAATCATCAGAAAAGAGAAGATTTGGTGTTATGCTGTCACAGAAATTGCACTGCTGCTTTCAATATTGTCAACAGTGAAAGACAAACAACCACTACCTTCACTTTAATGAAACTGAATTTTTGTTCTTTATGCTTTCAGCAAGAAAGATAAAATCTCTATCTGAACAAAGTTGGTATTTAAAAAATATGAATTTCACTTGACACGGCAAGACATTTTCATTTTAGCTGATTCCACACTAGAACTAAAAATAGGCTCTGATTTCAGGATGAATAAGTCCCTACAATTCCATAAAATTATTTCACACTTCATAAATTGCACAATCTTTTGTTTCACAATCAAACTTTCAAAATAAGTATTTTCAAAATATTTTTCTAATATTTTCCTATAGCGACCAGAAAAGAAAGACAAAAAGTTCATGTTGTCATTACATACAGTTTTGTTGACTCCATTTTTCAGCCAAATATTTATTTAAAATTTGGGAGATTAAAAGTTTCAGAGATTTCTAATTCACTGTGTAATTGATCATACCAACAAGTGTTGGAGTTTGGGTTTCAGTTTTAGTACTTTTAATTTTCAAAATGAATATCTGTATTTTTATTTAGCTTAACTGACTGTAAATATCATGTTCATATAACTTATGGTCACAGTCGTGATGGATAAAAAGAACAAAAAGAGGTGTGCAATAAACATTATAGGTACTACCCAAATTCTGTAAAATAACCCACTACAGAAAACCTTGCACGAAAGTGGTAGAACAAAGCAAGGAATACACATGGCCCATGAATGTAATTCCTTACTATTAGTTGATCCTTGAACTCTTCAAACCTGAAGGGACTCTTCTGTTCTCAGTGAAATACTCTCAAAAGAAAAAGAAAAATCATTTGCATTCTTTCCAAAAGTATCATCCATCATTTTAAAGTAATGGGGAGGAAGAAAACAGACTTTAGGAAATTCTGCAAAGATAGTACTCTCTTTCTAATGCCTATTTACCACATAAAAATATTGCCCTGTTGCCATACTTCAGATTTAAAAAGGTTGAGGCAGCTTTGAATTTTTGAATGGAAACATTGTCGGTCTCTCTCCTCACCACTAACATGGGTGATAACATGCTATAGCAGTCATAGCTTTAACCTAGCAGTTGTTTGAAACATGGTTGTTTGCTTTTTTTTTTTGTAAATTTTTAATCTTCAGTTTTTAAAACTTCCTTGTAATTCCTTACTATTTTCTTGACAGCTTGTAACAAAGAGTGTGAGGCATTTCTTTTTCTCTAGAAGTGAAAACTCAGTGTTTATGTGACTTATGTTCAGGTAAGGTTTCAGCAGAAACATTACACATTGTAAACAACAGGAAGGAAGATTGTTCATCAAAGCCAAGTCTAACTCCTATATTGTGACTTTCTTAAGACTCCTTGTGCCAGCCTTGCAAAATTAAAGGGCTTTGTATTTTACTGCTGGAACATTTTACCTGGTATGTCCTGTAAACCAGAGGCCATTAGAAAACAAAGAAGCCAAAGCAGTTAGAATAGAGTGAAGTGTCAGAAAAATGGAAATTCTTATTTATTTCCTTAGCGGTTGCACAATTCAGTTCAGTGTTTGTAAAGTGTATTTCCTGTTCTGGCCTGCTGCCTCAGGTAAAGAGGAAGATACGTTCAGGAACCCTGCAGCCTCTTCTCGGGGCAGATTCAGCAGCCAGGCTGTACCCTTCAAGGTGGTTTTCTGAGCCATATAACCTTTCTGTTGGCTCCTACAGTGCTGGCAATGAAAAGGTACTCAGGGATTTGGTGGAGCACACAGTCTCACCAGGGAAACTGCTGCATGGGAAAGACATGGAGGCAGTAGGCATTTCCAGGAAATGCACTGAACTGATTTGGAGCTCAGTGATTGTCCTTGCCCTATTTTAAATGTATATAACATGGGTTGTACGACTCTCTCAAAATTATAAGATACACACCTCTAAAAAAACCCCCAAAACCAACAAAAACAAGCAGGCAACTGTTCAGGTGTCTACATACAATCAAAATTATTCTTAAACATCAATGAGTTGGCATCGTACAGCAAGTGTGGATACTAATAAATGAATGTTTATAGAAGGACCCAGGGCATGGGCTTGGGAGCCCCTCCCTCACCTGCTCATATAGCAGATGACAGCAACAGAGAGCAGGAGAGCAACAGCTGCTGCAAACTTCCTCCCCTCCATCCAGCAGGTCCTCTTGTCACGTCACTCAGCCCCTCTGCTGAGGGGACAGCAAGATCCCCAGTTTGTGATAATTTCTGGAAACTGGGCTGAGATGTGGAAGGCCTTTTTCTCAGGCCACTGAAGAGAGTTGCCAGTCACTTCCAGCTATTATTCACCAGATCTTGAGGTGAACCTCAGGAAACAAAACAATCTGTGCTAGATGATTTTCAAAGGACATGTGCTGTATCTAAGGAAGAAAAAATTATTATTAGAGAGAAAAAAAAAAAAAGCTACATATTATCTATTTTATCACTGCATCTATGTCTCAAACTAGAAAAAAAGAAGTCCAATCCCCTTTTCATCTCTATTCATGTGGGAAAAGCAATTTCTGATTTCAGACAACAAATGTCTCTAGATAGTGATTATACTTGTAACACTTACTTTTTTTCCTTTAATATCCTTCCATTTAAGAAAACCCTTCAGAGAAATGATTTTTAGATAATTCCACAAAGTTCTGATTCCAATAAACCTATTAAGGGCCACTGCTCAGCAGCTATTCAACTTGTCTTTTTAACAAAATTAAAATGTGCAGGTGAGTATTGTACTCTATGTCAATAACTGAAAAAAAAGATGTCAAAGCAAACTAAATAATTGCCTAACAGTACTTGTACTAATGACCATAAACTTCTACTATGCTAATTTTTCTCTGCACTTTTAATTACAGATCAATAATACTTTGCAGTTGACATTTAAAAATGCTGAACTGCATGTAGGAACACAGACTGAATAAAAATATACAATGTGATACTGAATTTGCCAAATCAATAAACTTTGCCATTTAACAAACAGTAGAATGTAAACAGTCGCCAAAATTAGCAAGTGTAAAAGACTATGCTTCAAGTGCTTAATTATTTTTTAATAACATTAAGAGTCAGTTCATTGACAAAATTCCACTGCTGTGAAAATCATACATTCTATTGTTTGTTTGCATCTCTTTTCATGGTTTGATCTCAGCTCAAAAAAAGCTAAACAGCACCCACACTTTCTCTTTAGAAAACAAGGTTCTTAAAAAGGTGAATAATACAATTGCACAAGTTTTGGCTAATCTTTCCTTACTAGATAAATGATCCTTTTTTCCTTTTAAAATGCTTTATTGTGACAAATACATTTAAAAAATAGGTTCATGGCCTTAAACAGTAGTTACATATGAGAATATCAATACAATATCAATGATTGTCTTTGAAACGAAAGGTTAAAATCAATAAAATGCCATTTACTTTCTCATACCAACTCATGCTAAGAGAAGCATAAAGAAGCAATTTTTTCAATATTCTGAACTCTTCAGACTGCTTTTTTAAAATTTGATTTTTTTTCTTTCTATTTCACTTTTATTTCAAGTTTTTTCTTCACTGAAAGAGTAGGCTGACTTTTCAGTAAGAGTTGTTATTACTTGAGTCCCATGCACACAAAATATTTCTAACCAAGTTGAATGTGTTTTTAAGTCAGGGGTATGGAAGCAAACATAAGTGAGAATGAAATTATTAAGTCAGTGATTCCGTATGGCTAATTTGTGCCTATTAAATTCAAGTGCTCCTTTACTGATTAAATTTTCTGACCTGTGGTAAGATTTTTGAGTTAAATATGGGTAGCTAGAGCTAAGGTTGTAATCAGAATGACCAGTTCATTAATTTCTACAATACTATATAAAGCATGTGACCCTGCCTAAATGATCATTGTAGTAACAGATGACACAACAGAAATGTCCTTTTTTGGCTACTGTATAAGATATGGCAGACATTCTGACACCAAATCTGGATACAACGTGGAAATCCCAACATGTGAAAAATGCTGCATTTTCTAGAGGAAAAAATATGTGTTGAATCAGGACACCTGTTGAAAAGGATTCCACAAGTGTCTTGTCTGTCCTGCAGCCAGATTTGGAGGAAGAAAAGGATGCCAGGAACAGGTGATTGGGACCTTCTGTCATCTGCCTGTACTCTAGCTGATCAACTAGAACAGTGACTGGTATTTTATTGAGAAGATCAAGTAACTGTAATTTTTGTATCAGGCTGGTATATCCTAGAGTATAAAAAAAATCTGTTGAAGGAGGAAAAATGGATTTTCCATTGGTAAAACATCTCCGCAAATTATTTCCTACAAACTCTATGTGTTTTTTACCTCCTAGAGCTCTCAATCAGAGCTGAAAAAGATCAAGAAATTCTCATGAAGACAGCTGTTGCACATCTTTAAATTTAGAACCCAATTTCGTAACTGTTTTTGACATTAAAGAGCACTTAGTCTTGTAAGTGGTTCAAGCTAAGTCCCCTTTAAATCAATGGATTTACTGTTTCCTATCTGGGTTGACATAGTATCTACATAGTTCCTAGAGCTGACTTAGCAAAGTCTGCTTAGGAGATTTTACACAAAAGTAACTATTACAAAACACACTGAGTGAACAGACTGCCTCTCTAGGGATTTTCCCTATGGAATACCAGGGTTCTGCAGTGACACCGCAGAGATATCTCTGACCCCAGTTGCACCAGCCAACATAAGAATGGGAAGGAGACAGAAATGTGCTCAGAAAGGTGGAATTAAGGAGTGCTCATCAGAACTGCTTTCAGGACTTAGTACTGCTATCAAGCTATCAGGTGGACATAGAATTGTGATTTATATAATTTCTAAATGTTGGTGACCTGGTGTGCATGCCAATAGATGGTGTTCCTAGGCATGCCTGTCCCGAGGTAAGCCTGTCCCAATGTCTGCCAAAGGACACCCAAGCACAACCACAGGCTGGGTGGAGAATGGATTGAGAGAAGCCCTGGGGAAAGTTCAACATGTCTCAGCAATGTGCACCTGCATCCCAGAAAACCAAGTGTATCCTGGGCTGCATCAAAAGAAACATGGCCAGCAGGGTGAGGGAGGTGATTCTGCCCTTCTACTCTGCCTTTTTGAAACCCCACCTGGCGTACTGCATCCAGATCTGGGGCTCCCAACATAAGAAAGGTGTGAACCTCTTGTAAGGAGTCCAGTTGAGGGCCACTAAACAGATCACTGAGAGAAACATCCCTCCTGTGAAAAGAGCCTGAGAGCATTCGGGCTGTTCAGTCTAGAAAAGAGAAGACTCTGGGCAGAACTTAGTGTGTACCTAAAGGGGGTCTACAAGAAGACAGGAGAGGGACTTTTCACAGGGGCTGGCCGTAGAGGGATAAGGTGGAATGGCTTAGAAGGTGAAGGAGGGTATATTTAGGTTAGATATTAGAAAGAAGTTCTTTACTGTGCAAGGTGTGAGGCGCTGGAACAGGTTGTCAGGAGAAGCTGGGGTTGTCCCATCCCTGTACATTTTCAAGGCCAGGCTGGATGGAGCTCTGACCAACATGGCCTAAAGAAAGGTGCCCTTGCCCATGGCAGGAAGTTGGAACTACACATTCTTTAAGATCCCTTCCAAACCAAACCATTCTATGATTCTATGATTCAATTTTTTATGATTGCCCAGAGGACACCAAGAGAGGTCCATTTCTAAACACAGCTAGAATATGAAAGAAAAAACCAACAAAACCAGAAGAAAGAAAAATGTCTCAATCCATTTCACCATGGGCTCAAAAAAACATGTGTTGGCAGAGAAACACAGCATGAGAGCAGAAACTCTAGTCAAGAACAGGAAGAAGAAAATTACAGTTTTAGATAGCCTAAGCTGCCATTGAAATTAAAGTTATGAACTACGTGCTTAGAGTAACTCAATGAGGGAATTCAAGCATCTCCATGGCGTGCTGCAACAGGAAAGTGGTTAGATATTTTTATTATGATCTTGTCCCCTTATTTCAATGTTTTTTCTGCTTATAATACCATGACACTTGTGGTGCTCCTCTTTGGCTCCGTGCTTTGTGCTCTTGGACTGATACCATATGCAATTCGACTGCTACTGCAAATGTTAAACTTATGGTCATCAATGTCAGAATCAGGGAATTACTGTGTCTCAGCTGAGATCACTTACAGCGCTAGCAATCAGTTTCCGCCATTCAGAAAGTGTTTCGTCAAATACTAATCACTAAGAAGTGATATTTTGTTGCAGTAGAATAGAATTTCTGGGCACATAAGTTTCTTTCAAACATGGAAGGTCTGGGAAAATATTTTGAGTAATATTGAGAAATACTAAGAGAAAGTACAAAAAACTTTTGTTTTGTGTATGTTTTGCCACACTTGCCTGTGAGAGTCCAGTTTAGGTTTGCCTGCCAACAGCACAGTCAATATTAAACAGTAACCACTGAGTTTAGTGAAAGCTTTTGGTTTGCTCTGATATAAGCATCAATATGAATACATAACTCTGGATACATTACAGGGCCTGGCTGACCATGACAGGTCAGGATCCAACATGCATTGACAAGTTTCATCCGTATCACTCATAAATTATGAGTGACCCAATTTCACTCACATTAGTCTGCTTTGTTAGTGCCTCTTTAGTTCTCCTTTTCCAATTCATCCTCACATGATAAAAGTAAACTAGAAAATGCAATTACTAAATACAGTTACTAAAAGCATTCCAACATCACATCATGAAAATTTTCTGTTCTCCGGTGAGTACTTTACAGCTGTACAAGAATTATCAACTTTGAAGTATTCAACAGAAGAGAAGGCCAGATTATTCCAAACACAAAAAACTCAGTGCAGCAAATCCTATTCAATCAAGCCAAATGCTATCTAGTTGTTTTTTAAAATACCAACCAACACAGGTAAAACATATATTCCTAATTTAAAAAAAGATAATAACTAAGACAAATAATAGGTGAATATGAAATATTTGAAGCATACTAGAATTGTATTCATTGTCCTAGTGCTCCTCCTAGTTCAGCACTGCTGTCTTATAAAGGGAATATGGACATTGTTTAGATATCAACATATTTAACAGGATTTTTTTAAAGTTGGTAGGAATTATGTATGCCAGCTCTTCCATTCTCGTGAAGTGGATACAAGGAAACACAGACAACAAAGCAATAAAAGGGAAAACTCTAAAGTAAGCTGAATATTTTTATGATGATTTCTAGTATTTTCATCTTAGAGTTCTGAAGAAATTTAATATTGGTGTATCTAAGCTCTTGTCCAAAACACCCTGTTTTTCTAACTGACTGAACTAGTATATCCACAAGCTGATATACTTCTATTTCATCAAGCATGAATATGAAAATTACAGATTAGAAAGTTTCTTAAACTACAAATAAATTAAATTAGACAGAAAAGTTGTGCAACATAATGGTAGCCAAAAAAATAGTAGCTTTTGCAGAGGTCACTTAATGCCTTAAAAATATACCACTTTTCTTTGATCATGACAACAGAAACAAGGACGAAAGAAAAATTTAAATCAACTATTTGATATTTTTACATCACTATTTATAAACTTTTGAACAATTGCCTGACAACTTTCTGTTAACAAACAATAAATAGTATGTTTTAGCAAAGATAAAATATAGAATATTGTCTATTTAGCGTTGCCTATATGACTGGTCAAAATTGCTGCACAAAATGTCTAAGTGTATAATCATCATAGTGCTACTTATCAAGTCAAACCATTGGATTTGAAAGGGCTTCACTAAGTTAAAAAGACTTTTTAAGTCTTTTTAAGGGAGAGAAGGTAAGATACCCACCTATGTCTGGTTGTTGGGAAGACTCAACTCCATGATCCCTTCTGCATTGACTCCCTGCTCAGAGTACCAGAAAGTATTTGTTATGTTCATCCCCAACAGAGTGCCCTTAAATTTAGTTGTATCTCTCTGGGGCAAAACTGAAGAGAGTTTTCAGCCATCGCCAACAGGATTTCCAGATTCCATCAGTGTCCCATGCTGGGAAGTCACATGCAAGTCCAGGGAACTTGGAGCAAGTGGCAGCAAAGCAGAGCCTGGTGTCTCAGGAAAAACTCCTGCTTATGGTATCAGTGCATCTTAGAAGGGAGATGTAGCGGGTTGACCCTGGCTGGATGCCAGACACCCACCAGTGTCACTCCATCCCTCGGCTCCACAACTGGACAGGGGAGAGAAAATATAGCAAAGGATTCCTGAATTGAGATCAGGTTCGGGAGACATCACTCACCAAATACTATTGCAGGCAAACAGACTAGAATTGGGGATATTAATTGAACTTGCTACCAAGAAAATCAGAGCAGGGTAATGAGAAATAAAATAAATTTTAAAAACCTTCCCCTGACCCCTCCCTCCTTCCCAGCCTCTACCTCTTCCCTCCCAGCAGTGCAGAAATACAGGGAATGGGGGTTATGGTCAGTTCATCACACGTTGTTTCTGCTGCTGCTCAGGCAGGGGAGTCCTTCCCCTGCTCCAAGGTGGAGTCCCTGACACAGAAGACAGTCTGCCATGAACTTCTCCAAAATAAGTCCCTCCCACGGGCATCATTCTCTGCAAACTGCGGCAATGTGGGTCACTCCTCCACAGGGTTCAGTCCTT
>VZTN01028779.1:0-23878 GCA_013400515.1 Erpornis zantholeuca
TGTTCCTTTTATTCAGTTTGCACGTATACAGTATTGGTATAAAAGGTTTTCAAGAAAAATTGTGCCTTTTCTTGCATCACTGGTGTCTCTTCATGCTTTTTCTTGAACATGCAGACATGTCTATCCTCAGATGAGGAAGAAGGCACTGAAACTGAACTCTTGAAATGAAATGAAGACATATAGATAAGCAGACATTTCACTCATTGCAATGGAATATGTCTGTGTCAAGGTTGTAACATGATTGAACTAGGTATTGGAGACATTTTAGTTGAATTGTATTGGCTAGGAATCCAATTGTAACATATATAACAAGAAAGAATGGATAATAAAAAGGGTGATAAAAATAGTCCTGATCCCAGGAAGTAAAATGAGGTTTTAAAGGGAGTTAGATTTTTATCCAAGCTGGAGCTTCTCCATTTTAAGCTTCTGCTCTCAGGAAGATACGGAGTTCTAACTTTTGTGGCCTCATCTATCCAATATATGAAAAACTTTATGAAGCAACAGTATGCAATTCAATAAGGAGGGACCTCCTTTAGACAAATAGCAGAGCCTTACTCCTCAAGATTACAGTGAAAATACAGAGGGGAAAAAAAGACAAAATAACCCAGACATGTTTGCTGTGGGTGATGTTCAATCCCCGGCAATTTCTCTGTGTTCCAATAGCTCAAGGAGGACTGGAGCCTCAATGTCTCCTGCTGTGAGCCCCCTGATGTGGTATTTCCCTTCCTTTAGTTACACCAGTATCCCTACTTGACACCAAGGAAAGTTACTCTGGGGTTCATGGTCTTCAGTGTGCACTACAGATACCTCAAGTGGTACCTGTAGTGCAGGTGCCTCTTGAGATGTCTCACTGAATTTCTGTCCAGTTACTGTAATCCCCACTAAGACCCCAGCTTTGGCTCTGGCCCTTATGAAAAGCAAGGCTCTGTAGGATGTTCAGGAATCTCCACAGCTAATGTGTCTACCAATTGCCCAAAGGCACTCCTTTTCCAGACAAAAAATATCCTGGATACTTCATTAGAGCCATGAAGTGGTTTGAAGAAATGGTTGCTTTCTAGAACTTTGTTGTCATTACTGTTCATTCATTTTAGAAAGTAAATAAAGAAAATACAATCTTTTGATGCATTATTCACTTGGCCTGCCATGCTGAGAAAATATGGTTTCTATCAGTCTGGAATTTCTTCCTGAAAAAACCTGTACAGATTCAAAGCAATGCTCTGTTGATTTGACTATATTAATGGAATATTTTAAAGCATTTTTTTTAAATTTTTAGTCAACATTCAGAATATGAAGGTGTTCTTGGCCACACAACATGAAAGTCCACTCAATAAGATCTTTGAACTAGAAAACACGTGGACTTTGGCTTGACTTATTTCCTTCAAGATTCATATTCATTCTCAGAAAATAACTTCTGAGCAATTATGTAAATTTTTGACTTAACTGAGCAATGAAGAAGTGAATTTGAAGGTTTAATGCCTATGAAGTTTCTTAGGGAGGAATATATTTTGGCTGTTTAGGCAAGAATCTGAAATACAGTATATAGAGAGGAAAATCAGGTACTGTTCTTATTCCAGAAAAGACAGCTGGAAGTAATTTCAAATTTAGAACTACTGGCATGCACAGTGCATCCATTAGGTATTCCTGTTAGTCAGCACATTCTGACAATCATCCCTACACAATGAATTTGGAAAAATAAATGATAAAGACCTGCTGAAGGAGAAAAATAAAAGGGTACAGTTGTCTGTATAATATTTCTGAAAGCTTATGACTCCAAAAGTCTTTTCAGACATCTGGGGAGGCTCAAGAAAACTAAGTTAGAAAATTTTTATTTTGTCACTCCATAAAAAGTGTTTTGGGACTGGAAAAAAAATCAGCAATGCATTCAAGCTTATAGCTCAGTCTGGTGTCAGTTGCAAGGAAGCTGGAAGAGAATAAAAAGGGACAAGTGAAAAGTAATATGGATGTTTTGCTTTAAATATGAGGAAACTAAGCCAATGAATGATCAAGATGTTATAAGGCCCAAAAGGGGCTCCAGGCTTCTCCTGATTTCTGTAATTCCTCAGAGGTTCCTCTTCCTCAGTGAGGACTTCAGTAGCTTTCTTTCACCTGTTGTTTTTGGCACTATTTTTGTCCTTTCCAGCACTAGCCTAAGCAATGCAGGCTGGTGCAACTGTATTCACATGCCTGTGTTTCTGCATGCTCTGGACGTCATTTTTTAGGGACAGGACCACAGCCTTATTCCTTGAGGCAGGAGGACTAGCAAAAGGACCTCTTCCTCTCCTTCCCACTCCCCAGGTCACGTGTACTCTCATGCCAAATACCCAGGACACAGAGCCCCTTCATTTCTGGCAAAATTTCATCCTCTGTTTCTGTGTTCCAAGATTTACAGTGGGGTTGAAAACTCAGTCTTTTTCCACAAGTGTCAATCTCCTGATGGGATAAGATGAGAATGGGAACTGCTTTGGGGAACATTCAGACTGCTCTTCTGACTTAAGGAGCTTAATGCAGGTCTTCAGCTCTATCACGGGGTCCACAAGTGTTTTCCCTGCTGGTGAGTAAGGGATACTCTGAAACGTTTTATAGGAAGAAATCTAAGAAACAAGCAATGGAGCTTGTTCTTTTGCTGTGTTTTTTGAGAAAATTAAAGAAAAATTCAGGTAGAAATGATTACTTGCTCAGTTTATTTTCTTTATGGTGTGTTGGGAGACTCTGTAAATGCTCTTGCCTTTGATAGTTGCATTCCTTGAAATTGAAGGAACATCATGACTAACACTCAGGAAATGTGTTGCTGTTTATAAAATGTTTCACCATGGTAATCACAGCTAATGGTAGTGGGGCTTGTGCATGGATGCTGAATGTACCTGAAATATGCAGGAGGGCAGTCTAGCCGGGATTTGCAATGCTGCTGCATTTACTTACACTCCTGCTAAAGGCCCTGCAAAGCCAAAATGTGTTGTTTCTCACAGCTCCAGAAGGATGCTGCAGCTGAGCATTTGTCATAGTTACTTTGCACAGGTCTTATGGGCAAAGGGCAGGGTGCTTCTCACTCCCTTTCCAGTGGCTGTGTGGTAATGCCGGTTTTCATCCACCCTGAGGCTGAGGCAGCCCGTGCTCCCACCTGCCTCCTACAGCGTGAAATGGACAATAATGCAAAGGAAAAATATATCACTTAATGTGTCAAAACGTGTAAACCAAGTCAGCCTCACCTTGGGATGGAGCCAGAATTTCAGTCACCCATGGCTAATTAGTATTTGTTCTGTTGTCCAGCACCATGCTTCTAGGATGTGACAGAGTTTCAAAGGTTATGATTCTGGAAAACATAAGTAGTAATGTTGGTCTAAAGTGACTTGGTTACAGAAAATTTGCTTCCAAAGAATATATACAACAAGAATATTTAGGTGATCAAAGCAGTAAAAAAGTAATACTAGACTGAAAAAAAGATTTTATTTTACTGGAAAATAATTAAGGTGTTTAGACCTCACAAAATAGTGAATTTCAAAATCTTATTTCTGCATTAAAGAGAAAAGCACTGATTTTTAAAACATCTAATGGCTTAGATGTTTAAACCTTTCTCATTTTTAATTTAAAATAACTGTTGGAAATTGAGTTAGACATATTTCGGTTGAGCCAAATCTGCAAATTTAGTTGGAAAACAAAAAGCTGTAGAGGATGTCTTGTTGATGACAGCTTATGCCTGTCTCTTCTCAAAATGTTAACTGATTGAATAATAAAATGTTCAGCTTAAATATATATCAAGCCCTCAAATTTGAGACTTCAAAAATTACACTCGAAATTTGGAGGGTATCATATTTGCAGACCTTTTTTTCCTTGAAATGGTATAACCTGGAACCGCTATTCAATTTTTCCTTTTACTATTTTTCCCTTTTACTCCTCTCTGTGGTTTTTTTTTTCTTTTACATTACCTCATCTTTTTGTACTTCAAATCTGAGACTTTTAAGGTTCTTTCTTGGAAGGCTTAGAACAATTCTTATTTTTATTTAAACCAGGCAAATAAAACTTTGAGACATTTGATATGAATAAAACCATGCTGGCATCAGCTAAACAGAATTCATAGCATTAATGGAATGTGGTAACAAAGTTTAAGGGATTTGGATTTCATCCGAACAGCCTCTAGCCTTTCAGGTGTCTGTACAGTCTCCCCATTTTAATCACTTTTACACAGAAAATACCTAACAGGAAAGGAAAAGGTCCTAGCTCAGAAATAACTAGCTAATTAACATGCACTCAAATGTTCATGCCATGGCCTGTTGCAACTACCAGAGACTCCCAAACATTCATTTCTATGTATCTGTGCTAGGCTGCTCAAATACTAAAACTTGCAAGCATTTTCTCCTTCAAGCCCCTGGCTGCACTCCTTCATCTTATACTCAAATATCAGAGACTAGCTGTTCTTAGAGCCATGGTTTAACGAGTTTTTTAAACTTCTTCATTTACTTTGAAATTTGACTCCCACTGAAGTCACTGGGCATCTTCCCATTACTGGGATCTTTACTGGTGGGTGGATGAAACACAGGTTTCTAGATTCAGTCTCACAAACAGGCATCCAAAAGAGAAGTTGTCTCCAAATTGGTTGTGCTGGACCATGTGTATTAATTCACAGTAGCACCCATGAAAGAGTAACAATATAGATTGCTAGACCTTTACATGCACACATACCAAGAAGAGGTCTTCTGGCTCCTCAGTCTTCGTAATCCTGCTCATTCCTAGTGTGTGAGCTCTGTTAGACACAACACCCTCCTAGAAAAAGTCTAATTGCAGTAATTCATTCAGCAAGGCCAGACTTGAAGAAGGTTAAATACAACTTGGTTTAATAAAGTATGATAAACCACATTATTTTAGCTTACAGAACATAGGTTTAGGTTTTTTCATAGCTGTTGGGGTTTCTTATTAAATAAAACACAACAAGATTTACACAAATGATAGGTACAAAGATTGTTCCTCAATTCTAATTAAGAACAAACAAACCAAAAACCCATTCAAACAAACCAAGCTCCATTTCATATGAATATGAATTTGATCTATTCTGTTTCTGTTGAGTGTAAGACTGGAGGAGTATACAAAAAGCTTCATGGTATTGTAGAAAGATGGGAAATTGCTTATTACCACAGGTATTAGCAATAACAGTGATGGGAAACAAAGATTTGAATGCAAATGTTTATATGACTAAAAGCAATATAGTTGAGTCAATGAAAATATGTTTTTTGCCTTATCACTCTTATGTCTAAATACTTTATTTAGCCATAACACATCACCGGAGCAGACATGAATTTCATTTCCTTATCTAAATACAAACTGGTTTTAGAGCAATATTCCAGCTTTTTTTCTGCACTCTCCACATCTTAAAAATGGACCTCAGCTAGTAAGAAATAATGAACTGGTAATGAGTCCATAGATAGTAGCTAGATTTGCTGTACAAGGTGAACTGTTTGCAATTCAGATAAACTCCATGCAAAGATTATGTGCAGCTGACCAAGTGAACTGACCAAAATCTTTAGATATTTTCTACAAAATGTCAAGATATTCTGCAAAGTTTTTTTTTACCATTGAGCTAGTCCTTGCCAGACAAAATTATTGGATGTCCTTGCATGGTATGGATTATTCCAAATAATATTTATGTTATTAATCCTAACTTACATTGCTTGAGCCCTTGAACTTTAGCCAAGTTTCTGCTGTAGAAGGTGAAATATGATCAGCCACCTCCCCAAAACAAAAAAGCATTTTGGTGTGCTCAGGAAATAGAGAGTGAAGCTGTAAGAATAATTAATCTTCAGGAAATACAGAAGTGTCCAGGACATATCTGGAAAAAAATGACTATGGATTCCATCAACTGTGGTGATGGAAAACCAGGCAATAACAGCTTAAGCGGATTAGACAAAATGCTAATGGAGCATTTTCCTACCCAATCTTATGAGGAAACCTGGAGTGAGGGCTGGGATCTTCCTAGGAGTTCCTGATGATTTTAGTGGAGAACTCACAGCCCTGCATCCAGATACAGGACCATCATGGGGGTCAGAGAGGAAACAAAGAGAATGGGAATCCTCATGCTCCTGTGCCAGGATGAAGTTCAGGATGGCAAAAGCCACCATGCTGAACTGCCAAACTTCCCTCTCGGACTGTGTCATCTTGCATGCAGAACAAGGATTTCATGGAAGAAACTGTCATGATAAACTGCCCAATTTCTCTCCCTCACTGCACTGTCTTCCCCACAAGGCAGGGAAGGCCCATGATCCCTAAAATTATATCTGTGAATAAAGTGTTCTGATATCCAAATCTACAATATTACCATCCAGACAATCAGAACAGAAGAAATATATTACCTACCTGGAGAGTTCAGACTTTCTACTGACAACAGTTTATAACCATTAGGCCAAGAACCATGTCATGGCAGGTAGCAGTGATAAACAATAATGACAACACAGTTGTTGCAGTTCTTTGTGATGTTTGCAGGCCCTGATCATGAGGTGAAGGAAGAGACATTCTTTGCTTCTGATCACTCTCTCTCCTAGGCCAGGAAAAGGTTTGTCACATTAGCCCAGGGTTAAGAAGTACAGGTAAGGATTGTACATACGTGACCTTACATGTCTTGCTGAGGTTTGTGTAATAACGAATACATTGCTGCCTTTACCTCATACACTGTAACCCAGAGAAAGAAAAAAATCCGCAGTTTGCACAGGTTCCTCTATACTCATTGAGGAACAGAAAGAAAAAATGTGAGATGACTTCACTTGCTAGCAGAACTAATTCTGGTCGCTAGCACTGGGGATGGCAGAAGGAACACACAGACAGAAAGCCAAATGAGTTGACAGACTTTCTGTCAAAGCATTGTCACCAATTGCAGGCCAAGCTGAACCAGCCTGCTCTCAGTTCCAGGCAGGGAAACATTTTCTTCCTACTTTGCTGTCCCTGCATAGTCCCTGCTAGCTGTAACTTGGCTAAATGTAACTTGGCTGAATACTATTCAGATTTTGATCCTTTCTCTCTTTCTAACTCTGATGGGTAGACCAAGAAAAAACGAGGAAGAGATCCATAAATAAGTAATTTGCTGCAGCTTCATCTTTGCGATCACATATGCCTTTGCTCATTTGCCATCGCTAAATACTCACAGACGAGAAAAAACTGGACCAGTATAACTCAAAGCAGCCTTTATATTTGTAAAATTGGGTTCATTTTCTTATGAGAATGACTGGCTTAACTTTGATTCAGTTTAATCTGTGACTAAATGATTTAAAGTATATCCAAATAAATGTTGCTGTTCCTCTGAAATAAGATGTGAAAAAGGATAACTTTTTCTGTATTGCTTTAATTTAACAATATAAATTTACTTTTAAATTTATATTGGTGTTACGTTCTCAAGCAGCAAAGTCTTTGGGGACTTCATTTATGTCTTTCTCTCCCATCTGTTTTCTTTTTTCTTTTCAAGGTTAATGGCATGATTACCCAAACACAGTGATTTATTCATCCTTTATTATTCCAAGGAAGTTGTTAACAAGTCATGGATTGGGTGTTAGGTTATTTAAGGCTATTAACAAGACATGCAAATACTCAAGCATGTACCTGTGACTGACATAGAACTGCATTAGTAAAACATACATTATAAAGTTTTCCATGGCTTAAACTGTGTGGGTAGCATGGCTTAAAGGAGTTGTCCTCATCCATTAAGGTCTTCATTGCACAAAAATGCTGCTAACTCTTTCTGACTTTTTAATTGCTTTTCAAAGGGTGCTGGCAGCATGCTGGGCACACCAGGCAGACTCAGCACAAATCAGAGCAGGAGATCAGTTATCAAGCAAGTAATATTATTCCTCAGGAGAAAGCTAATGTCCTGACTGAAGAGGTCATGAAGGGAGGTTGTTTTGTTTGGAAACAGTAAGCTCTTTGGCAAAAATGGAAGGCGAGTCCAAAATAAATTCCCTGAGGTAGAAGCTGTGGAATTAAGGAAGTGGCAGCATTTGCACAGGAGAGCTAAGAATGGGCATGCTTCATAAGTAGGATTTTCTTCAGCCTTCTTTTCGCTGTAGGAAAGACAGTGAAAGAATTAGTAGAGAACCAGGAGAAGTGTAAAGTCTTTCACTGTGACTAAAAACTCCACTCATCAAAGGGATTAAGGTTCAAGGAGGACTCAGCTGTCACCAAGCACAAGTGAGATGATTTGACACAGAAAGGGGATTCACAGAAGTCATTGCAAAAAACCAACCAACCAACCAACCAACCAACCAACCAACCAACCAACCAAAACTCAAACCTTCTTAAATTAGTAAGCTAATTTAGTGAGCACACACTGAGGTGTGTGCCTTGAACCTCCCTTTTTGGCGTAAGAGACACCAGTTGACTAACTTAGAATCATAGAATGGCCTACGTTGGAAAGGACCTTAAGGATCTAGTTCCAACCTTCCTGCCATGGGCAGGGACACCTTTAACCAGGTTGCTGAGAGCTCCATCCAACCTGGCCTTGAACACAACAGGCATCTACCACTTCTCGAACTGAACAACTTCAGTCTGAAGGGTTTGGAAGACAGCAGCCGGGCAGAAATGTTAGCTGAGACCCAAAGGAAGGGAAGAGAGCAGTAAACTGGAGCAGCAGGAGGGAATCAGTACTTATAGAAGCAATTTGAGTAGGGCTTGGTTGAGATACCTCTCCTGCACCTGTCAGGCAGAGCTTGCACCTAATACTGTCAGTCTGGTACCCAACAGCCCTGTCAATGCAGTGCCTAGTCAAATATCTAGC
Organism: Erpornis zantholeuca; assembly: GCA_013400515.1. Classification (NCBI taxonomy): domain Eukaryota; kingdom Metazoa; phylum Chordata; class Aves; order Passeriformes; family Timaliidae; genus Erpornis; species Erpornis zantholeuca. The sequence continues at coordinate 8,747 of VZTN01028779.1, forward strand.
AACATATAGATGGGCACCAATAGATATTTCTCAGAAGGTGGAGCAAAGTATGTCTGTTTAATAGACTCTTCCTTTCAAAAGCATGAATTACTTCCAGGAAATACTTCAGTATAACCCTTACCTCTGAGTTTCTAGCCAAGGGTTTGATCGTGAAAATAAACATACTGAGCATGCAAATTTAGTCTGTCTGGGTTTTGCCTTCAGATCCCAGCCAGACTCCTTTGTTCTACTTTTCCCCAGAAGGAGCAAACAGTGTTGCAACTAAAATAGGTGAGACCATTTAATTTTACACTACAATTTCCTTCAGCAGGAATCCTTTCCAGCATTCCTTAAATGATGGGTCCTTAAATTTAAGGAGCACAAGGCAAAGATTTGTTTTCACAGTGGGCATGATAGCACATGTGAATCTTGTAACTACCTGTTGATTTGACCTAAACATTGGAATTAATAGTCCTCAATTAGTGAGTTTAAAAAGTACAATACTGCTTCAGTCTTGAACCTCTCCAAGCGGGAAGTGAAATGCCGTGTGGCTTGCTTCGCTGGATCCAAGCCATATGCTCTGAACAGAAGTCAGCATAAGGCCAATAACCCACCTGCCTAAGACTGACTTAAGACCACCTGAGAACCTGGCCACAGGACATGTCGCAATACATTTATTTCCAAAAGAAGAGCAGGTTGGACAGCATCAAGAGGTCACTTATTCTACCCATTAGCCCCAAGGCAGTATGAGACATACCTAAATCACTCAGAGCTGTTTGTCCAGAATGTCTGCTCCCTTGCTGGGGTAAGGTACACTGTAGACCTTTCATCTCAGAGGCAGACGAACATGTAAAATTGGATTTTCAAATAAAATTCATTACTACCGCTTTAGAAGTCAGAGTAAAAGGGGATAGCTATTGCATAGAAGCAATGCCCATAACAGTGCCAAAACTCTGGAATTTAGGTAAAACCTTATGAAATGAAGGCCTTGTTGCCATTGTAAAATCATGCCTTAGGCCTGTTTGACTAGAGAAGGACTGTGAGAAAAGTCTGTGAAAAGACAAACAATTAGTTTTTACCCATGAAAATGTAGTATCAACAGAAGCAAGAAAGTTAAACAATAGAAGGGGTAAAACAGCAACATATCCACACCTGTTATTTTTCTGAATGCCTGAATGCTTATGCTGTAGGTGACCAGTGGTAGTATATTGTAGTTAATGATAATCAATGAGTCTATTTTAGTGGTTGAGCAACCAATGGATGAGTTGCATGAATGGTAAACATGCAAAAGAGTATAAATGACACTGGCTTTTGGAATAAATGCAGCTTTTTGTTTGAAACTGTTACTGGGGTTCGTGTGTGTTGTGACCACCTCAACAGGGACACAAAACCACACACAGATGTGTAATGTAGCACATGTGCTAGTTTTATAAAGAGAGAATGCTATGAAACTCAGCTCTGATCAAACACCACTTTCTGCATTGCACTCTCCTGCAAAAAAAATTGCTGAACTTTCAGCTGATCTAATCCATTGTTAACTGTATCCCCTTTCCCTGAGCAAATATCCTGCTGTGCATGAATAATTAGCGGGCTGGTCCGGGGCCAGGGAGCTGAGCAGCCCTGCTCACCTCAGTGAGGCTGCCTGTGCGGCTGTGGCCCCGACAGCCGTCATGGGGGATGTCTGCTTCTCACATCACCATGGCACCAAGTGCACATTCAGCCATTCCATACATTGCAGCACATACGGGTCAGCTGTGATGCCCTGCGAAGCAGCCTAATTCCTCTTCTCTGAGTTGATGTGCTCTATTTGGAAAAGACCCTTTAAAGACCAGTGTAAAACAGGTGTTTTAGAGAAGCTGCATAGTGAGGTAAGTTATTTCTTAAGACCAAGTATGACAAATAGTTTGGAATGCATTCAGCACTGTAATGCTCTTAAGATTTTGGCAAGGTTCTTTGAAACTTGTGTCACATATGTAGTTCACGCAAGCATCGTGATTTTCACCCAGGCTACAAATGTCTATTCACCACTACAACTTCTATTCTCCATCTCTTTGTGACTTCAGTAGGGCACTTGTCTCTCTGTTAAAAACTGAGTGTATATACAAGAGTGCGTCTCAGTCTTGGCCTTGCAGATCACAGTGGATGTACCTGCTTTGAAGACTTGGCTTTAATCTTGGGGTTTGTTTCCTTTGTAGCCTGAATGAACAATCCAAAGTCTGATGAATAGACTATAAATATATGAGCAAATAGATGCCAAGGTTCTAGGAAAAGGAAAATAAGAGTTTTGTTATAAAAGTATGCCAACCTTGCACACAGTAATTTTACAGCCAACACTAAAACCTCATTTGTTGTCACAGATGGAAGAATAACTGATTAAAAATGCCAAATTTCCCTGTCAAATTATTCTTTTATTATAACCTGTCAGAATACTGACTCACAAATTTCTGAATATATAATGATGTTCTGGGCATTTCTTAATAGCAAGCTTTACAAATAAGCTGCCTTATAATAATGAATTATTTAAGACTTATTCTTTTTATTATTAATTTCAATATCTGTGACTTTGAAATCTGAAGAAAACAAAATTAGTTTTAAATACAATACAAATTCCAATATTCTCTTTCAGTCACCTCCAGTAACTTGTCTAAACATCTCTACAAATAGAAAATGTGCACATTCCATTTTATTAATTTCCCTACTAGCTAAGAAGCACATTTTTTAGCGTGAACTTTTTTAAAAATTGAATTCCTACAAAGACAGTTTTTCATGGTGCGGAATTTATTCCTTAAACAACATAATGCGAATCCACAAATGAGTCATCCCAGAGTAGATGAAGACTGTCCTCTCATTTTCTAGGAATGTGTCATAGCCAAAGGCAAGAGCACAAACCAGGTCTCTGCAGCAGAAATGGACATTGGAAGAGTTAGCTACCTATCTCAGCTGTAACTATTATAGGAGAAAAAATAAAAAGGAGATGATAAACTACCTCTCAAAAGATAGTGTGCACGCTCCTAATCCCTTACAGAATGAAGCCAAATGGGTCAGATAAAGTTATCATCAAGCTCGGCTTAAGCTAGGCTGTTTGGCTTCATTCAGGAGGAAGAAATTACAGTGCTCACTTGGATCAGTTATAGCTAAGGAACATTTTAAAACTGCTGCTCCTCATGTGTTCACTAATATATCTCATCTGCAACACCATGCTGACAGTGCCAATGTAGAAGGATTGATGAGAATGAAATTTTGGTAAGCCAGGCCACCACTAGATCCATATTTTACAAGAATAGTGTGCTTCATATATGTTCACTGAATAGGGCTATGACATGGGTAGCTAAAGACAAACTTTTTGACCTGTAATAAACTGCATATTTCATATGGTTATGTTACCACAAAGGCCTATTTAATGTTTCCTATGAATATTTTTTCCAATTATGAGGTTTGAGATCTTCCTGAATCTGAGGTATGTAAGTAGGCTGCATTCTGATACACTACACTTTGAATTAAAGTCCATTTTTGATGCATCAGACGGAAGAGCTTTTAAATTGCATTCATTTTTGAACATGATGTGAACACTTTGCTAACAGCAAATGACAAAGTAACATGGACTGAAGTTCTAGCATTGCTTAAGTCAATGGAATTTTGTGATCTATGTTGATAAGGACAGATTTAAATTATTTATTGGATAAATCAGTATTAGACTCTCTTTGCTACTCTTGGGCTTCTAAACCATCCCATGTGGATATGTATGTCTGTAATCGTGTTTACTGCAAGTCATATCAAGAAGTGCATAGCATATGCATATAGAGAAGTTATGTTTTCCTCTAAATAAACCATCCACATCTGGGCAATGAAAGTTCAAAGCAAATTTCGGGTGGAGTATGATGAATTCCTCCCAGACACCAAGAAGAAATACTTTCTTTTCTGTGTAAGCTTTCTATACCTTTTGAAAACAATCAAACAATACTCAAAACTGGAAGGGTTCCTGCTCTGCAAGTCTTTAGCTCTCACTCTTACCCTCCATTATATATATGAATTATATGTACAAATCCCCTCCATTATATACACAAAATTATATATACAGTCTTTGTTGTGCCTCATAGACAAGGCTAAACTCCAGAGCTGTAATTCTCAGCACATTCCCTATCATATCTTTGTCCAAGTTTGGAAAGAAGGGGGCAAAAGGAAATTTTGAAAACCTGATTTTCTGATGTTCCTCACTGTTCTTTGCAGTCTATATCCCAGGAACACATATAATAATTTTTTTGTAGAAGTTATTCTGCTGAAATTTAATGGTCAGACATAGACCTAAAAACCTCCAAAACAATTGATGGCTGCCTCTACTTAAGGGCACAGTGGTCTTGTCCTTCAGAGAGGCTAATCACTCAGCTTTTGGTGGAGCCACACATCTAAATCAGGGATAAGACTCATTTTCACCAGCTTCAGCCTGAAATTACACACATAAAAATCACATGCTGAAGTGTGGGTATTTATAATGTTGATGTCTACATCTGAAAGCTAGTTGTCTTGAATTTTCTGTACAGTCACTGGAAAGAAATAAGCATTTCTAGGATATGAGTCACCTCATCCTACTGCAGATATCTAAAATATGTCATAATAATTGTTCCCAAGAAGTGCCTGTTTCTTACCAGTGATTATAAAGGAAGTCTTAAGTAGCTCCAGATGTATGCATCTGTATGTTTGAGGTTCAAATTTCCTGAGAAAAATCTAATTCCATTTCATGATAAGGCATGAGTGAAGGACCTCACCAAAATCTGCAGGAAGCACATCTAGCAGGAACCTTTGCTGCACTGGCTGTGTTTGTTCCTAGCTGCAGCACAGGGCCATGGCATGGAGAACCCAGACACCCAACACAGCAGCCAAACAGTGGACAGGGGCTCAGACTGAGCACCACATGCAACAAGCACAAGGAGAAAATTGCTGATGCTTCATCATTAGTGCAAGAGCTGTAGGCACAGTGCTGGGGAGTGGACATGGGAGTCAAGGCAAGAATTGTCATCACGAGTCCATGAAACATGACTATCAGAGTGCAAAATAAATAATAGTAGTAAAAGATGCAAAATACGCTGCTGTCAAGAAGATAATTGGGGAAAAAGCATAGAGAAATAAAGAGTTTTACAAATCTCCAGTGTTGTGTTCTAAGCAAAATCTTCTATTATGAACAAGTGAGCAAAAAGAATCTTAAGCTATGGAGGGAGAAGCAAAAGATTTGTAGATTGGTTAGGTAATGTAGAAATTATAGAATGACAAAGCAATACAAACTATTTTGAGTGCAAGATAGAGACAAATGATGAAACTTACTTTGCAGCAGAACTATGAAGTTCAATGCTACCTGAATAAGAGCAAATAAATGCAAAGTAAAGTAAGAACCAGATTTGATAACTGCATATGTTGGTGATGTAAGGGGGAATTTCTGCACTGCTACTTTGAACATTATATTAAGTAATCATGAGGAGCTTGTTTATTGATGAGGGGACTGAGAAGACAGTGATGAATTTTATAACACAGAGGCAGGAACATAAAAATCGTATGAAGAGAAATTATACCAAAATGTTAAGGAAAAAAAAAACCCACCTGATCGAAAAAGGAGGATGGTACTATAAACAGTACTTAAAGAAATAGAATAAAATGAGACATCACTGAAGACAGACCTCCTTGAACCAAGTATTGATGTCTGAGCTGGGAGAACTATGCCATGCTTGGAGGAAACACTACCATCCTTCCTCCAGCATCTAACATTTCTGATGTCAGCAGGTGATAGACAAGTCAGATGAACATCTACAGCATGTTTCCTGTTGTTCTAGAAATACGTCTCCCTGTTTACTCCTTGAATTCTTTACTCCAACTGATCAGCATACTCTAAGAGTTTTCTAGTAAAACTGTGTAGGCAATTATGGTAGAAAGTGAGAGAGAATCTTTATGAAGTGTGGCACTGAAGTGGATATACTCAGAATGTTTTTTAACATAAAACAAATTATTTCAAATTAAATCACCAGGGTTCTCAAAATGTATTTTAAATTGGTTCATTGTCTCTTGGCCCCTTGCCCTTTGAAATGTGTTCAGAAACAATTTCCTCTTTGCATTGTTTTCTATAAACATAAAGCACAAGCATTTAAGTAGTACATTTCTTTGCTACACACTGTAGAAGAATAAAACAGTAGGAGAGCCAGAACCACTATTTTGTGTGGGAGAAAGATGAGTCACTGACATGAGATAAAATTAAATTGGTTCTTACATAAGTTTATCATAACCTTCACTTCTTCACCATCAAAGCTGATGACTCAATATTTGTTTATAAAGGGTGTTCATTGTCATATAATACCTGGCCGTCACCAAAGATGACATATGATATCTATCTATACCTACATTTTATAGATCTCTAAGAAGATTGCTGCAATTCCTTCATGACCAGATATAGATAATTATACTCCTGTGATAGTTAGAGTCATCACTCTTCACAGCTTTGTGATGGAAAATTAAGAGTTTCTTCTAAATTCTTTAAAAGTATCTCACTTTTTTTTTTTTTGAGCAGAAATAAGGGGAACGATGGGCAATATGAGCTATCTACAAGGATGTAGATCCATACTTCCCTTCCAAGAATGAGAAAAAATGGATCAGAAACATTTGTTTTCCATAGTTATGAATCAATGTAAAATTTCAAGTGATTAAGTCTGAATTATCTTGATCAAGAATGCTAGAAGGACATGAATTTGGTTAATTGTAATTAATTGGTTCCCCACAAATTAATATATTTTCTATGTGACTTAGTCTCAAAATAGTTTTATTTTAAGGAAGTTACTTTGAAAGTCAGTAAATGCAGTGTTCAACTCCCTCCTCCTGCTAAAATATAGCACTCCTGAAGTGTGTTGGATGGTATCTCGAGTTTCCACTTCCACAAAAACTTTAGCCAAATCATCAGTATTGCAAAATCTTAAAGGCTGACCCTAAAGCCTACAAAATTGCTTCTCCAGAAATAAGGCCAACATCTAACAGAGGTTTGGGGTTTTTTTGTTCCTAGGGTGGTACTCAGATTCTGCCTACCTGCTTGTGCACAATGACTCCTGGTGGGAAGTGGCTGACACCATCCTGCTCTTACCCCTGCAGAATAAGAGCCTCTTCACTGTTCCTCTGAGGTCTTCATTTCCACTTTGACTAGATCTGCAATTGCGTGTGCTTGGACATGGTACTCCACTCTTCTTGAAGCTCCCGGATTCTTTGTGATTGTAGCGGGAGCACAAGTACTGCGACTGGTTCTGTGAAAAAGCCGCCTGCTATGGAGAAAGAATGGACTGTTCCACAAATAGGAATTTTGGTCGAGCAGCTGTGTATTAAGAGGCCAAAATTCTCTCAAGCGCCAATGGACATTAGAAGACAGCAGTCTGATGGAAGCTAACTAAATGCCTTCTGGAAGTGCAGACTTTCACCATGTTCACAGTGCTCAAAAGGCAGAAAGCCCAAGGAGAGTAAGATAAAAAATCACAGAGGACTGGTAAAAAGTATGTTAAGAGACTGGTAAGAATATGTTAGAAGATATCTTGAGACCGCTTGATCAGCGTAACTGTAACTGACTAACACTTGAGAAGGAAAAAAATAATGCAGTTATTTTTAATTTTTTTTTCCTCAAAATAGAATGGATCTACATATAGCTACTGAGGAGTAGTGTGGAAGCTGACAGCTGGCCAGAAAGCTTCACAGACATTGACTTGGATACAATCCCTATATGTAATCTTCTACCTGGGAGAAAGCTCATCATCAATAAGAAGCAAGAACCATAAACAACAGATGTGGAAAACACTGCTACTCTAGGGAGGCTGTTATTCGCTTAGATTTCTTTTAGATGGGTGTTAGTAGCAGGCAACCAATAGTTTGAGGGGTGTTCACCTAGAAATCAAAAGGGACACAATATGGGTACCATGGGACTATGTAAGGGAGACTTTGTAAAATTAAAGCTACCCTTTTTTCATTGCCTGAGGTTGTCCGTGTCTTTTGTGTCGTGACCCACCTCAACAGCCACAGAGTAGTAACAGTTCTGTATCTATGCCAAGACATCTTCTTCAGGTAGGTTGGGCCTCCTGCCTTTTTTCCTTTTTTTTCTGGACTATGTAAAGCTGACACTATTTTCTGTAAGCACCATGGAAGGAAAAGCGTATTCTGGAGGAATGTGAGGACTGGTCCAAAGCCCACTAAAGTCAGTGGAACTCTTTCCATTGACTTAAATGGGTTTGAATTAGACCCTAAATGAAGAAAGATGGATCTTCAAGTTCTGGGCTAAGGAAATAATTCCATTGGGAGTGGCATGGAAAAAAACACATGAAGGTAAGAGAACTTGAAGGAAACAAAAGGATCTGAAAACTTGGCAACATCAAATTCTTCAGTATTTTTGAGGTCATAAAAACAGATGGGCTTTGTCTGATGCAAATTCACCCCCCTCTAAGCAGGCTGATTTATTCCTGTCTCAGGAACATATCAAGAACATATGATACTGATCTCCTCGGTTTCTGCCTTTATTTGTGCTTCGCTTCAAAATTGACTGTCACAATGGAAATGACACAATGTTTTCAGCTCCTCCCAGAATGCTGTCTAATTTATCACAAGCAATTTCAAATACGTGGTTATCCAACTTTTCCATTTCTTTCAATTCCATAAGAAGTAAAAATTCCCCAGTGTCCCTTGTGTCCCCATATGGCCTTTCTGGATTGATCATTATCCAAAACTGACTCTTTTATTAGCTGCTGAGTGTTCAGATCCCATAATAAATGCCTCAGAAATGCAAGTGGTGCTTCTATGTTAGCGCGCATGAAAAACAGCTTCCAGGTGAATTGCATAAATTCATATTAAAAAGAATCAGTATTTGGCAGACATGTAGGCATTTAAAACAACACTGATACATTTTTGAAGAAGATAAATCAAAAACATCAGTTGAACATAATTAAAGCAGAGAGGAAAAAACTCTTTTCATTTAGGTTAATGCAGAACAGCTGCCTATTAAAATAATGCAGAAAAACTAAAGGAACCCAAAGGAACTCAAAATAAAAGGGCTGAACGCAAAGGTGAAAATTTAAGCCAGATCAAGAAAACATATCAAATCAGAATTGAAGCTTTTGAAGGAGAGATGTAGTCATGTGCATTCTCATCTTGGAGAAGCAAATACATAAGAACAGCCAATGTTATTGGCTCCTACAGGAGCCTGCAAAATTTTGCAATTAGTCTCTTAAGAGACCTCTGCTTTTCAAATAGCATAGCTCTAGCTGTATGCTGTGGAAGAGATTTGGATATAAAAGCATTTGCTGGACTCCAAATTTTCTCTCCTGGTATAGATTAAGTGTGCTGCAAAGACAGAGCAGGCATGCCAACTAGCAGTCCTTTAGAGTGTGCTTCATCTCTTAATTTAAGGAGGACTTGCTGCCTCAAAAGACTTAACTGTGAGGCAGGAGCAAGTGCAAAATTGCTCCCTTTTGCCATCAGCACTGAGTAGTATGAAAACATATAATTGCTTTCACGGATTGGATTTCTTTTATTTCTATATTTTGAAATATTCCCATTTAATATGTTAAATACTTTCAAGGGGAGGGGATCAGAAGGAAAATATTTACATTAGGTTCCAAAATGTATAGTTTTTCATTAATAAAATGAGAGAAATATTACTTGAAATTCTTTCTTACCTTAACCAGAGAAAAAGCACATGTTGGCCCTCTGTGTTATTCTTCTCATGATGTCTCTCTAACATGCTATACCTTTGAGTATCAAGGACATCAAAAATGCAAAGAACATCCTTGCTTGTTCTGGGACTGATTCGCCTCTTGCTGGATATTCTGAAGGAAAAGTAATGTATGTATTTTCTTTCCCTTTTTAATATAAGTCTTATGTTTGTGCTCAAGATGACAAGTGAGTTTCTATGCTAGTCTTCTTATTTTACTGACAACGCATTCTTGTGTCTTGGACTGTATCTTTTAAGAAACTTCTCTTTAAAGCTCATTCATTTCATAAAATTCCAAAATTCACGTGCCAATCTCCTCAGTTTCCCTGGAGTTCGAATTCTGAGTTTCTAAAATTCTTCAGTTACCTGCCTCCACATTCAAGTGAGAGAGAAAACTTAGCTTTTCAGCATCCACTTGCCCTGTTACACGTGTTACTTTGGATGTGTGAACTAAACTGGACTGAGGAACTCTCACTGGAAAGCATATCAGTGAAAGGAGTGGATCAATGAATATTAAATAAGCTTGGACGGTGAGCCCAGAATTTAACCTTTCTTGCAGCACAGTGGATGAGTTTTAGAGTAAAACTTCTAATCCTTGCNGTCTTTCTAACTAACCATCAATAGGCCTCCATTCTAGATTATGTGTGCATGTGCGTGCATATTTGTTTATTTTTTTATTAGTCAGAGCCAAGTATTGACATTCTAAGATCTTGGCTGGTCAGATAAAAATCTCTTTCTTTGCAAAGATTGGCCATTTTTCAAGCCACAGGAACTTTAAACAACTTCCTGGCAGATACTGAGCAAGCAAGTTGAAGTGGGCAGTGTGATGAAAGGGAAGACCACCTCTTTAATCCTACAAGTTGCTGAAATCTACAGTAGGTTTTTCTATTTTTCATTACTTATTTTATTTTGCTATTTTTAAAAATCTGGTTAAATTCTTTACAGAATATGTAAAGAAAATGTCTTAAAGCACTATGTGCCTTATATTATTTTTTAAAAAAAGAAAGCCTTGCATAATCCTCATTCTGGTGGATACAATGTCTGCATTCACACCTGCTCCGTGGTTACATCAGGCTCCAAGTGGAAACTGGTTCAGCCAGTAGCCTGTTACTTGACTTCCATGGAGATCTGCCTGGATAATGTTTGCAGNTTTCAGCATCCACTTGCCCTGTTACACGTGTTACTTTGGATGTGTGAACTAAACTGGACTGAGGAACTCTCACTGGAAAGCATATCAGTGAAAGGAGTGGATCAATGAATATTAAATAAGCTTGGACGGTGAGCCCAGAATTTAACCTTTCTTGCAGCACAGTGGATGAGTTTTAGAGTAAAACTTCTAATCCTTGCCCCTGTTGATCTTTGAGGGCATGGGAAGATTGGTTATTCATGCAGAGTGAAGCCTTAATGTTTATACTTTCTGGGGATGGGATAATATCTCCTGGAATACAACTACCTTGTTTTAAGGATGCTACTGAGTTGGATCTGAGCAGTCATGTTCTAATTCTCTTTACTTCCTATAGAAGCCTGGTTGGCTAGACCAGAGATCCCTCAAGGTGGCTGAGAAGAGTTCTATCACAGGTGTCTGCCAGGATGAGGGTCATGACTAGCACACAAGTGATTTAGGAAGTTGGTGGGGACACATCATTNACAGTAGGTTTTTCTATTTTTCATTACTTATTTTATTTTGCTATTTTTAAAAATCTGGTTAAATTCTTTACAGAATATGTAAAGAAAATGTCTTAAAGCACTATGTGCCTTATATTATTTTTTAAAAAAAGAAAGCCTTGCATAATCCTCATTCTGGTGGATACAATGTCTGCATTCACACCTGCTCCGTGGTTACATCAGGCTCCAAGTGGAAACTGGTTCAGCCAGTAGCCTGTTACTTGACTTCCATGGAGATCTGCCTGGATAATGTTTGCAGTCTTGGGCTCAGATCAGACCTGCAAAATCCTAGGCTTATGTGAATCTGGCTCTGAATGTGTCTCTAAGAAAGAAAACAGAAAAGGTCTTTGCACCTCCGTAATGCAAGGGCTCCTTAATGCTCATGCTAACAATTGCAGAAGCTGCTGAGAAGGGATTTGGTGAGGACAGGGACAATGGATCCTTTCAAAGTGAGCCCCAGTGTTCTGGCCAGGCTTCTTCATGCATCTGTAGGTGCTGGGCCAGTTTTCCTTTGGCACACTGTGTTAATAGCACCACCAGAGGGGCTCATGCTTCTGAGAACCCAGTGCAAGGTATCTATGAAATCTGAATGAGTGTTCTGATCTTCACACAGTCTGTCAACAGGTCCTGACTCTGGGATTAGAAGGCACTTCTGGGAGGAGGATAGGAGAAATCTGCAGTTAATCAAAATTTATGTCCACTATCTTTCTCTTCTCTATCTGAACTGCATTTTATTGTTTTTTTTCCTTTGTCTTTCTTTTCCCATAGAAGCATTATTTCCTCTGTCTTTATGAATGCAGTAACAGGGTCACGTAATCTATCAGAATGGTTCTAGAATTGCCTGTTACTAATTTTGTGATTCTCAAAAGGATTGTCCTCAGGGCAAAATGTTCTTTTGCTTGGGGGGGATTGGTTCAGTTCCTGGAAGAGACATCCTTGTGTAAAGGCACAATCCTCTAAAGAAACAGGTTACTGGAGGAAGCATAAGGAGAGAAGGGCTTCATCAGCCACAGGTACCCTAAGGAGGAGGAGTAACACTTTTTCATGAGTGATGTACCAGGCTTCTGCTGTGCTGTGAGATGGAGGACTTGTATAGCTTTAGGGCAGAGCACTGCCTGCTCTTACCCTGTACCTTGGGACAGGTTACAGCCAGGCCTCGGCTGTTGTGCCTAATGGTGCACTAATCCCACTTTCCCTTCTTGCCAGAAAAATGCATTGTGCCTTGGGAGATGTGTCTGCACGGCATGTGAACCACATTAACCTCATATGCCATAGGCCAAATACAACTACAAAAGGGACAGAGGTTTCTGTCCAATGCCTAACATACATACTTAATATTTATTCTCTCAGAAGGAGTAAAGAGAATCCTGTGTTTACGCTAATTCAGAGTAAAGATACAGCCAGGCACAGGTTCTTGTTAGGTGCTTGAATGCTAGAGAGGTTTTCATATTTTCATATTAAAATGCTTTCCTAGAAGCATACTGACATTCTGATTAAAAAGATCAGCCTGATACCAATCAGTGCCATCAAAGCATTAAACATGTCTTTTTTATATACTTTAAAAAAATATAGGTTAAGAAAACTTACTCATGGATTTAAACCTTCAACTATTATCACTCAATGCTAATTTTATTAATTTTACTAATCCCAACCTTTTATTACAGTGAACAGTGAGTACTAACTTTTTCCCAAAAACATGCTCCAAGCCTTGCACATGTACAAGGCTTGTGCAAAGCTTCTATCATAGCAGAAAAATCCCTGACTTTCTAGTGGGTCTGCCTCAAAAATTATTTTCTGTTTCCATGTCCCTGTGATATTCAAAACCACGTAACCTAAAAGAAAGCAATCTCGGATGAAGAGCAATGGAAACTGAGCACATTTCAGGTTCAATAAATACAAAGAGAATAGAGACTAATAAGTCTTTTTTTCAGTGGGGATTTGGGGAGAAAACTGGGTATGTTGAAGTTTGAGACTTTTGTCATAAAGAATGAGGTTTTCACCCAGTCTCTGATGTTTCTGCTCAGACAATGAAGCATGAACACTTCTTGACTTTCCTTGCCTCGTCAGCTGTCACAGTGAAAATATTTTTATGAATCTTTCTTCTGGAATCTGGTTTTGCTACAAAAGTAGAGAACTGCTAAGACAGCAATTTCAGCAATGCAGTTTCTGAGGTGGTTTTGTTTTGTTTTGCTTTGTTTTTTATTAATGTGTGATACTTATTTTTCATGCCATGCAGATGTTCCACATAGTCTCCAAAGTTCCCAGATCAATTTTGCAAATTCCTGGATATACACCAATATAATTTCTCACATGACTAACATAAGTCAAGAGGTTTATATAACTTGGCACAGATGGGTTAAAAGTCCATTACAGCTGTGACAATGTGGTGAACTCCAGTTACCCTAAATGATGAGCTGTCTAGAATATGTTATATCTGGCTATTGGCAGGAAAATTCTGGAAGGGAGATTTGTAGGTACACACATGATTTCTGTTTCACATGGATCATCAGAAGTCAAAAGAAACCCTTGGTCCTAAATCACTGAGATATTTTAGAAAAATCCCACCCTAAGTGAGCTCCCCGGGCTGAGCCAGGCAATTGGTAGAAGGATCTGCCATCTTCTCCACAGCCAACCTGCAGAAATACAGTATGGGCTAATCAATGCATGTCCTAGTGGGGGAACAGGTAGTGGTGATGACCTGGCTGCTCCCACGACATTCAGGGAAGAGGAAAGCTTTTAAGTGGATCCACAGTCTGGACAAAAGGTTTCACCACATTTCTGAGTTTAAAAAAAATAAATGGAATAATTCCAGGGACCCTCTTTCTTAATAGAGCAAGCTGTTCTTACAGTAGTATATAGATGACTACATTTTCCAAGTAAAATTCCATCTTTTCATCACTCCATTGGCTCACAGATATACAGGTTTTGCTTATGAAAAAAGAACTGCAGGGAATTACGTTTTGCATATTTCTGAAATATCTTGGGCCATTAGGTTGAACAATTTGCTTCTTCCAGGTACCAGAATTCAAAGGAAGAAGATGGAAGTATTTTCAATTTACATAAGAAAAAAAAAAAGGAAAATACTAGCAGCCAAATGTATTAGTTTCTTACAGATAGCATGTCACTAAATGTTTCACCTCCAAATTAGAAAAAAGTTCCATATTCTCAAAGGAATAAAAAAGCCCTCAGTTCTCCTTAAATCATATCTCTAACAGCCTTGAGACCAATGCAAATACAGAATGATGAATGAGCTACAGCAGCGTATGATGTACTGATGGAACATAGGTAAATGCATTCTGCTCTTACAACTCTATGAACACTTGCAATAAAATCTAATTGCAGGCATCTTCAAATATTGCATTAGAGATAATGGCTTTTGTGTAAATATCAATATGTTGCTTTTTGCTATAAATTACAACTCGGTGTTCTGGCAACTCCATGATATTTAGTGTGAAGTGTTCATTAGGTTTTTTAAATAATAATTTTGAATGCTTTTGTTTTCTTTTGAGATTTATTGCTGCTGTTTCTGAAAATTAAAAATTGTTATTCCCTTGATGTTTTCTCTCTCGTTTTTCCCTCAGAGATTTAGAGAAAATCTGGTTATTTTATTTAATTTGAAAAAGAGCAGATTTCCTAAAACCATCATAACATGGCACTTCTGATATCTATATGGATTCTGCATGCCTGCATATATATAAAAACCATGCAAAGAAAAAGAAATAACTACACCATTATTCATCCTCTTTATAGAAATATAAAATTGCTAAATACTGGAT
>VZTN01028779.1:23906-133902 GCA_013400515.1 Erpornis zantholeuca
AATACTGGATTCTATTACTGTTTACACTTGACTCTTCCTGCTATTCTGCTCTGTTCTAGCAGTGCTCCTGTGAATTTTATTGCATGTCTGTTAGGCCTTCCAAAACCAAGGAATAAATTCTTCATAACTGTCTCAAACTGTCTGACATTTTAAAGTGCTAACATATTTGAAATAGTTTCCTATATCCTGTGCCCCTCTGCATTTTATTTAATGTCTATGTCTGTTACTAGTTAGGACCATCTTTTTTCTTCTTCTTTTTTTCATTTGGAGATTTTACATTTAAATTTCACATATTACTTTTCTCTAAGACCCCTCTGTAGTACAGTTATTGGTATCATAGCTATTCAAAGTTAATTTGGCTATATTTTTTTTTCCATTCTCGCAGAGGTTTGGGGTTTTTCTTACTGCAATTATGAAAGAAGGTTGGTTTAAATTTAGAGCAAGGTAACAAGCATTCACTTTGTTTGGTTGGCCAAAAATGCTGCTCAAAGATTTATTGCAATTATAGTTTCCCTTTTGGAGTATGTATTTCAATAACGCTGTGCACAGAATTTTGTTTAAGAAACAAGTATCTTTCAAAGATTTTGTTATGATTTGCATTTTGTAAAATAAAATCCCTAGTATGTTATGCGAGTGCTTCCCTGATGTTATATGCTAGAATTCAGCTAAAAATATTATTATTGAAAGAAAAGTTACTCATGGTAAAAATGAAGGATGATTAAAACAGCCTAGGCAAATACCTGAAAAATCAAAGAAAAAGAAAGGAAAACCTTTAGTTCAATGGAACATTTTTTTTCAGAAAAAAATATTCTTTCTTGAATTTGCAGATCTGTCTGAATTTCTATCTTGCTTCAATTGCCTCTTTTCACTCTCTAGTACAGATTGACTGTCTCAGTGTCTATAGCTCTGCTGCTTGCAAGAATTGCACTATTTAGCTGGAGCAAGGGAAAGATGTTTAAGAGTATTTTCAGTTTGAAAGCATCTTGAGTCCTTCTCTCGATCTGCTTATGTAACATATTTTCAGTACCTGGGAGTTCAAAGTTGCTAATGTGTTGTGTTTCTGAATGAAAAATAGAACACATTAAATCCAGCATTACACTGTTTTTTAAAGAAAGTTTCAGGGAAATTCATGCAGTTCTGAGTGAAACTCTACCCTGCCTTTAGCCATCCAAGTATTTCCTTCCTTGTAGAGAGGGCTGAATGATTCATTGTACCCAGGATCTCTGTTCACCGGTAGGCATGAAGCTGACGTGACTACATAACACAGCCAGAGAACAGAAGCTCTTCTCAGGCTGAGAATCTGAGACACTGAGCAGCGTCTGCAGAAAGGAACCTTTCCTCCTCAGGATTTATTCATGATATAAGGTCTTGACAGCTGACAAAAATGGTACCCATTTTTCCTTGCAGGGTGTCTGAATTTCTTTGTTCCCAATTCTGGCAACAGCCGAGGAATTTTTCATGAGGAGATGTGCAGTGAAACCAGACCTGTAGACTGATTGAATAAGTAAATGATTTTGTAAAACTGAAGTATTAAAAGAGATGTGTCTGCGCAAAATTTAGAGACTGAGAAGAAGAGATTGTATTTTCTAACTTTATAACTTTACCTAAGCCAAACAAAATCACATTCAGTTCATTCCCCAGACTGAATTAATCCAAGAAATGCAAGCAACTGACACTCCTGGGTCATGAACCCACATCTCACCTAATTTTAGCAAGCCATTTACTAAACCTCAATTTCAACCCACTCTTCTGGTCTCTGTCCCTGGTTTACAAAGATAAGTATGCACTTCTAAGACCTGTCTCTTTGGGTGAGAAAGGTCACCTCCTGCAGACCATCCTCTCTCTCCCATGACAATAGAGGAAGACTGGATGATCAAGCAAGACAGACTCTTTGATAGCCAGTTATGTGAAATCAATCCCCATCCAGTCTACCCATCTCTTACATATATTTTCTTTGTAGAATGTGACAGGTCTTGTTCATTCCAATGTGTTCTATTATGAGCATCTTCTCTTACTAGTTCATCTAAAGTGGCAGAGAAAGTGTAAAAACTAACATGGAGGTGGAGGGTTGGAGGAAGAAAAAGAAGGGCTACATTAGGGGGGTAGGCACAGAAATAGAGAGCTATGGTTATAGAAATCAGAGTTGTATCAAAATGAGGGAAATAAATAGAAAGAACCATAAACTCCAAGCAGTCTAAATATAAAACCAGAATATCGCATGTCAAAGAAATATCTGACAAAAAAAAATGCAAATTCATAAGAATTTGTAACATATCTTTCTCAAGCATATCAGGAACAAGAAGAGTAAAAGAGAAACTGTAGAGCTAAAAGAAGCATTCACAAAATATAAGATAATGGTAGGATAAGGCTAAATTAGATACATATATTTTAATATGAGTTCACTGTAGGGAAGCTTGGGAGGAACTTTGTGGAAGAACCATCATAAGTCCTGCCTGAAACTGAAATTCCAATAGAAGTTTTAGATCTCAGAAAGGTGATAAAGAAAGTCAATGTGCTTCTCTAACTGTTCATTTTTACAAACCATCTAATTAGCTCAAAAAGAAAAAAAAAGTTCTGTTCATCTGAGATGTCTGTGAGCAAGGTGTAAAGCATAGGACATCTGTGTCAAAAGGGACTAACTTTGGACTTACTGGATAAGAAAATGCAAGGAATTAGACCGAGGAAACAAAGAAGTTGCTTTGCACCATGGACTGGCCACAGGACCTTGTGCTCATGTGGTGTCCACGCAGTGATTGTACACTAGAACACAAAAGGAGATTCTTTGTATTGTAGTGCCAGTTTACATGGCAAACAGCTCAGGCCATCTGGTAACCATATACTTTCACTATACTGATGCCTTAAATACCTACCTAAAAAGAGAGACTAGACAGGAATAAGTGAATAAAGGAGGCATTTATTTGGAGGGCCTTCAAAGGNATATGTATCGAGGTCAAAATGAAACTGTGCTTTTTCTGCTCGAGACACTGGCTGTGTGTGTGTTGTTCATTTCATGTCCTATAGCAACAATGGACGACAGGTCACGAGTTCTTCACACTTTTATAGATTTGATCATGCATATCAGCATAAATTTGCCAATTAAAATTTTAGCTAATGATGTAATTTCCCCAAGCTTTCCCCCTTCCCTCCCCTCCCCAAGATGAAGGTTTACACTTTTGGGCCTAGGATGGTCTGGGTGTCCTTGGAGAGCAAGCCAGAGAGGCTTTGTTATGTCTATCTTAGCACAGGAGAGTGGTACCTAATGAGCTACAGGAAACTTCAGAGTTACACCAGGCAGTACAGGATTTAAAAAAATATAAAAATGAAAACCTAAGGCATCAATACAATTGACTTTTGCAACAGTTCTGAAGAATTTGAAGAGCATGGTATTCACGATGGTTTGAGATCTGTGGTGGTTCACCATTGCAGATGAGGCCTAGCCTCTAAAGAAAATGCAGTGAAAGAATGATTTCCTGACACTCTTGATGTGGAGCTCAAAGATAAGAAATCTGCTTTCATGCTGCCATCAGGGTAAAGGATTCAATTCTTGAGTTTAGAACAACATCTAGCTTATAACTAGCAATACCGATGTTAAATTTTTAATATTAGGAGATCCATTGTTAAATGCCTAAACAATTTATTTTGCTTTTTTCTTTTCTTTTCTTTTTTTTTAAGACATTATTAACTGAGTAATTAATGCTAGATGCATTTACAGAGACATTGCAAGAAATTCCTATAGGAGGCTTTATTTTCCTAAATATTGTCATAAATATTGTCTATTGCCATGGACTTACATTACAGAAGACATATTGACCTGAAAGATTTTGCCCTAATAGGCTGTAGTTTAAAACAAACAAAGACCTCTCTTTAGATTCAGTGATACCAGTCCATAATTTTACTGATTTAGGGCAGAAAAAAGATATTTGTGTTGAAATCAACCGCCTCTGGAAAAGACCATCATGGAAAAGACATTGTAGACATATTCAGCTTCTATTTTATGCATATCTGTTACTGAAAAAAAAAAATTATAAATGTGTTGCACATGGATACATACACAAAGATCATCCAGATAGCATAAAAAGAAAGGAATTAAATGAAAATGTGTTTCCATTGATGATATTAAAGACAAAGTTATTCCAAGAACAGAAGAGCAGATAACACTGGAGTGTCTATAAGTTGTTGACATCTGTGCTGTCTCATTCATTTCTGGTTTCTCTACCAAATTCCTTAAAAAATCCCTGCACATGGTGTCACTTCCCTCTCGTATCTTTGACTAGAACATCCCAGTTTCCACTCCTGACTTACAGCTATATAGTTAAGCAAGAGCAAATTGTGCTTTCACTATCCATGCTGATGCTTTTCTTTAAAATAAAAGCATCTGAATGTCTCTGAGACTTTTCCCTCTTATATGATTTGAATGAAATTGGCTGATGGGCCAGAAAAGAGACAAATAAATGGATACACTAACAGTATGTTCTCATCAACTCCATTTCCCTAGAAGACAAATTAAAATTTTTGATCATGTCCAAAACGTTATCTTTGAAGGGATGTGGACCACTTATAGAAAAAGGGAGAAAGAGTCTTCATTGCCAAGTCACAGTCAGCTAAGCATTTCATACCAGGATCCTGGGAGGACAATAGATATGTGTCCATCAAACTCAGATAGTTTTTGCATCTTACTTGGGAATTACCAACCTGGAAACTACATAAGATTTCCATCTGATAAGAATACAGGAAGAGTGAGCTATGTGTAACATTGGCTCTTTACCTCCCTCCCTAATTTTAGCAAGCTTAATGCTTTCAAATACAAGAGTGTCCCACCTCTTGAAATCTTATCACTTCCTACATTGTAGGGCATGTGGCCCCCAGAGAAACTCAGGTCAGTGTGAGCTGAGGATATTTCTCCCAGCTGTGAGAGTCCTTGCAGCCTGAGCCCACACCGACACCAGATCTCCATACACATTCATGTGTCAATAATGCCTATGCACACATTCTGGAAAAAGGAAAATGTCAGATACACCAGCAGTCTAACCAGATGCCCAAATTAAAAAAAAAAAAAAAAAAATTGGAAGCCAGCACCAAATGCAATGCAATTGAATTAGGCAAAATACTGCCAAGGACCATTTGAGAGGTTAAAAGTTTTTAGCTGAACTCAGACTAGAAGTATTCCTGGCTTTGACAACGCAAAAAATGGGGAAAATAATAATCTGTTTAAATATAGCAACAATCAATCATCATCTCTTTAAACAAGCACTACAAACTGTAGATGAAATCTTACATCTTAGCTAACCTTGGCTGACAATAGTCTGATATTAACAG
Organism: Erpornis zantholeuca; assembly: GCA_013400515.1. Taxonomy (NCBI): domain Eukaryota; kingdom Metazoa; phylum Chordata; class Aves; order Passeriformes; family Timaliidae; genus Erpornis; species Erpornis zantholeuca. Next base: position 29,223 of record VZTN01028779.1, read on the forward strand.
CAAACATTTTCTCAGTGTGTATACTCCTCTTCCCGCAGCGAGTAGCTTAAAAGTCTTCCTACTGCTCTCTTTGAAGGACTAGGGTCAAATATTGATTAATAAATAAGCCAAAATAAAGAGCCCTTACAAAATAAACAAACAAAACCCCAAACCAAACCAAAACCAAAAGAAATCCACAACCCCTCAGCTGTAAAATACAGATTTTGTTGGGGTGAAATATGAAAGCTGCCAGCAGTTTTACTCACTGCCTGTGTGAGTTTCACAAGAAAGCATGGGGGAGAACAGAGCTATTTACATGTCCTGCAACACGCTGCAGTTCTGTGGGGCAGGTGGACTTCAAGATAAATAATTTACTGTGTTTGAAAAATGGAATGAGTAAATCTCTGCCTGATTCACTGACACATAAATAAAGCCATTTCAGGAGATGACCCTGCTCATATCTGAGCTGTGAGTATCACTGAAGTTCCCTCAGTGATTTTGAATGTGTACTTGGTATTTCCATAGAGCTACAGTTCGATCAAGCTAAAACTTTCTATGTGTGAACACAGGTGTTTTAAGGCACTGTTTGAGGTTCAGGAGACCTGTTAGCATAGCCAAAACAAAGTGAAAGTGTATAGGGGGATTAAAAAAACCAAAATGCACCACCTTCCCCCAGCAAACAGATAGGAAAGCCAAATGTTCCTAAGAATTCACTGCCACAATATTCCACTTAAAAATTAGAAGATAGTAACAGACAGGAAGAAAAGCAACAAATTAAAGAAAATAACAACAATAGCCATGAAGTCCTTTTTTTTTCAGACAGTTATTCTGGATTTCTGTTAGCACCATGCCAATATTCCATATATACAGGCATTTCTCTCTGCTCCTAGCTATGTGTAGTCCACTTTATAGCAAATTTCCCAGCACATCAGGCTACCCTTGACTAAAGACCCATTGGAATTTTTTTCTTGAAAATAAAAAAACCTATGAAACTCATTATCTTTACAGTCAAATAAAAGTCCAAAGAAAGAGGCAATCCTAGAGCAAATGAAAAGGGAACATTAGTCAGCTTCTCAAATATGCAATGAAATTGTATATCAGTTGTCTAAAGAAACAGAAAACACCTGGTCCTGCAACTGGACGCTATGCAGATCTCGTTTATTCCATCTGAGGGTTTTTTTGTGGTATTTTTCTTTTGCTTTGCTTCAAAGATTTCTGGATATAACATTGCAGAGAGAGCTAAATGACCATATAGGTATTATTTTGTTTTGCTTCTAGATAGAATTACATATATCTCTCCTATTAAAAATAGGAAAATTGTCTTACAGAAAATTATGAAACAACCTGGTGTTTAAAAAGGCTGACAGTTGCAAATAGGCATTCATTTTTGCCATCAAGTTGTACATCTTGTGAAGACTCATAGGTTTTAGGGCCAAAAAGGCCCTTCTGAACATCTTGTGTGCCATATGCAGGCCAACAGTTTCTGAAGCAGTGGCTATGTTTTTGAGTTCATCCTGTCTTACAATTACGTCTATCAGAGTCCAGTTTTTCTCTCTCTGAAATGAGGACTCTGCTACAGGTGTTTTTGGAGTGAGAGGATGGTGGTTTGTTCTGCCAACTTCTTCCCTTTTTTTCCTTTCTTTATTTTTTTCTTTCCTTTTTTTGTCTATTTCTTCCCACTTGGCCTGATTTCTCAGCTTTGATTTGCTCAGCTTTGTTAAGCAAGTCTCCTCATAACCTAGGACACACACAGAACTTCACCCATTTTTGTAACATTTAGTAGTTTTGGACTGTTCTCAGTGTTGCCTCCTATCCTTTACAAAATTCTCTTCCTGTCTCTTTACAAAGCCATCTCTTGTTTTTTGTTTTATTTTTCCCCTTAATCCACTCTGGATGTTTGTTCCTATTTCCCCATCTGCTGTAGAGTCGATGGTGTGTGTAACACCTTGCAGCTGTTCGTGAACATTTGAGTCTTTTAAGTCTCACATTTGCAGCTTCTCCCCCTGCTCCCACGCCATATTTATAAATGTACTCATTAACTTCAAAATCTCTATTTATCACTTAAGCTTCTCCTTTGGAAAGCCCTTTCTAAACTTCGTCCCTTGACGTTTTTTTTTAGTCTTCTCTCTCTTTTTTGAGCTGTAAAGGTATTGGTAGTTATTTGCTGATATGCTGGGTATCCATGGCGAGGTGCTGGCAGTGGCAACTGCAGGGTGGTCGCTGTGAGGAGAGGACACTGCCAGCTCCAGCTGTCTCCAGCTGACCCCTCACAGGGCATGGCTGAGCCCCCCAGACAAGGTGGTGACACCCCTGGGGGTAGTGTGGAAATACGGCATTACTCCTTTGCCATAGGCAGGTGAGATTTCTGAACAAAAAAAATTTTTTTAAGAGAGGAAAAAATAAAAAAAGCAATAAAGATCATGAGCCATTTCCTATGGGAATATTGCCAAATTTTCATTTTGCTTTTTCTCTAATAGAGCTCTGTTTGAAGTATTTAGACTTCTTTAGTATGTCAAAAATATTGTTATTTCGGAATACATATTTTCACAGGCAAAGCCTATTAAGGCTACAAATGTTACTAAGAGAAGCTTTAAAAGGTTAAGTAAAGAAATTCCCATATGACACAAAATTTAGGGTTTTTTCTCTTTCTTTGTATCTTGTCTGCATTCAGTGAAAACTAATTTCTACTTATCTCCTCCCCCAGAAAATCTCTTGTGACCATAAATTTTTCCCTTTAGGAAATATGTAACTCCTTGGGAAATAACACAATATTGATTCAAAATGTTACAATACTGCAGAAGGTATTAATTTTTCATAAGGTGATTCCTTCCTGCAAATTCAATGCATAATTGTAAATAGATTCCTAAGTCATTAATGCTTTTACTGGAATAAAACATTAATACTGCGACCCCAAGCTCATAGCCTACTTAAAAAATACAAAATTTATTATTATTTTCATTCTGAACTCCCCAACCTTACATTTTCCAGCTCTCTGATGTACACAGAAACAACCACTGCGAATAGAAACATCTGAATGTTCATAGTCATTCCTTGTTTTTCCTCATTTCCTTCAAAAATCCACTTGAATAACAGGTTCAGCTGATGCTCGAGGTGATACTGCCACTTTAGTCATGAAGACTGCAAAAGACATGTAGGTATATGACAAATTGTCTATTCAAACTGAATATATTGCAGTTTCTCTTTCTCATGTTTCTGTGTATGGACTTCTGGCTGATTAAAGGGCTGTTTTCACCTAAAAGGGAGACTGAAACAACAAAATGTAATATGAACTGCTGCACTGTGAAGGTAGAGTCCTGTGAGGGCCACAGTCTAAACAAAAATCAATTAAACCAGCATTAAAATCTAGTCTGAAGCGCTGTTTGGATTAGCTTTAAAGTTTTAATAAATTGTCTATTACATGGGTTTGTAAAATGAACCTTCACTTGAATTAATTTGCATACTAGCAGGGAAAAAATTAATTTAAAAGAAGAACTATTATTTTAAGGCCTGCACTGATTTAGCAGTAATAGCTGGGAGAATTAACTACATTAAGTTCCCCCAGTGTGAGAAGCAACTATGATGTATTCCCAAAGCTGCTTGTTAGCCTTGTAACAGTCAAGAAATTAATTCACAACCTTCAGTTCCAGTTTTTCTCAACAAGAAAAAATTTTTCTCAAGCTGGCTAAGCAGATTACTAAAAACTTTTTTCTTAAACTCATCTAAGTTTTGGGTTTTTTAAACTATATTTATGGTCACGAAATTGATGGCAGTCAGGTAGTCAGTACGGCACAACTGTTTCACCAGGATGTAGAATTTAGTTGAAAGTTACAAAAAAAATTGACAAATGTAGGCTCAGACATTTCCTTATTTCAGAGAGAGAAGTGATAAAGTAACTAGTTGGTCAGTCTGAAAATGCTCAATTTATGTTTTTCCCTAGCAAAAGTTTCAGTTTTACAAGTTTTTGTTTTAATTGTAAGGCAATTTTAATTATATCTTACGAGAAAGACATAATAATTTCTGAGGAAAATCCCAGACTTCTTGTTAAGATATTTGGAGGTTTTTTTTTCCCAAATGTTACTCTACTTCTGAGTAGATGAAGTACAGAGAATAAGATCCTCTCAAATCCTATATAACACTAGGATTAAGAATAAAATTAGTATTCATTACTTAAAATGGACAAGAATAGGAACCAACCCAGACACACATTGCACTTTTGCTCATGCAAGGACTGAGGAGAAGAAGTGAATTTTTTTTTTGTGTTTTCAGCTCTTCTCCTTCTCTTTCCACTGTGCACATTCTCGACATGAGTATATGATGTAATTATGACGAGCAAGCACTTGTGTAATCTGTGGGAATAACTCAGCAGGTTCCATGGTCAAATGTATCAGTACTCTTGAAGCTGTAACAATGAATTAATTTCAGGCTCAGCAGAATGAGTGCCACATACGTGTCCTAAGTACAGTGAGATACTGGAACACATCCCTGGACCATTATAACCTTATAATGGGATAGTCTGTCTCCAGTTTCTTAAAGAAAAGAATTTTGTATGGAAAGTTGCACCCATGACTTTTATCTGTAAACAGGATTGTCTGCCAACAACAGCCAAACATTAATTTTCACCAAAAGTTTCAGCTCTTCCAGATGTTTCTTCTTTACAGGAGGGTTAAACATAGTCACTAAACCCAGTCAATGCCTCAATGCCTCTTCATCTATTCATGAAGACACAGAAGGGTAAATGAAACAAAGTCAACTTGGTGCAAATCAGGGTGATTTCAGAGCAAAGCCAATCTGCTGATAGAAAAACAAATTTTGTCAATAATGGAAAAAAAAAAATAGAAAGAAGATACAAAATACCCAAATCATGGAATGCCATGTAATCCTGGAACTATGTACAAGTTTGTAATACCTTCAAAAGGACGTATTTTTTCCTTAAATTGTACAACATGGAAGACAAATGCTTTTTTTCACTTATCATGGGGCCTCAAATTTGAGAATACCCTTAAGGGAAACTTTTTCCAATAATGATTTATTTTTCTTGGATAGTGCAAAACATAAAAACTGTGATAACAGGCAAATACGACTGTGATACCGCAAGCAGGGGAGAGAGGGATGTAAACTGATTGTTGAGTGGACATGTTGAGATTTCAGAGACGGATGAAAGACTGGTTTGAGATTTATTGTGGCAGAAGCTGACTGCCCATTTCCAGTGTCTCACTCTGAGGAAGCACAGAACAGGGTAGGAAGGCAAATTCTTTCAACGCCAGCAGAAATGAGCCTGTTTTCGTGCTGCAGAACCCAAATACCTCCAAAGTATTTTCCACCCACAGAGCAATCTAATTCCAGCCACATCTTTCATCATCTGTGCTCAAAGTCCTTGGGGGTTGACTACAAGGGCAGGCAAGGATTGCCATAGTTATGATGCTTGCTGAACATGCTGGTGAAGCAATTGTTTAATTTACACTTTCCCTTTCACAGAAGGCATATTTCAATTGATAGCAGCCTGTCTTGACATTCAGTGCCTATATTTTGGAAAGCCTACTAAAAACCAGTAGCTTTAAGAGACTTCTTGCCCAGAATTATAAATTATTGTTGCTAGCATCTACAGTATATCAGAGGGTAAGCTGCTCCTTTTCTGTTCCTGTAGTTGACTCCAAGATCCTTCTCCTATTCCTCTCAATGTAAATTCTGTTGACAAAAATAAATCCACAAATCTATGGAGAGAAAACGGACTTCGAATGACTTTTCCTGGGGCTTTATGTAGGTTTGAAGATATGAATAAGAGGGATTCCTGTCGTCATAATTCATTATAATGCTTGGCTTACCATTTTCTTTTGGAGGTTTTTTTTGTTTTACCTTCAGGATGCAGGCACATCACATTGTGCTGCAGTGCATTCCGGGGTCAGAGCATTGTAGCATGAGTTACAGGGAGCTTTACTTGCTCGTCTTGAAAAATTGCATTTGAGCATCTGCTTTCTGGAAGAATGTTAATGGAAGTGATTTGAAAACAAAACAAGGTGAAAAATGAAACTTTTCCTGAAAAGTTGCAGTCCTATCTGAAAATTGCACACATGTGGTAGAATCTCAAAATACATATATATCTGCATAAACATAGTTATTATTAGCTAGTTTTCCAGGCTGACATTTTTTCTGAATGCAGAAAATTGTTGTGATGCATGTGAGAAAGGAATGTAAGCTAAATGATTTTAGCAAATCCTATCGGCATTATATGAATGTCTGGACATAAGAGGAGTTACTTCTGTTTTGACTATGTCAAGTTCTACATTACATGTAAAATGGTAATCTTTTTACTTATTGATAGAGCTGACTGACAGCTGTGATTCATAGCTGCTGTCCCATTTCTGGATGCATACCTGCCACCTGTGGGAAATATGGCTCCTCCCTAAGACTTCTGGATCATTTTCTGGGAAATTCTGAGCATGTGATATACAAAGCTAGTGAACAAGCGAGCAGTATATTCTCACAAATATTCACACACAGATCAACTCTATAGCCCACTTGTTCGATTGTTTAGGTATCAGGCAACCTACCTGGAAATACTTTTTCACGAGATACTCCACATGTGGTACAACCTTCCACAAAAGCAAGTGTTTGTGGGGTTCATCACTGTCATGTTGGACAGAGCTATGGAAGCTTTCTACTTAGAAGAGTTAAAGGTACCCTTGATGTTTTTCCCCAGAATCCCCCTTCCTGACCTTTCAGTTTACTCTGGTCTAGGGAATAACTGCATAAAAGAGACCTTAGAAATAATCCAGAAAAGTGGTAACCCTTCACATTGAACTATTTTGAGGAACACAATGAATACAAACTGAAGTGTAGAAGGTTATGTTTGGACATCACGGAACACTCTTCCCCTGAGGTGTGGGTGACCCAGTAGTGGCAGAGGTGGTGGGGGGATGTTATGGTGTTTCCTTGCTTCAAGATGTTCAAAAGTCATCTAGATATGAACCTGGGCAACCAGCTCTAGTGGCTCTGCTTGAGGAGGGGGGGATCTGGATGTTACTGCCAACCTCAGCTGTTCTGTGACAGTGCCTTTCTACTTGCCTCTGATCTTGTCAGGCAGCTACAGTGTTTATCAACATGAGACATGCAGTTAACTAACACTTTCTATCAGCAGCACATGAAAATAAAGTGTTCTACCCAAATATCTGGCTCTAGAGACAGCAGTCTGTGAATGGAGAATTTCCCAAAAATAACAATAATCTTAGACAAGGTAAAGCCGGTATGCAACACTTCTGTGTGTTCACAGCAATATCTGGGACATCCTGGTAGTCCTGGCTATGAATCAGCATCAATAAAAGAAGTTGCACCTTTGTCACAACAAATTACTCACAAAAAAAATTTAAGCAATCCAATTGTCTGGAACAGAGGAAATTTATGCTGGATAAGTGGCACAAAAATCACAAATCAAATGATGAGATGTGAAAGGTTTAAGCCCCCTGCTAAGTATCTCAGATAAGTAGGCTTGACAGGTTTGGAGGAAACAGCAAGCGACTTCAAGGCCCTCCCCATGCCTCCTACACATATTCAGATACCAATGTGTAAGTAAAGTTACAAAGAGCAACAAATTTACTGACAACACTGAATGCAATCAGATAGTCTATAACACACAATTGCTGTTTGTCACAAGAAGCTTCTTTCTACTGTATTCATAAATATGATATTTCCATGGATCTGTCATTTTGGAACCACTTCAGAGATTGAATTTTGCTTTCTCAGGTTTGTAATTATTTCCAGAATTTACATCAGCTCCAGTTTTAACAAGCACTAACCAAGGTAAGCTCTAAAGTGCCCCAAACAAGAGACTTATTCCCAAAATCTTAAACCCACCAGTCCTGCTTAAATTGACATGATGCCATTTTCCAGCATATAAAACTTAACACCAGTTTGAAAAGAAACAGCTTGAAACATGTTACACCAATGATGTAGAAATTATTTCAATGATCAAAGAAAAAAACTCATTCAAGGCTACTAAAAAAATAAACCAACTTTGCCTTTCCCTTCTTTTCCTAGATTTGATGTTTTTTCAATCCCTTTCTGCCTCTTATATTTCCATAAGAATTTATTTATAAATGGTCCAAAGGGGAGAGCCAACAAAGAGAAATGATGGGTTAATTGGGTCATATTCTCCTCAGTTTTCTATTCTAGCAAAGGAGGAAGGTCATTCAGTCAGCAGCATTTCATTACAGGATTGCATGTACCAACAACAGAGGAATCAGACCAGGTGTTTCTCCACTTCTAAATAGTTTTTTTCTGTTTTCTCTTTTTATTAAAATAACTGCTGTTCTTACCAGAGATGTTCTTACAAAGATGGAGACAGAGAGTTAATAGCATTCATATATTAAATCCTATTTTGAATGTTTGTTCTATTACTACCAGAGGATTGATTTCATTAATCACATACCCTATCAATTCCCGCTATACTTCATGGAAAAGACACAGCTACTGTTTTCTCTTATAATGTTTGCATTCATAATCTGTAAAGTCCAGTGTTACTTAGCCTGAAGAGAGTCCAAACGTTTCCTTTCTAGAGTGCCTGCACAAGAACTGAAGCGATGCAAGACCTTCTATCTTTGTAAGGGATGTCTAAAAATGGGTATGAACACCTAGCATCATTTTTTAGAGCTATTTGGGTTCAGATCCCAGCAGAAAGGACTGGAAGAGTTGCATCTGTCTGGAACCTGTGTAGGAATTGAGAAGTGTCAGTTTTAAACAGCCAAAGGAATCAAGCAGCTACAGAACTCTTCCAACCAGAGGATAACAACATCTTGGCCAGGGATTAAATTCTCCTGTGGCTATGGAAAAAAAAAAGCAGGGATGCTTGGCATCTTGACAGTTAGGCGGAAATAGAATTTGGCAAATATTAAAACTATCGTTTTTTCAACTTGTTGCTTTCCAATTATTATTCTCCTCTTGTTTTAATCAAACTATAATTCAATGTTCATAGAATATTCTTGTGCGTGACTTTTTTCTTTCTCACAAAAACTAGAATGTCTATGAATACATCAGATAAATATATTTCTTCTAATGTGAAAAACCTCCAGAAAACGTCAAAGTTTAATTCTACTAGGATTGAAAAATAGATAAAATATTTTCATAAGTTTATTTTTCAATTTCTTCATCAACTTGTTTCCTCTATGATTTGAGGAAGATGTGGTGATCTTTTATTTATTTATTTTTTAATATCTAGATTTAAGTCTTGAGTCTGGAGTCCTCAGTTCTACTTCCTGAATGTCATTGTTCACATGGAATTAATAAAAAGAACTGGAGAATTAAAGTCAATATTGAAAAAAAAATACAGCATTAATGGTCTCAGTACAGTTCATGACATGAACGTTTAAAGAGAAGAACACTCTTTATACTTTCCCTTGAAAAGGTAAAAACTAATTCCCAGGTTTAAATCCACATTTCCTCTGAGTAGATTTAATTTCAAGCTTAAGTGCAAATTCAACATAAGATTATACAATGGTGACAAGTATGCACTTTTCTCATAAAGCTGTATAAGGGATTTGTAAAATCAGCCTGCTGATGTCACTTGCAGCCAAGACCATTTGCTTTTTGGGGCTCTGAGAAAACAGATATACCCTTTCAGTAATAATATTCTCTTCCAATAAAAAGGTGTTTACCCCAAATTGGAACAAAACTCATAAATTTGAGCTTTTCCATGGAACGTAAATTTTCAAAATATTTTCTTTTTGGAGAATGAAATGGAATATTAAAAAAAATCCAAGCCACGGAGCCAGCTGGCTAAATACCTTAGATAGAAATCACACCAGACCATGGATTTAGCTGCTCCTGGGAGTGGGGAGCCCTGTAAACCAGCGGGGAGCCCCAGTTTGCCTGTCTGGTAGACTGGAGTCTGTCAGGCATTTCAGCAAAATTAATGTGTTCCATCTAGATGATTTCATTTCACTGAATCTGAATTTTCCAGGGTAAACCAACCCACCAGGACATTTGTCTCATTCTATTGTTCATGCTTTCCATAGGAATAATTTATTGTTTTTTTGTCAACGGGTTCCATACCCTTTTGCAGACTTCGTGGCCACACTAGAGTGGGAGTTTTTGTTGCTACTGGACAACCCAACAGACACATCATCTGCAGACATTGAAATGTAATGCCTGCCATAAAAGTACCTCTAACAATGGAGAATGAGGTAAATTCCATATGTCCCCAACATCCTGAGGGTTGTTCTTCTCTTGCCTGTGGCTGACTATGAGAAATGAACAAAAGCTCATTAAAAAAGGATATTAAACCCCAGGTTTACAGTAGGATAAAGAACACATCTTTGAGTTGAACAAAGAAAAGAGGAGCGGAAAAAATTGATATGTCACTGTTCTTAGAGTTTCAGAAAAGCTGCATTTTTTCTTCCTTTTCCCCCAAATTATTTTTCTATCATAATCTAACAAAAATTCCCTCTTGCCATCTGTATTCATGCTATTTAATTTCTATTATGTACATATGCAGATAAACATAAGCTCTGAGACTCAAAAGCAAAACAGGAAGACAGAGGAAATTGCAGGAGTATTTATGGAAGATGGGGAAAATGAGTAATTAATGCTAATAAGTCAACTTAACAATATAAATTTTTACAGACTCTCACTATTAGCAATGAGTTTGAGATATCATCAAATAGTGCTTTAAATTATATCCTCAAAACATCCCTGAAAAGATTTCAAAGCCAAACACCAAATGCTGAAGCAGAAGTCAAAATGCTGAAGGTGATTTCCTGATTTTGGCTATTCAACTTCAGGAATGTATTAAAAGAAATGTGAAGTTTTGTAACTTGTCTTTGAAAAACAGAACAGATAAAAGTTATTTGAGCAAGAGGGTATGCAATCATTACATATTATTTTATTAGTAAAGGTGTTAGCAATTGCAGTGGCTAGTGATGTATTAATATTTCAAGATTCTATGCTGATGAGTTTTGACATGGGAAACATTTTATATGGTGCATGTACAAAAATGTGTGGAAAATCTTTATCATTAAACCTATCTACTACTCTGTCTTGATATCTTCTTTGAAAAATGATAGGTAGAAAATTAAATTCTTGAATATTGTGCCATGTGATGATGGCAAACACATCTGTTTCTACAGAAAGATAAGATTTTTTTTCTTTATTATGAAAAAGTCAAAAAAATTGAGTGATTTCTTGTATGGAATCTGAGTGTGTGCCTTGTCAATATGGAGAAAGTGGTGCTATTTAGACTATTTACTTTATTAAATTTAAAAAGTGCTATGCACTGATATTTTATCAAAAGGAGACAGATATCCAAGAATATGATTTTAGCCAATGGAGAAACAAATAAAAATGAGAACACTCCCAGACTGCAGGTAACAAAACTTCTATTGACTTTTTTCACAATTCTTACACATCAAAGAAATATTGTATGAGTTCACATAATGAAAATGAGCATATCCACAAAGAAGATAAAAGTGTAGATTTTCCCTTAGCTCTTGCATGTTCTTCTTGAACTTCTAATATTTCTATCTTTAAATGCCAGGATTTTGGGGGAAAAGATGTGTCAACAGAATTAACAAATTTTTAAAGAAACATAATTTATGTTTCAGTGACTCTATCCTCATTTTTCTTGGACAGTCGTTTTGCTCTAACTGAGATTCCCAGATACTCAGGTTTTATTTCACTATGTTTAGAGTTTGTGAGGGAGAACTCATCAGTTTTTAGGCACTGTCGAGCACTCAAAGGGTGATTGCAAGAAGTTCAATTTTGGGCAAATGAGCTAACATGGAGTGTAACCAAAGTGGCCAAAATACCATTAAAAAGCATGTGAACTCTATAGAACATGCATTTTGTATTAGCAACAGCAGGGTTTCGCTGCTAATTGTGTTTCAGACCTTCTCATGATTCAGTACTTTCAACAGATACTATGTAATGTGATACTCAAGGATGAAGGAATACACAAGCCAGATTATTCTATCCATTTTCCATGCTGTAAACCTTAAAAAAAAAACCTGACTATTCTGAATGTTTCAGCAGGTTGTTGTGGGCGAAATTTATTCTGCCTTTGTGCATTTCAAAGGAAATGGTCTAATGGAAGTACTGAACAAAAGAAATTGAGAGCTGGAAGGATTGCATTTTTCTCAGCCAAAGCAGAACATAATTAGCAACACGGAAAACTGCAATTGTTCAGGGGTCTGACTTCTGTGAATAACTTCAAACAAACTGAAGAAAGTGAGACTTCTATTTGGAAGTTCATAAGGAACCTGTATTTTATGTGGGACATTATAATCAGGTAACTAAAACCGAAATTAATTAGTATAAAATAGGGTATTACAGTGAGAGCCATTTTGTGTGCATCCATGAACACTAGCCAGTCTTTGTATAAACTCCAGGTAATAAAGATAATAAAGATGTTTTTTGTTGCAGCTGGATGTTGAGGGACACAGATTATCTCAACCTGTAAAACTAAAGTCGAGCAAGTATCTTTCTGTTTGCCATTGTTTATGTTTGCAGTCATCTGATTAAGAACAGCATTATTTACTTTTGTTCTAAACTTTCATCATCAGCAGAACACCTTCTGACTGGTACACATTTCGGTTGGGTTTAACTAAAATAAATGTCTGATAAGTCAGGAAACAATGCTGACTCCCCACTGCCAAAGTTCAGCTGGAGGACCATAACCCCAGAAAACCAGACTTCTCCTGAGTTATCAGATCGAAGTGTAAGAAAGTGGGGAAAAGTACAGACAGACCAGTTATGAAATATGCAGATAAAATGTTGTTTGACCACAGAACAGCTTTCAGGGAGAGGTGAAATGCAGTTCAGGACAAAACTCACTTGAAGTGTTCAACTCTGTTGTGTAAAACCATTAGTCTCATCAGACTTTTTTTTCCCCAAGTAATATTTGTCTTTTAAAATCAAGGGCTTGAATAAATTACTTTGATTTTTTTCTCATTAAAATCCTTCTAACTTGTGAAAAACTTATTAACCAACTATTGTTTCTTTGCAGGAGACATGCATTGCAATAGAAGCAGAGGAAGATGGAAAAAGCGAAGTTTAAAATGGTAAAAGTTATATACTTAATACTTAACAGAATGCTGTCTCATTTTAAATGTTCTATATTTCAAAGCTGACAGGTATAATTTGACTATAAAACATTTATTTCTTTCACATTGAAATATACCTTCACTGTCTTGCACATTATAAAGTTTATTCAAGCATCCTGCAGATTCTAATTACTACTTTAAAAAAGGATATGCATTATTTAGCACACATGCTTGCTGTTCCTAGGCTCAGTGTCTACAAGTGGTACTCACAATTGTAATTACTGAGAATTACAGAAAGCTTTAATCCTGGGCACCTTCAGAAAAATGAAACAAAGACCAAAGGGTTTTTAGATGGAAGCAAGGCTGTCTTCAAGTGACAGGTCCAAGGTATAAACTCAGGGCTATATTTACCTTAATATAGAAGTAAGAAAACTTGTGAGAAGAGACTCTTGAAAAATTAATCCATATAAATTCATCACGAATTTCCAAACTTTACATCACAGTTTATCCAAAGAAGAGGGCATGTGGGAAGTTGGAGTACAAATATAATTGATTAGAATTGATCACTGTAAAGTTCAACATAACTACATTCATTTTTAACCTTGAATGAATTAAGGTAATGATATTTCTATCATTATTATGTTGTATTGTGTTAAATTAATTATATTTATTTATATTTATATTTATATTTATATTTATATTTATATTTATATTTATATTTATATTGTCTAGAGATGTTATATACTGCCGTATAGCATTTTAGGGTCAGATTTCTTTCATTTCAATTGTTTCAAGTATTTGAAACACAAAAGCAATGCTTATAGAATAAGAAATGTAATAAGGAACTGAGAGAAGTGAAAAAGACTTCTGGAGAAGCTGGTAAACTGTACTGGTCATGAACAGTTTTGGACGTAATGAAGGATGAGGGTTGAAGAAAAATAAAAAAACAGTACATTTATCCCATGATCAGCAGAACAAGATCTAATTCTTTGAATTCCTAAGTTGTATATTATTTTATAAAGCTGAAAGTCTTCAGTGCAACATGGTGCATTCTTCTACATTCTACTCTCTTAATTCATAAAGATATATTGAGCACTTTTGTTGATAGTCTCAGGACACTAAAAGTAATGAAGCAAAATCAGAAGTACACTTTCTTCATCCAGGAATCTTATGTGGGAGCCAAAAGCCATGGTAGTATTAACAGTGATCAGGATGTAGACTTTGACCCTGGGCTTCATTCATGGTTAAAGAACAGAACATCTGGACCCCAGAAAACAGACTCATAAAGGGAATTGTACCTCCCTTTATGAAGCCAATAGAACTCTACTCAGAATTACAAAAATACCCTCAGTGATCTCATCATCCTATTCAAAATGTGATCAAGGGACATCGTATTCTGAACTGCATAAAGGTAGACTCTGAATTTTATCAATATAAACAAATAGAGAATTTTTCGTATATTTGTACCCAGGGGCTCAGCTACACAACAGTGGCTGTAGCAAAAGTATATTTTTATTGATCTCTAAAGGTACATTTCCATGTTTACCTGTTTCCTACATAAAACAATCATAAATACTTAACTTCTTCCTCTTCCTTCAATATCTTCCTAAGCAGTAAATTGTGCTGTGTCCGTAGTCCTCTAGTGTAAGTCAGCTTCCGCACGATAAAGTTAATGAGCGGCGTTGCTAAGAGCCAGGTGTTCCAGCCTCGATGAAATGTCTCCTGGGAGCTCAGACTTTGGACCATTAACCATGGCTAATCAGCATGGCTATTTTATAAACAGACACAGATGTCCTTCTAGAACAGTCTTCATTTTAGTGCTCAGGTACCGGGTATTACTTTAAACCAAACTTTATGCATTATTCTGAAGGCCTTTGGAAAGCAGGAGTGGCAATAATGATTCACCTCTTATTTTAATTTTATTCAATAATATTTCTACTTGCTATGGTGGCTGAAGACAGTGGAGAATTATTCTTTTGTTGCAACAGGCCAAATTTACAAGAGCTTGTTTGACTAAATGCCTAGTATCTCTGAAAGTACACAGAATATGTCAAGGTACTGTTTTTTCCCTTCCCCAAACAACATGCGGCCTTTTGAAAGTGTTTTGGGGAAAGAAAATGAAAGATGCCGGATGACAAATGCTAAGTGCTCATTGCTTAGCAAACATGCTGAATAAATATCACAAACTTGTAAAACCATTAAGTACAGAATCTCATTCCACTGAAGCCCAGAGCAGGAAGATAAATAAAGAGTTAGCACTACACTCATGATAATGTAGTTGAAGGCAACCAAGTTACAGCTAAATTGAATGTGAAGAGACATTTATTTTGGTGCAACTATATTGTAACACTGTATTGCTTTACATTACACTTAAGTATTTCACTTTAGAATAATGAAAATAGTCATGACTTAAATGGCACCACGTTACAAAAATTAACATGACATAATGAAATAAGTCTTCTTATGTTAAACTTTAATCTGCTCTTTTTTTGCACACTTTCCTCTGTGCAAAAAAGGAATGGACCATAGATACATATACAGCCAATTAATTTTCTTTCGGTTGATTTACTAATATATAGTATTCCTAATCCTTGTGATCTGACTAACATGCAACACAAACTTTATCATCATTTGCACTCCATGTTACTGCACATGAGAGTAAACAGAAGGTCCAAGAGTTGTCACAAAGCTGTGTGGAAAGCTACAGGTAGGGAGAAGGTTTGTATGTCTAGCTCTCTGCCAAAGGCCAACTGTATAGAAATAAAGGAGTCTACCAAGTTCATTGAAGATACAGGGCCTATAACAATGACAACTTTAAGCATAAACCAAGAGCACTTGTCTGAAAGCAGATATTATTTACTTTCCAGCAGAAAAACAGTCTCAGGTTCTCAACAGAGAGGGATTTGCACAGGATAGCATACATTGCTTACCAAGTTATAGTAAATATGTTTTAGCAGTTGCACCGATGTACTAGCTTGATAAACAAATCTTATATTTTAACAAAGTCAACCTATAGGTGTGTAATTAACCAACAGAGGATGATTAGCAAAAGGCAAACTGAGCACCTGAACAATCCAAAGTTTGAATCTAAGGATAAACCCTTTTGGCCACATAGTTTATCAGTACTTAAAATGCTGTTTAATATGTTTACAGAAGAATTCTTTGAGATTTAAATAGCTTGATAATGAAATATTCTGGCTTTCTATTTTCTTTTTCTTAATGAATTATAAAAATATTTATGAACTGTAGCCATTGCAAATTGTTTGCTCCCAGCATACCAGAACCAAAGGACATTCTGGGTCACCTCAAGGTCAGCAAGTCAGAGCTAGAATTGCAGTATGATGTTATCTAAACCATGTCACTCCTCTGTATCTGCTACTGCTGTCAGAGGCCCAAATATAAAGTGCAAGGAGTGAGATTATGAGCCAGAGGCTGAAGAAGGTTTTGGATCTCACTTGTGAAAAAAAGAAAAAAAGCAGATGAAAAATGAATGTTTCATCTGCATAACTCTCTGGCAGAGCTAAATACAATACTGTCTGGTGTGGTGAGTGGTCAAGTAAGGTTCAGAAAACCAGCAGAGATTCCTCCTGCACAGATAAATGACAAGATATGGATGTGCTCTCCTCACAACCACGTCATTCTTGCCAAGAGCTCTGGAAAATGGTGTATTCAAGCATTCAGATGAAGGCTAGTGTTTACTGGAATCTGCTTTGAATTTCAAGAGGATACATATATTATTAGGCCTCAGAATATTCATTGGCTCCATCTGGGGAAGTAGTTTTCCTACTCTCGATACAGACTGTAGCCCCTGAAGGAAATGCTGCAAAAAAAATCATTTAAATGAATAGAAACAGCATTTACCACAAAGCGAGCCAAAAGTCACAAACTTGACAATAAAACTACAGAAAGTGGGCTGTGGGCTGCTAATCCACAGAAGTTCCAACCCAGTGTTGCTGTCAGATAACTTCCTGAGGCAGATTTTGCTATAAAGTCACTGCTAGAAGTGGTAGAAGATAAAACTTCCCCCAGAAAAAAAAGCAAAAAACCAAAACAACAAGAAAAACCGCCAACCAACCTTTAAACAAATCAAAAGGAAAACAGGATTGTAAACCCACTTTCTTTCCTAACACTTCTGTTCCAATGTGTACAAAAACTCCTTGCTCTGCCACATAAGGTGGTCACACTGGTTATGTGCAGGCTCAATCTTCAGCCAAACTGAGTGGTGCATCCAGCAGGTCTCAATAGCCTGCTTTGGTAAGTTACATTGGAATATCTGTCAACAACTGGCAGCCTTCTCAGCTCTGCCTGGAAAAAGTAGCTTTTTTCACAGAATCGGAGAATAAGCTGAGTTGAAATGGATGGACCCACAGGAATCATCAGTGTTCATCTCCTGGCCCTGCACAGCACCATCCCCAAGAGTCACACCATGTGCCTGAGAGCATTGCCTCTGCCAAATGCCTCTTGAACTCTCCCAGGCTGGTGCTGTGACCTCTTCCCAGGGGAAGCCTGTTCCAGTGCCCAATCACCCTCTGGGAGAGGAACCTTTTCCTGATATCCAACCTAAACCTCCCCTGACACAACTCCAGACCATTCCTCAGGTCCTGTCACTGTCACCAGAGAAAAGAGATCAGTGCCTGCCCCTCCTCTGCCCCTCACAAGGAAGTTGTAACTGCACTGAGGTCTCCCCTCAGTCTCCTCCAGGCTGAACAGACCAAGTGCCCTCATTCTCTCCTCACACAGCTTCCCCTCAAGGCCTTTCACCATCTTTGCTGCCCTCCTTTGGACACTCTCTAACAGTTTGATGTCTTTCTTGCATTGTGGCACCCAAAACTGCCCCAGCACTGGAGGTGAGGCCGCCCTAGTGCAGAGCAGGGAGGACAATCCCTCCCTTGATGCCTCCCAGGACAGGGTTGGCCCTCCTGGCTGCCAGGGCACTGCTGACTTGTGTTCAACTTGCCACTGACCAGGACCCCCAGGTCCCTTTACTTGGTGCTGCTTTCCAGCATTTCATTCCCCAGTCTGTCCATACATCCAGGGTTGGCCTGTTCCAGGTGCAGAGTCCAGCACTTTTATTTGTTAACCTTCATGTGGCTGGTGATTGCCCAGCCCTCTGATTTGTGGAGGTCTCTCTGCAGGGCTTCCCCTCCTTCGAGGGAGTCAGCAGCTCCTCCCCGTTTTGTACCATCTGTGAATTGCTTAGTATCTCTTCCAGTCCTGCCTCCAAGTCATTTATGAAGATGTTGAAGAGCACAGGGTTGGGGATGGAGCCCTGTGGCACCCCACTAATGACAGGTCACCAGTCTGATGTCACCTCATTCACTATGACCCTTTGTGCCTGACCCTTTTTTGGATCCTTTTCATTATGTGATAAATTGTGGATTATTTTGACATGGAAAGTTTTCAGAATTGACTAGTCTTTATTCAGTCTGGGAAACTGCAAACATATTCATGCTAATCTGTAAAGAACAACAATAAGAAGAAATATCAATTTTTCAAAGTTTTCTAGTTTATGATATATGTCAACCCATAGTCTGTGATAAACTACTGCTGGCCTTAATTATCAGATTTTTTTTTTCAGAGCAAGTTGATTTGATGTTCAGTTCAGAAATTATATAGCCAAGTGTGAATCTGAGTGTGAGCTATAGTGAGCTCAGGCAGGACAGATATAATTACACTGTTTAAAGAGAAACAGAATAAAAGATCTTACAGAGTCTCTTGATACAGAGCCTTAGTTAAATTCCATGTCCAACTACTTATATATATGGCCATCACATTTTTTTCCTGTTATAGACACAAGCTGTGCTTCCATGCTTTCACTGACTATTTAAGAACTCAGATATTTATACTGTATCCCTGATGCTATTGTGGCAAAAAAGTTTTGCATTCTGCATAAGTTGTTGTTGTAATTTGAGCTCCTCCTCAGTGTTACTCAGATATCTTTACAAAGTACATTTACAACCAAAATGAATAGATTTTATCTTTATTTGTAGGTGGTGACGCTGTCTGCAAACATTGCTTTTCCATTTATGTGCAGCATGTTGGAAAAGAAATCGGCAAAGTCCTGATTGGAAGAGCATCAGAAGAAAAGTTCGGGGTTGTTTTTCCTTCTTCTTTTTCCTTTCCTATTAACTTATGTCAATTATAATGCATTCTTAAATGCAGGAAGTTTCACAAACACAAAAAAAATCACATTGAGATGCAAAATAACAGAAGTCCAAACTATTAAGTGTTTTGGAATTGCAAGTTGGTCTAATAGGAGATTATGTTTTGAAATAGTATAATACTTTCTCAAGTAGAAAGCAATTTCTGCAATGTTCCTGTGTTTAACTTCACACTTTTGGTGTACTTCACATACATCTTAGATCTGAATTCTTTCTTTTTCCCTAGTTCTGTGTAACCAAGACAAATATTCATTAGAAGGCTAGACCACTCAGTTAACAACACCTTTCAATTATGGACCAGGAGGAATTTCCTTGTGAATAATGCCTTACTGTTGAATTACCATTAAGACATTGAGGGAAAAGAGTCACCCCTATCACAGTTTACCCTGGAAAAGGCAGGTACACTAGCATTTCTATCAAGCCACTGTATTATACTGAGCCAATTTGAATGCACAGGGGATAGAGAAGTAGCTAGGCATTTTTATGGAAAAAAAGTGTCAACATCAGCATACCAGCCAAGAAATACTTACACTCTTTCCTTCTCCTCTTTCCCTTTCTTCCCCATCCTAGACTTTTTCTTGTCTTAGGAGCTTTTACTTGTATTTTATTCCTTGGGACACATACACGTTTTCTAAATAAATATCTGTTCCATAATCATTGCTTATTCTCACAGACAAATGTATGTTGGCTGTGCTGAGTCTCAATATCAGCCTAGAATATGAGATGAGAAAATTGACTATAAAAAGAGAAAGCATTAGAAATCTTAAGTTTTCCTAATCTGTTACTCATTTCCCTCACTGAGTGCATTAGATAATAACTGGTAATGGTATGATTTGGCCCAGGTTCTCACACACATTTGCCAAGTATCAGTGGCCTAATTTTCAGAACTAAAATACTCTCTCTAAGACACACAGACATATTAAACAAATATTTAATATTTCTAGGAAGGGGTAAAATTTGCAATGGCTATATCTTCATTTAGACCCCACCAAAGACAGGATTCGATTTGTATCATACTCAAATTTTGGCAGCTATTTGGAAATGAGCTCCCATGAGTTTAGAAAATAACATTGTCTGGAAAAAAAAAAAAAGGCAATAAACTCTACTCTTACAAACTTAATATGTTTGCCCTGCCAAGACTTTCCCTGAGTCAAGCCCCTCTTCATCACCTGCAATGTGAAACTATCTGTAATGTGAATGTTTATGAATTTCTAAATGGGAGTTTCTGAATCTCAGATTTCAAACTTTGACTGAAGAGCTTATCTTCTCTCACAGCCATCTCTTAAATCCATATGGAAATAAAAACAGTAGCAGGTGACAGGGAAAACTCTTACAACTGTTGGGGAACAACCAGGAAAATTAAACAAATGCTGTTGAGATTGGAAATGTGGGTGCTGAATCATGAAGCAGTTAGTGTGTTAAATTCATGAGTGTGCTGTTTTCATGAAAGGCACTAAACACCTACCTGTGTCAGTGGAAGCAGTGACATAAATGCCAGGTGAGCTACCTCACAGTCACTTGCCAAGCTCTCTCAAACAGTGCCCTTACCTAGGTGTGATTAGAGGAGGTTCACAGAAATTGAGACAACTTCAGGTTATCACTGTTTCAGACAAAAGGGTCTCTGAGGACCCTTCTCAAGCCTAGAAAGCAGTCCTTGTTCTATCAAACAAAAATGGATAAAGGTAGCAGTGAAATCTTTCAACTGACCCTCTATTTGAAAGGACTGCATACACTTACACAAAACCCTTTTCCACTGTCCAAGCACATTTATGTACATTATGGATACAGAAAGAGAGCATGAGGTCATCTCACAGAACAACAACATGTTTTTAAAACATTCCTTGACCATACAGAATACGTGACAATGGAGAATAAGGTTGACATTATTTGAATTATAACCTCTTTGAAGTAGGAGATGGCATTTTCAGTATATTTGAGTATGTATTAGCAAAATAGGGAGATTTTCGTTGCCATTTCCATGCACTATAATTACAGTTATAACTGTATGTACCATAATTATAAACTGGTAATTTATGTATGTACCATAATTATAAATTGGCTCATAGTACTTTTCCCAAGTTTCCAAAGCCACTTTCAAAAGTATAATATTAAAGTTCTAATTTAAAAAAATAATGCCTTAATATTCTAATTGTTCATACCAGAGATAAATGCATATTTGGTGAAACATATTTATGTTTAAGTAGCAACTCCTCCATACTCTCAATTTTATGCAATTTATCAGCGATGCCTCACATCATGATTACAAAATTTGGTCATGTCCAGAAATAGCTGAGCAATACCCTGCATAAGTATATTCCTTAAAGTGTATCTTGAGGTGTAACAGAATTAGATGGTCGTTTCCAGCAAGATGTTGGGGACAGCACTTGTAGACTCATCTGGTCTATATTCACCACAGCAAGTGTGAGGAACAGGATATCTGGCTGCTGCACTGAGGTTTTCCTAGGCTATGACAAAGCTATCTCTACATACATGTTTTAAGATTGACATGAGCTGAGGTCTGCACTGCCACAACAGAACAGGAATTATTCCCCAGGCTAAAGAGTTTAAACTCTGTAAGTTCCGTGGTTAAACATTTGGCTGCAACATAAACATGTCCCTGGAGACAAGTTCTCATTGTATGGATGCACAAACTTCAACAGGAATGTATCAGTAATGTTAAAATATGGACCAGATTTGTCCTGATTACAAGCCTTAACAGAATGAAGGGGGAGAAAAAAGCATATATTTTTAAGTCTAATTATTTCATTGTGTTTGTATTTTTATTCAAAAACACTTAGTCCATAAATATTAGTCCATAAATATTTCAAAGTGGATACATTTTTAGCTATTCAAGAGTGAAAAAGCATCCTTAACAATAAATTTTGAATTTTTACCTTTTATGTATAGACTGTACAGAATCACATAGAACTTCCATTAATTCCTAAAGATCCTTTTCTAATTCTAAGGTTCAGAAATATCATAATTTTCTGTTCTTGTTTAGAAACACTCTGGAGTGTTGTTTAGAAGCACTCAAGAGTGCATTTATGTGGCAAAGTACATCTACAAGAAAAGCACACTTCATGATGGAAACACACACTTTAACTACAACATAGCCAGAGTCACTATTACAACCATGAAGACCTCATTTGAGATTTTTTTGCATGCACCCACCGATTTTTAAATACCAATTCACAGTCAACAACAGGACAGACTCAAGCAGTTTATACCAGAAATTCCTAGCAACCTACAGAATTAATTCACTTATCAAGAAGAGTTTAATCCTGCTTCCAGTGGTTATGAATCATCATAAAATCCATGATTTATGAGATAAATTGTATAAATCGTAGTAGTTACTGTACTGCAAAAATAAAACTGTAGGGCTGGACAAAATATGGTTTGATTTTTTTTAGGTTTTAGCTATAAAATCTCTGGGACTCTATAGACCCAGCTCCAGCTCAGATCTCTTAGCTTAAATTCCAAAGGTGGAGCCCACATTTATTTCCACTCTACATTTCTTGCTTCTAACACTATGTACTTTCAAAATGGAAAAATACTATTTTTCCACACTAAGACATGCCCGTGGTTAACCCTGCACTCTCTGTATGTTAGCTTTAGGTAAAGGCCATAGGGTGCAGACTGCTCAGAGTCCAGCTCCCCCATGATTTGGTGCCTCTCTGGAACACTCCTTCAAGCATTACTGTAGGGTCAGGTTTTGTGAGATAAGAGAGAAAAGTTGCTGAAGTCCTGGGTCTCTGGGTGCAAAACATGTTTTCTGCAATGGCAATGCAAAAATGCAAAATGAAAATGATTTATGCTTAAATGAAAAATGAGCAGGAAAATTTATTTAACCAAATGGTACAAAAAATGGCTGACTTCACTGTCTTCAGTAACAGGGCTTTGATTAAAGAGTCAAAGAAATGTGGTGTGGAACTGGAATGCGTACGGCATGTATCTTGTCTTTTTTTCTGAAGTGGGACTATAATACTGGCAAGCAGACACTGAACAATGGATGTTTATAGCATGTCTTTGAAAAAAATTACTTTGAGCAGACAGACATGCCAGAGCAGCAAGCAGCAATCCCCCATTTATGGCAGCCCTGCTGCAGTCCTGCATGGGAAGTCTGACCCACAGCACCAACCTCTGCAGGGTTGTGGCCACAGCTGCCCTCACTTTGGATCCTTTTCTTCTGGTCATTGAGAAGGGAAATGTTGTACTGTTTGGCTATAGCCTGCTCACTGCTGACAAGCTAATCTCCCATGGCAGACTGCCTCTCCCTCTAACAAACACACTCAGGCTGTTCTTGCTGTCAGCTGAGCAAACCTTGCAGAGCTTGTATGTTCTGTATTTTGAACTCTGATATTAACGATTTCTTCACTTAGGCTGCGGTGGAGCTGAGGGAATGTCAGTTCTTTTTTTATCCTTATGCTGCTAATAATCTTCTCAAACTCCAGAGCCCTTTCTTGTTTTTATTAAAAATTGAATGCAGAAAAAGAGATTTATATAATCCTCCAAAATTCATATAAGGAAATTAAATTGACACAATACCCTACATTCTGGTGGAAAAATCTAATCTTAAGGGCCGTCCAAGGCAATCCCTTTCATGCCCACATGTACATGAGATGAAGAACATAACTTTTTTCCCCTGCATAGTTTGGCTCTGGGCTTCTCCCGTCACTGTGCAAAGCCCCTCTGGGAAGCAGCAACCTGTCAAGATCCTTTCTTGTTGAGTTAATTGCATCTGACTCATATCAGATGAAAACAGAGGATCCCTACACAGATGTACCCTGGCAATACCACTGCAAGCACGATAGGTAGATATTTATGTACCCTGACAATGACAGACTAAAGGGGTTGCAGACAGAGGATTGTTGATTAAAAGAAAAAATAAACTAAATCAAAATTAAAAAAAATTCTAGTAGTCAAAAATGTTTAGCAAAATTATGCCTCACCAGGATCTTTAGCTCAAGGCTTTGTCAAATATGGATGTATACTTAGTCCTGTCAGACCTCTTAAGGGAGGGGAAGAGTTGTCTCTTTGCTGGAACTTGCCGTCTATGCAAAGACACATATATATTTGCAGGTTATGATATAAAAAGCTGTTACTCTGAAAAGTAGTCAGCCTGGGCAACAAGAAATGATTTCTCTTCATTATTCGAGTCCAGATTTTGTCACAGAAGTTTATATCTCTAATAGGGAACCTGTTCAGAGCAAGGAAGACTTGAGGCTGAAGGGAAAAAAATGGCAGGTATTTATAATTAATTATGTTTTTCATTTGTCTAAATTTTGAGATGTCAGAATAATATGTTAAATAGTCTTCCTCTTAATTTGGATGTTTGCTGTTTGCTATGGATCAGCATTTCCCCTAACTGAAAATCTAGCATTTAATGGGGGAGATTTAGTTGACTGTGAATGACAGGTCCTTGCATCTCCCTATCATATTCGTCTGGAAGGGTTAACATTCACCTCTCTTGTATTTGATTTCTAAAAATTAGGTGGGAATGAACTAATAGAGCAGGTGGCTGGGGTTTTTTTCTTGCAGAATGAGGTGTTCCTGTAAAAAAAATTCTCAAATTCTCTGCTTTAGACTATTTGCTGAGTTTGAGTTAGCCAGCAAAAATCACGACAAATTTTAAACTTAGTCAGAGAGAATAATCATACACATACCATATACAACATCTTCAAATGTAGTAAAATAATTTTTGTGTTTCACTTTAAGAGATTTCTGTATTTTTCCATAACTTTCAATAGTTTTAAGTTGGAGACAGTAAATTTCCCTTGCTAATAATAGTGTCTTGTCATGTTTGAGCATACATTGTATCTGTCTGGGGAAGAGAGGTTCTTAGGTACAAGATTTGTAGGGGAGGAATAATAACAGCTTACAAAATGCAGTGAACCACCGATGTAAAATGCTCTTATTGTGTAATAAATGGTGAAAAGGCTTAGACAACTACTTTCATAGTCAGCTTTAGTTGTTTGTGAGCTTTATTTATGTTTTATTTTCTGCGCAGGCTAGGAATAATCTCCTGCTTGATGAATGTGAATGGTTGGGATTAAGGGTTCTGGGGCAGGAAGGACAAGAGGAAATAGTGAATTACTGTCATATGCAGAGGTTTGGGCTGGTGCCAAGTGCTGTGCAGGTGTGAGATTACAGTTCTCCATTTTTTCAGCAAGCCCTTCTGCCCATGACTGTATTTTTCTGTGCAGGTTACCTCCTTCGGGGGCTCAGCTACAACACTGGGTGAAATATCTCCCTGACAGAATTCAAATGTATTATGGGAAATAGAAGAATTTTATATAACACTTCTCCTGTTGTTTAACAAAACACTAGATTCCCAGAGGTTGTCACAGCACTGGATGCTTTGTATATGTTACTCATCTAACTGGGTCTTTGTAAGGGAATTGCTCTGGTATCTCCAGAATATAAACCCACTTATTCTCAAAACAATGAGTTTGGGGTTAACTAAACATCATGGTGATGTATTTGTTAGCACTATTCTTTATATATATACTTATTTATAGCACTATACAATACATTTTTGTTAGCAATATACTTTATATACTTTCTTTTACTAACATTACTTGAACAGAGATTTTATATGTGTTTTATTCCATTTTATAGTGCTGCGACCACCATTAAAATTGTCACATTCCTGTGACAAAAATTTTGTGAATTTCAATTGAGAATACAAATTCTATAATTCCATTGGTCAAGGAGAGATGTGGGGACTTGAAAAGCTACCCCATGCCAATAGCAGACACACAAACACTTTTACTACATAATTCACAACACAAACCCTCAGTGACTTTGGTAAATGAACATATTGCAGACTTAAGGCTTCTCTATTGCAACAATTTTTTCACTGTGTCCGTCACTACTACTGCAAGTACAAAGTTGTGCAAGCACAGATGCCATAGTTCAGAAGTCAGGTTAGATTCAAGCCTTTTAGATAGTAAAAAATACTGCATGCAAAGATAATACTTTGAGAAACAGATAAATAACTTGAATCCTAATTTCAAAAAGTATTCAGAGCCAGGTCTGAATTGGGCTTGGGTAATGAAAAGTTCAGGTTCACAACTGCAAAAAAAGTCATTTAATTACTAGCAATTATCTGTTCTGAGAGAGGGAGGAAAATTCAGTGCAGTACAGTGTTTGGATGTACTTGAGATAAATACTCAACATCTATGAAAGAACCACACAGTTTTCAATTCATTGGAAGGGGAAATATAGAAACTACCATTGAAGAGAGGGGAGTACTCACAATATCCAGCATTTTGAATACAGTGTGCAGACTGGATGATGCAGAAAATATTATGAAGATGATACATGGACAAATTGTATCCTGATTTTAATATTTGTCAGGTCTTTCCAATTCTGGCAACATGAATATTAATTTTGACTTCCTGTCAAAATATATGGGACTGCAACTGTTCAATAACTAAGGGCAAGGTATTCAAGAAAACATTCTGGCACTAGTTTTTGCATGCAGGAAAACGTAATTTAATGTTCAAAGAGGCCAGTAGCAACTTTGTCTTTGGAAACACTCATGGACAATTCATATTTTGCAGAAATTGTCATAATACTTAAGGGTTGTAATTTTGTCCTGAAGAAGAGTGTTGAAAATCTGTGCCTTGATGATGCTGACAGTAATTGCCTGGATGGGACCACAGATTGCTCTCCATTTGGACTTTTTTGCCTCCTACAAATACCTCCCCAATTGTCATGTGCTTAATACCTGCTGGAATGCCACTTTTTTGCCCCAAATCAAAGGTTTGGTTATTTTGCATTCTCTCTGCTACAGATATATGATGCAGTTTCAGGGTCACTGTGATCTACCTGCCTTAAATATATCAACACTTTTCTGAAAGAGTAGTTCTGAAGCTCAGAATTTTTATTTGATTAAGGGTCATTCAACAGCTCTGGCTCTTTCAAAAACTAACTCAAAAAACTTCTGTCCATGCCCTTGAGAAGATTTTTTTTTTTTTGTGAATTGAATATGTTAGAAATTCATTTCTTCCTTTTTGCAATGAATGAATGCTGTACATTCCTGTGAGGCCCATTCCTTACCAAACAAATACAAATGCTAATTGGAGGAAGTAACATTTTCCACAATGAGTGTGAGATACAAACACCTGCCAGAACCCTTCTACTATGCTCCACATAAAATATGAGAAATATTTGGGAGTTAGCTAATCCAGTTCATTGATTTTCTCAAAGCTTTATTTAATTCCTTCTGACTGTACATAATTGAATGATCTAGACTTTTTATTTTTGCCCTAACAAGACTGGTAAAGGTGCCCCTTTTTATATATGTACTAACTGTACACTGTTTCCATTCCCACCTTCTCTC
Source organism: Erpornis zantholeuca (assembly GCA_013400515.1). Taxonomy (NCBI): domain Eukaryota; kingdom Metazoa; phylum Chordata; class Aves; order Passeriformes; family Timaliidae; genus Erpornis; species Erpornis zantholeuca. Next base: position 56,735 of record VZTN01028779.1, read on the forward strand.
CTTGAAATATATCCTTTGTTTTCACAAAGAGCCAGAAATGTCCCTAGGTGACAATGGAACATCCCTTCCCATTGACTTCTGTGGGAGCTGGGAATAAAGCAGACCACCCAGAATAAGAATTTTGAAGAAAAAGCTCTCTTCACTTGAAGAAAACTTATTACAGGCTCCTTTCCAAGTAGGAAGTGACCTTTAAAATTAATCTTTAGCAAACCACTCACACATCACTAACTTAAACAAACATTATAGTCTTAGCAAAACCAGGGAGTATATTTCCTTTCTGCTGATTTGTTCCCAATTACTGTTGTAACAGAAGGAAGTAGAAGATCCTCAAAGGAAGTAAGCAACAGATGCAAGAAAGTTATTATAATTTGTGTAAACATTTTGCTCGAATAGAGCAAGCATTAGCCAAATTAGGGGTATCAATCCTATTCATAACCAATCTTTTTGTTCAGCAAAACTGACCTGTGTCACAACATGCTTTTCCAAAACAGAGGATGGGGTCCTATAAAGCCCTGAAGTACTTTTGCTTGCTCTGAGGGCACTAAAAGTTGAGAAATGCCCTGATATGGATGCCATTCAGCATGTAGATCATGGCCCCTTCAAGCTGCCCAGAGTGAGATTAATACTCATAAATGCCCTTTCATTTACATGAAAAATCACAGTTCTTTTTCTGTTCAGTATTATGCAACCTTTTTTAAAACAAGGTTCATTTAGGCAAAAATTATTAGCTTTCTCCAAAATTTTAAAATTGGTTGAAAATTTATGGAAGCCAATGGAAACATGCCAAAACATTACTTTTCAGTACATAGGAAATATTTCTATGGGATACATGAAAACTGATTAGGAAAGGCTTTTTTAGTCAGTAGACTGAAACTCACTACGAATCCTTCAGATGTCCCCCAGGATATATTTTGTTTCCAGAGTGCTGGGTGAACTAAAACAAGACTTACTTTTTTTTTCTTCCTACAGCTTTTCTTCCTACAGTGTTACCTACCATCTCTAAACTCATGCATGAATTTCTCTGAGACTCTAAACTGTCAGAAGAAAACTACAGAAGAAAACTACTGACATATATTAAGATCACCCCTTCAGCATCAGCACAACTATAATCTTGTATGTGCTACAAAGTTAATCCAGTATTTTCTAAAATACAGGTCCTACACCAAGTTCTACCTGAGCACAGAAAATTTTAATGCATGTATATAAAGTGATATATATATATACTAGTGAATCATACAGGTCCGGGCCCATTCTCTGATCAACAGGCACAGAATAGTCCTTGTAAAAACTGTTAAATTCATTTCCTTTGAAACAGCAGGATTAATGGAAAATACCCATGTGGTTGGCCCTGCCTTGGGATGCTAGGTTGACCTTGGGATGCTTGGGATGATGCTGGTTGTGTGCCAGGAGGCAAGGGCAGACCTCACAGCTGAACAGAAAGTATACTCCCTGAACAAAAAGTATACTGATTTACCAAGCTAAACCTCATATTTATTTTGCATCTTCATACCTATATTCGTTTTAAAACCAAGCCCCATTTTGTGTAATGCCAGTTTTAAATCTGAAGTGTAGCCATGAAACATTATGCATTTAATAACAAATATGTGGGACCCATTGCTTTTGTTGGGTACAGTGGCAGAATTTTTGCTCTGGCTTTAGCACTGACCCAGGTTTCTTCCTTTCTGTTCCCTTTCTGTTTCTCATTTTATTGATTTGATTGGGTTGTGTTTTTAAAAGCTATTCAGGATTTCTCCCTCTTTTTTGATCTCTTTATCTAACAAAAAGCAATCACAAAGCACGGTGTGTGCCTGGGTATGAGAGTACACCCATATGTGTTTGACAAACATTAAGTTCTGGCTAATGTAATAGAAACAGGCAGCTGAGGAAAACAAGTTGATCCTGTGGGGCTGTGTAGTTATGCCTGAGTAGAGGCTGCTTCAGGCACTCCTGTGTTATTAGATGCCAATTAATGCAAAAGAAAAGTTTGCCCTTTTAATTCCCAAATGAACAGAATGCTGGAGCTCCAGTAATGAGAATATCATAGGAAGCTGAGAACTGTTAGTTTGGGTACTAGCAGGATACTGGCTTTGGTTATCAAATCCCATTTCACAGCGTGCAGTGGTGATGCCACAGCATTGCTTATCTAGGCTGACCACTGCACATGAGGACACTGCAATTTCTCACTTGACTGAGGATGTGTCCACCATAGTCCAAGACATATGTGTCAATTCTCTGTAAGTCACTAGCTTAAGATTGTCTGGGTCATGTGTAATCAAACACTAAAAGGCCATAAAACCATAACAATTTGTAGCTGCTTAGAGCACTTGTGAAACAATGAAGTCCTGGTTGGTGAGTCATATTGTCACACTGGGATATCTGCCTCCACAACTGACACTTGGGTAAATGGTCCAGAAAAAAAAAGGTTGGGAAAATCATGATCTTTCCTTCTTTGTCTGAGTTAGAGAACATATCGCATGGAAAAAACATGGGAGAAGTATGGGAGAGACAAAGTCACAAAAGCTGAAGTGTTTCTCTCTGTCTTAAAGGACCTCAGGTTTTGCATTCCTGGTCTGAAGCTTCCATAAATGAAGATGATTATCTGCTTTGTCAAACAAAATAATTAGACTTTAAAAGGCATCTTTCTTATATATGGGTTTTTTTCTTTTCATCAGTCTGAACATATTTACACATGACATAAAATTTTAGTCTCCTGTCTAAATTAGAACCCTGGAAGTAGAGCATGAATACAGATTTTTCTGAAGCAGTTGTTGCTGCTAATTGACCTGCTGCCCACGTGAGATGAATGACTTCCCTTTACAACTATCCAAGCCAGATAGGACCATAGGACATTTGACACAACTTGCTATCATGAAATTTTGTATTTCTATATATATAAAGTGAAGGAAAGGGCAAAAAGCCAAAACACCTGGGGAAACGACCCTTCCTTTGGGAGTAGGCCATGACTGACCTTGCCAAACCACTCAGTTGTTATGCCTGTGCTGAACAAGGCAAGTGTTGAGTTTCCATGCAGGATCTGAGCAACCTAGTTAACTAACCATCAACAAACTGTCAACAACTGCTTTCTAGGGTAGGTAGTTTTCAATTGTGAGGCTCCTGCTGCTTTTGTAGGTGACCCTATCCCATCCACAGCTTATGAAATAGGACAGACATTGTCCTGGAAAATTCTGCAACTTTGGCACTTCTACCTCCCATCTTCATAACTTCGTGATGGGAGATGTCATGAACTGCATTGTTGGACAAACTTCAGTCTCTTCATCCCTAGTATTCATTATATTTGCAGAACTCTTGAATAAATCACTAAGGTCGCAGAAAGTCTCTACTTTTGTTTCTAAGAACACCTTGGCAGTGGCATAAAAAATATCCCAAAAACCTCTCTCCTTTGTTAAAAATGTGAGCAGTACCAAGAAATTTCAGTTATTTTCACCAGGTGAGAGGTATGTGATTGTTGTAACTAACCCAAGGAAAGCCCTGATAAAAGGCAAGGACAAATGGGGAAGTTAATTAAAGACTTTTTCTCAATTTATAATACCTGTTACTCTCAGGAGTAACTCAAATCAGATAACTAAGTAGGTCCACAGCTTTAAAACTGTCTTTAACTATCCCTCATTGCTTGATATCTCTACATCATCTACAGAAGTACCTACTTGCTTCTATATAACCTTTTCTTACCAAACCCTTTTCTCTGTCCAAGGAAATAACTTGTGATTTAAATATCTTACATGTAAGATTTTCAAAAAGGTATCTGTAAAGATATTCATATATCTGTAAAGATATCCAGTTGATAATGGATGCAATAGCATATCCACTTTACTGTAACTGGAATGGAATTGTGATTAGATTTATGCACAGATTAGATTAGATTGGGTTTATGTTCATTTAACATCAGTAAAAGCTCATGTCCTTATAAAGTGCTCTCTGATGGCAGTTTTTTTTTCTTTACACATATTAACTTTTTAAATTTTAACTTCATATCAAAATCAACACTTTTTAAAATAAAAATTCAAAAGAATATTTTTTCAATTAGAAACACTCCTATTAACCTAACATTTTCTGCCCTACAATAAATAATATTTTATAGGCCAATGCTGAAATAATAAGAAAAAAAAGACCTCAATTATGCAATTTAGTATATTTGGGAAGCTCAAAACATTGTTTTCATACCCAGTTACAATTTAACTAAGATGTTTTCCTTCCTTCAGCATTATAAAGGCATGGATTGTTAGGACTGAAATTGTCCAGATACAGGAGAGACGTATTATGAGAACTGGCCTGTGATTAGGGATCTCCTATCTGTGAGGCAGGTAGAAATAATATAAAAACCAGTGATAAAACAACAGACATTGTCACAATCAGAACAAATAATTAAGCTTGACTAATTCTTCCTTTGTTTTATGTAAAAACGCTTATAAAGCATTTTGAAAGTTTGCCAACACAGTTATTCCTATGTAAAATACTTTGGCCTTTTTAAAATAGTGCAATATAAAATTGCACTCTACATCTGTATTGCAACATAAATACTGAGAACTTTTGAAATACGCTGGACTTCTGAACAAATTAGATCTGGGCTTTACCTAGACCAGTGCTAAAATACAGTAATAACATTTAAAGAAAGAGATCAAAAATCCTTAATGTAAATGCATGTTCTTGCTCATTTTACCTTATGACAAATCTTGCCAATATGCAAATTTAGGCTCGATAATGTAGTTTCTCTTGTGAATTTATATTTTCATTTGATTTTGGCCAGCTCTTTTCTTGTAAAAGAATGTCAACTGTCGAAGGCCTGGGCCCCTGCTGGGGTTGGAACTGGGGGCTCCAACCCCTGTCCTCTGCCCTGGGGCTTTTCTTCTTTTTGTTCGTCATGTTGGAAAAAATGCAGCAAGAGATCTTCTTTGCTGTTTCCAAGTTGTTTATTTTTCTTATCAAAACCTCAGAGGCAGAGGCAGCATCCCCCGAGGACACCAGGGCAAAAGAGGCAATGGCTGCAAGTCAGCAGCTACCTTTTATATCTTATTAACAACTATTCAAGAAACAATACGTATCTTATTTTCTTTTCAGCACCAGTAAACTCTCATCTTATTGATATGTCTTTTCAATGCTAACTTTTTTCCACCAACCAACACACCACAGGAACTGGTGTCAGAGAAGAGAGGAAGAGAATGAGGAGAGAGGAGAAGAAGAAAGAAGGAAAAACCACACCCAAAAATCTCCATCTTGTCCCTATGTAATACATAGAGCAAGATCCCAAAAACTACAACTAAACTCTCTGTGGTACACTAAACAAAAATCTCTTCACCTCTCTGATGCATTCAGGTTCTCCCAAAAGTGGAGGGAGGTTCTCCAAAAGCCTAGGTCGCTGGCTAGGCCACTTTTGAGGAGCTCTGGGGCTATAAAGAAAACACCAGAGGAGCAGGAGAAGCTTTCAGGCTTCCCTGGACTCCGACAGTTAACTTGGGGATCAAATGAAGATAGAGATTTCTCGTAACTTCCACTTGCCTTCGTGTTTGGTTGGTGCAATGTGCTCTAGGATGACCCTGCTTGAGCAGGGAGGTTAGACAGGATGACCCACTGTGGTCCCTTCCAACCTGACCCACGCCGTGTTTCTGTGATTCTGTGACTGGAACATTTTGTTATCTAATATACAATTTTGTGCTTTGTAAACCGAAAACTTTTCCCAATGCTGTTTGAATTGCAGAATGAAAATTGTCAAATTTGGTCTCCCAAAGAGAGATGGACAAATGAACGAAATAAAAGCTTTTACTCACAAATCCAGGATTCACTTCCTTAATCGGAGATTATACAAGGAAATACAAATCCTAACATTAAATCTCCGTTCTTCAAGAGAAGTACTCCTGACATCCAAAACGCAAAATCTGAACTTCCAAATTCAACCTAACATGATGTAGATGGAGGGACACTTGAGAGAGCAACTCCTTCCCTCCGGTTCAGATACAGGTTCCTTTCACTCGGATGAGCCGTGCTGCAGAGGCGACTAGTTCTTGGTGTTGGCTCCAGGAAGCAGCTAGGTGGCCACCTGAGACAAAATTACTCACTCTGAGGTGTCTGTAAAGGAGGATCCCATACTGAGACAATTTCAAGTAGAAAAAGTGGTTGGGCTTCCATCAACACATTCAGCATAAAATCTACTTTACAGACACTCTGCCAAAAAAGAATTGCCTCAGTTTTTTAATTTCCTTGTATAGGTTTTTAAATATTGATTGGTCAGAAAAAGAAGAAACTTTTGTTCACCCAAACAGTACAGTCAATTTATTATTTCTTTTTTGATTTAATTTACTTAAACAATGTGCATTTTTTAATGCTAGTTTACATACTAAACATATTGCATGTAGGTTTTTAAAAAGCATGCAAATCAAACTACCTGCAATGTGGGCTTTATTAGTATTCAGAAAGCATAAAAGTACTCATGCAGTGAGACCAAAATTGAGACCTGCTCCCTTTTTTCTCTCTGGTTCTTAGTGAAAATTTCAGCCAATATGTTTGTTGAAATGGTACTGAATTGTACCACCTTAGTGCTTTCCTAAGTTCATCTGACTCTTACTTCTGGTGTTTATTTGACAGTTTAAGCTTCATGCCAGTAGTAAGGCTAATCAATTTCCCCTCTTAAAATAGATTTTGTTCCTGCTTTCAACAGTGTTTATTGAAAGAAAACCAAAAACGGAACCTTTTCCTTATTCTGCTTGAAGTAATGTTTGTGACTTTGAACCTCTTCCTTTAAGAGAACATTTCTTTATGTCTCCCAGAATTTTGCTGTCAGCTTTCTCTTGCATAGAGATTATGCTCTCTGCCAATGCATTTACTCCCCTCTCTCTGAACAGACTAAACTAATGAAACATTGTCCTACCTGTTATTGTGGTGTCTCTCTATTTTATTGATTTAATCCATTCTTTTTGGCCTCAAGAGGGGGACAGTATAACAGTGTGAGATATGTCATAGTCTTGAAGAATAAAACCACTGAGAGCAAAACCAGGAATGACACTGTTTCCTGGCCTGTGCTGAAATACTAACTCATTTGTCCTAAGCAACCCTCTCTTTAGTTTACTTTTCTGTCTTCATTTATCCATATGTTAACTGAGGATAATCTATTTTGTCATAGTGAAAATTTGGATAATTAAGGCTTTTAATGCAATCCTTATGGAATAATTTGACTTACATTTCTCGCAATCAGGGAATCAATAGCCTCAGGTTTCAAATATCCTAAACAGTTATTTTTTGAACTCTAGCAAAATAGCAACATCATCAGAACAGTTGGGTGGATTGAGTCTTAATTTATCATATGAGCCAAAATTAAATGTTTCAGTTAAATAAAATATTTTTATCTGTTTCTTTTTCTTTACACTGCTTTTTCTTTTGTAAAGAAGCACTCAGATAAAATTGGAAATGCTACTTTGAAAATAAAAGCTAACATATTTTTTGTTTGCTGAAATTATTCTCTCAGTATATGTGTCATTCCCATTTGGTGTATAGACTCTGACATTCCTAACCTGCAGTTTAAAACTAACAGTATTTAATAAGAAAATTTGTAACCAGTCATGTTAGCCCAAAAGGGGATTAAGATTATATTAATTCTCGGAACAATAAGGATTTAGGAAGAGTTTTCTTTTTGTTTGTGACTGAGTCACTTTTGAGTGATTATTGTAATGCTGCTGGATTGCAGCAATCACTGTTACACAATAGGGCAACTAAGGGCTTTGTATAGTTTAAGTCCAAATAGATATCATGTTATTAAACAACATATACAACAAATAAAACAACTGTGTCAGACCTCACAAGGAACATCAAGATATTACCAGCCTGAACATTTTCCATCCACGCTTCAAGTTTCGATTGAAAGCAGGCATTGAGCTCCTTAAGGAAATGGTGTCAGAGTGTCCATCAATTCCCCAGGACTACCTTTTGTACAGAATTGGGCCAGTATTACCCACAATCACATTTGGGTGAGGTTGGGACTTGCAGTCTTGGGGGACTGTTGACAAGGCTGGGGCAGCATCCCATGCCACATCCCCATCTCCATCCCAGGGTGCTGAGGGGACTCTGCATTCCCTGTCAGAGACTGACTGCACAACACCTCCCATGGAGGAGGTCACAGTGCCTTACAAACAACATTGCATCTCTGCAGATTGCCAGATTCAGGCTCACAGGAAGGCAGCTCCTGAAAAAATCCTATGTCGGAGTGGCAGGGAGTGAGCTCATCATTATTGGATCAAGTGTATTTATTTTTGCCAGAATTTGTATGATTCACGCATTGCTTTTCTACTGTTGGAAAAAAGTGTTCAATAAGTGAAGACTGTCTCTGTTCCTTGACTCCGGCCCAGCATCTAGAATATTCCCATTTTAGAAACTCTCCTGTATTTCCTGATCTCAGGGGACAGAGTTCTTAATGATGCAAGGTATCTAGCACAGGTGAGGAAAATAGGAGCATGATGAAAATCAATATACAACTCTCCACAGGATAGTGCTTTAATTTGCTAAAGTCTTCATGGGGAAGGAGATATGAATAGGGTTTTACTAGCAGACATGTCTAAATGAGAAATCACAGTCTGTGTCAGTTTTCAATATGCAGTTTTTAATTCTAAGATTTGGGTTATATCTAAATGCACTGTATTTTTAATTAATTCTAAACAGACTTTATTTCTTTGCCATTTTTTTGAATGGCAATGTTCAGAAATAGCACAGGGCCTGGACACCTGAATACATCAGCACAGGAAAATCAATGGCTCTGGAAAAGCCCTTAATCCCTCTGCATACCACACAGCCAAAATCAGTCTGCTCAAGAGGGCTTGGAAAGGACCAGGTTCCATAGGCATATGGCTAAACTGGCTCTGTTTTGGAATCATGGGTCTGCAGTGCCACTTCACTCCCTTCCAAAACATCTCCCTCAGAGCTGCAAAAATGCAGCCCCCTGCATTAGGAATGGAAGGCAAGGCTGCTGTCTCTTTCATCCAGCACTGCTTTGAGGAGTCTGGTGGGTACAACATTCTGGCCTGTTCCTTGTGAGCTCACAAGAAACCGTGAGTCACAGAGCTACCTGCAGTGACAGGGTGTTACTGAACCCCTGCACTCAAGGCTGCCCTAACACAGCCCACATAGCATAGCAACAGTCTGTTATATACAGAGACATGAGGGCAGGGACAGAGGTCAGCCCTGATATGAGCCTGGTGGGCTAGCCAGGCTAGCCCTTGCTAGCTCACTTGCTGTATGCCCTTGCTTTTGGTCACTTGACAGGGTCAGACAGATTTCATACTCCTCCACACACCTTCTCAAAAGGAGCGGCAGGCAGAGATTTCTATCTAGGCTAGTTCATAGCCCCGCTCCCATGACTGAAGATGGAAACATGACAATCTTCCTGAAGGGGAAAGTAATGGACACCTAAGTTTATATATGAGGTGGTTTCTCTCCCCCTGTGCACTTTAAAAGTTTCCGGTCACACTGTTATGCTACAGAGCCTGCTTTTATACTCTTGTATTAAGGTTAGGGATTATCTTGGACCCAGATATTTCACTCCATGTAAACCAAAGTACTTCTGCACAGAATGAGCTTTCTATCATCTCAGTGTTTCTTAGTCACAACTGAACTCCATGGGTGGGTAGAGACAGCTAGTTTGGGATATTTGCTGGCTTTTTTGCTATTGCATCCCCAGAGCTGTGGGCCCAGGCTCCCCGTGTGTGTCAGTCCTGGTATGATACCTGCCCCAGCAGCGCTGGCAGTGCAGGAATGCTGAGAAGCCACCTGGACAGCCTCAGCAGGGCACTTGCTGCTGAGCTACCAGGATGAGTAGGTAGGTGTAAGGTGTAAGGTTTGCACTGCTGCAGTGCTGAGCCTGGCAGCTGCAAGACCCAGTATGCTGGCTTTTTAGGTTTTGTCCTTTGTCACAGCTTGTGGATGAAGTAGCTGTTGTTGGTGTGGTGTTGAACCATCTCTGCTCCGTGATTCACTATGTAGCATAGAGGACACCAACATTTCAATAAGCCTATGATGTTGATCAGATCTTACTTCTTGGACATTGTCCTCACTGAGTTGTCTCCTGTTTTTAAAAACAAGGCCAGAATATGCCAATGGCCAGTACAACACTCCAGTAATATGTCTCTAACCACCCTGGCATGTGGAACAAGTGACCTGCTAACACGCCCTGTGTGATTGCCCTGAATTGTCCCAGCTGACTTTGGTAGGATATTTACCATTGAAGCCTTGCTTGATTTTTTGCAGAAGCAATGCTATTGGCCAGAAGAAACTAAGAAAACTGCCAGGGAGGAAGTGCAACACAGTACAGTCTTATTCACTTATGAATTAATTGTGCCAAGGTGTAATTTAAAAGGCCAGTTTCTCTCCCTGTTCAAGTCAGAATGGTTATCTGTTGACAGAAAAGTTATGTTCACAGTGACCTTTATAATATTGTTGAGATTTTCTGTCTTTGCATCCATGACAATGAGGAACGATTAAAGCTCTGAGGTAAAAATATCCAAAAATATTTTAACCCTAGTGTCTTTCAACCCTCTCAAAAGAGATGAAATATCTGCAAAAATAGGAAGCCTCTTCATCTGCTTATCTTAATCAGGAAACTATTTGACCAGCTGACCTGTGCCAAGATCACTGAAAAGAACAATTTTGTATCATTTCCCTGGGCTTGCTTCCCAGCCCTCGTATTTTTGTGAGGGTGCTGAATTTTCAGCAAGATTTTAGTACATAGTGACTTTAACAGATGTATATTCAGACTTTCATAGGAGTGCATATTGTAACCAGCCTAAAAATACATGCAGAACTCTGCTGAATTTTCTCAAACAAAAGCTTTAAAATGTCATGTCATACCTTATCATATGAGACAGCCTTCAACTACTGAAGTAAATGTGCCCTCTGCAACGTCCTATTTTTTTTTTTCTTTTGCTTTTTTTTTGTTAAAAAAATATATGCTGTTACAGTGATGCACAATCCCTGTATTTCCCCATGGTAGTACAATTAATTCCATGTACAGGCACAGTTAGAAAAGATGAAATTAACTGGTTCACACTGATTTATTAGTCCTTGTTCTCTACACATCTTTGCAATATCAATCCCCTTCCTGTCCCAAAGGGTGCACAGGGGAAGACAGGCCAGAGAAAAGGGCATATAAAAGTGAGACACAGGGCATGATATGGAGGAAGCTGTGACTAGAGGCGAAAATGCTGGGCTGCAGATGGCTTTAGCCTCAGGCTCTTTCATGAGGATTAATGCAGATTTTGATATATCAGCAGAGTGTGTGGGGAAAACACATGGAGTTTCAGAGGTTTGATGGTATTTCTCTCTTCCTCCTTCCAGAAGATGACAATTCATAGATATCAGTAATCAAATCTGGGTTAATCAAGTGCTCTGAAAAGATGGTCGAAGGAAAGGGAAAGGAAGGACAACATATTTAAAAGTGATAAATATGGAAGCAGCAAAAAGCTCAGAGAAGCAGAGCAGCTGAATGTCAAAGCAGGGAGATGAGGGCACATTAGGACTACTGTGTTAGAAAATGAAATTTGCACACACCCACAAAGAGTCAGCGAAAAAAGATATTTAAAAAAAAAGTAAACGGCTCTAGCATAAAGCAGATGATGATATGAGCAGCTTTCCTTCTTCTGGAAAAAGAAAGCTTTGACTTGAAAAGAGCCATGAAGCAAGTAAAATAGAATAAATATGCCAATACATTTTTATAAAAATTGAAAGCATATGTGTTGTTTTAAGCATACATTTTTAAACAAAACTTAACTTATAGAGATGTTTCCACTGAAAGGCGAAATTTGGGCCAGTTGGAGCTGGTAGCAATGATTGAAAGAGATCTGCACAATGCCACTGGGGTCTGAACTGGGGACATTCCTTCTCTGCAGCACCAAAAATCCAAAGCAGCATTGCATGAGAGGCAGAGCTGTTCCTTCCACCAACCCTTGAAGGAACCCACAAGAAGGGTCTTCTTCAGGTCTTGTGCTTTGTTTCAAAAGTATTTCAGTTCTTCCCTGGTCCTATAGCACCAGCATGACATAGAGGTTCAGCTGTCTGACTCTGTGTGTGCTGTGAGAGTGCAAATCCGGATCCACACTCACCAGCTGGTGAGTCTGCTTACACATGGGATTGAAGAGAGCTAAGCTGAGATGTAGGAAAAGCCATGGCGCAGGACCCCTTCACGCCAAAAGAGACCTGGAACACTGGGCTGACACTGGCTGCACCCAGGTCCTCCCTTTGCCTTGGAAACAAAGTCAGGTCACTGTTACTACACAGAAAACAGCTTTGGGTCTGACTGAGAAGGGTGTTGATGTTGTCTGCTATGAGACAGATGGGAACTGTAGCCCTTGGACATGAGTATGCCTCCTACAAGAAATGGGAATTAACAGAGTCAAATTACCCTTAGCCATTTGCAGCCCCATAGGGCTCAGAAAATCTAGTCACATTCAATCATTTTCAGGAGTCAGCAGACACAGCTGCACATCTCAAGACAAGAGACTTTAATGCATTTTCCATAGACACAGGGCAGAGGAGGGAGAAGGGGCTGTTTTGTCTGAAAATCCTTGTATCAGCTGATACTTTTAAAATGTACCTCCAACATACTCAAAGTCTGCCCCTAGCACTGCTGCTGGGCTGCAGGGAAGTGATTTGTACTGGGAAGTCCAGATCTAAATGCACTCCTTTACGAGGAAATGAAATTTAATGCAAGGGCCAATTAAGAAATTTATAGTCTTATAAAAGCCTGGCCAATACCAAACTCAAATCTTACACAGACACACTGGAGTGCGTACATTAAAATATTCATGTGTCACTGTTCAGCTCCCTTTGCTCTTAGCTCCATTTAAATCTTCCTCCTGAACCAATCTTAATGTGTCCTCACTCGGCCTAAGATAAAGTATTATTCAGGCTCAGCATTGGCCCACGTTACGTCTAGTCTTTAAGTTTCCACTGGTTTCTGACCCAAGGCATTATGTGTCTCCATCTCACTGTTACTTACTTCAATATTTATGGCATCCAAAGCTGGATGTCTCAAAGTTGCTTAATGTTCAATTCCACTCCCATAAAAAATTGGAGCCCCTCCTTTGGCAGACGGGACAGCTTGTCTACTGCTCCTCCCACCTTTCCACTCCAATGGTGAGCGCTGCTCTGCTACCGAAGAACTCAGTTGTTTTAGTGCTCAATGAAACTTCTGATTCAGCGCTGCATGGGGCCCTTGAAACACTTCTGTATTTCTTTACCATTTGAGAGAGAGCACCAGAGTAAAATGGGTTCTCCTCCCTGCTGGCTCTCACTAATGTTGCCGATTTATCACTTCACCAAGTGACTCGCAGGCCAATTTCTAGGCACTGTCACTTGGCCCCTTGGTGGGAAGGTGTGAGGCTCCTGCTAGAGCAGCATTCACAAGCAGTTGCTTGGTAAACTGTTTTTGCATCATTCACTTTGCTTACTTTCTTTTAATTTAGTGATTTGGCTCATCTATAATACTACCTCTTTATCCTCATATTAGTTCCTATTCCCCATTCCTAAGCAGAAAACAGACAGCACTTCCAGCATCGGCTGCAACTATCGCAGGTCTGATATGCATATACCAGATCCATTCCTTTATGTCCCTCAAAGCATTTAAACATCCTGATTGTTTTCTATTGCATCTATTCCTTTAATGAAAATTTGAGGTGATAACTAGTATTTACACTATGGAAACTGCTGCATATGAGCAATAGAATGATATTGTGGCACTCAACTCTTAATTATTGTTATAAAAATGGTATGATATGCAGATTTCTATTGCACTTTCAAGTTCTTCAGCATGCTGCTCATTTTTCCCTAATTTTTGGTCCTTAGGCAAAACAGCTATCACGAGAAAGGATTTATTAATGAACTAGTAAAGAATTGTTTATTCACAATATATGTTGTCTTGGGATTTCTGAAATGTTGTTTTGTAATTTCTTCAGCCTGTGCCTCAAAGACCTGAAGGTTTTTGTACCCCGCCAGAATGGGCTGCCCAGGTGAACATGTGAGACTGGGGCAGTGTGGTAACCTCTGAGTCTCAAAACAGGTCCCCTCCTCCAGCCGCTCCAGGGCAAATTCAGGTGATACCCAGAACAAAATTATTTTCCTATGGAGAGTACAGAAAGTATTGGGGGAGGTGAAAACTATCAGAGGAATTAAGCACAGGGATGTCCTTAAAACCAGAACTTGAAAAATTTATGTTTTGAACTTGCAAATTACAGAGGATAAGCTTCGTTATAGAAGTGTACCACTGATTGTTACATACTGAGTCACTGAGAAAAGAAAGAGCTAAATGAACATGATTCACCTGAACAGGAAAGGCAGGAAAAAGATGGATTTATAAGCAATCAGTACAGTCTGCTCTCTATTTGGTGTTGCTGAAAAAGATTGAAGAGTTCATAACTGTATGTGAAATAGGTAAAATTCTCTAAAGGTGTATTTATACAAATTGAAAAATGGTGTCATTTTCCTCACTGCTTATTGCCAGTCACAAATACTGCCATTTGGGATGTTTCCATTTGAACATTTTATTCCTACCAAGTTTTGCCCCAAACCCTCACCCTATTTCTGTCCTTGCTCTTCACCACTATCAGAAGTATCAAAAGAAAATTTTCAATCATAGTGGAGCAACAGCCAGCTCCCCTCCTGCGTTCACTGTGAATTTGGTTGCCGAGATCTCGCCTCAAGTTCATTCCCACAAAATTTAACCGCATCCCAAATCAGATGCACAGGTTTCATTACTTTCCTCCTCAGCCTTTTTTTCCTGATTTCATAGAAATGATCATTTTTATAATAGGTTTGGAAGATCACGAGTAGGAAACACCATCCTATTGCCATGGTGAAATGGCACCCAATAAGTGTACTAAAAAAAAATGCAAGAAACCTGTATTTCCACAACAGCAGTTTTGCAAAGAAAGTTCTGGGAAATGTGAAAATGTAAACAGCTGCTTTTTTCTTGGTATTTTAGCTTTTATGTTCAAATTTCATCCAGGTAGTGGGAGAAACAACTAAACTAAAAAAATAGGCAGAATTTTTGAAACATGATCTAAACTAAAATAGCAGCAGTTTCAGAAGCACAGACTGAAGATTAGAATAAATGCAAGAAATAAACAGATCAGTCTCTTTGAGCTTTTTAATTTTGCTCCTGTCAGTTGTTGCTCTTCCCCTGTGCATAGGTCTTCATATAAACTGCACAACAGGGGATGTGCACAGCATTCCCAACAATTTCTGAGCACCAACAAGAGCTTTTGTCATTTCATGGATCATTACAAATGAGTGATTATGCAGAGAGAAATGTCCACATCATGCTCCTTTCTACACACGTAAGTTGCTTAACATTATTTTTCTTGCCTGGGCTGAGGGATGCACTGATCAGAGGGACCCATTGCTCACTGTTGCTTAATTGGCAATCAGTGTTGAAAGTGAGTAGCAGTATCTTTCCCTGTTAGTTCACATTAAAGAAACTTAGTTAAATTTTCCAATAATTATAGCTAATTTATGCCTTCTGGCTTTGCATTATTTTCTAGTGAGTAGGTTTTAGCTATGCTGCTCCTCTTTTTTACTAGTAATTTCATGTTTTCTCTAATATGAGACTAGGTCTCAAAATTAGGCATAAAGTGGGCAGAATCAGGCCTACTTAAAACTGTGATATGAACACAGTGAATTGCTTAAAGGAACCATTACATGAACATGGAAAGTGGTTTGGAAAATAAGGGTTCTGAACTTAAAATTTAATCATTTCTTACAAAATCTCCTCAGTGCTCTCTAGTTCAAAGTGAAAAAAAATAAATAAAGCAAAATTATTGTCTTAATTTCTGAAAGCTGCTAAAATTTTCACATTTGTGAGAGGTCATGGGACCCTGTAGGCAAAAAAATGCCTTGCAATAATTTTACTAAAATCAGTTATGAACATATGGCAACAACTTGAAAACTACTGATGCAATTCTGACACACCAGTTTAGAGTGAACTGGGAGCAATTCTATCAGGTAATGCTGTTGGTATTCAATAGTGCTCTTAAGATGGCAACACACACTATTAGAAAATAATTGCTGGGGAATCATTAAACATTTCTTCTAGCTTCTAGAGATTCATAAACCGAAGCAGAAGATGCTGCCTACAACACCATTACTTTACCTAGATGAAAATGCTTGGGTTCTACTGGACAGAGTGAAGCTCATCCTGATACAGAGACACATGAAGATAACATCACTGAAGAGAAAGTGGGGATACATTTTACTGATTAAATAGTATCATAAACCTGGTGGTTTTCCCCATTATGTTATACTAATGCAAACTCTTGAATTTAAAGCTGATGCTATTTGCTTTTTAAAGAACAATTATATTTCTGTGTCATTTACAGTTCCATTAAGGCATATTAGGGCAGTAAAATAAACAGGTTTTAAAATTCCAGTCAAAGGACATGTTATTTATTGCCTGTATCAATATCCATCTATGCAATGATTTTTTATGTCTGTTGGTTAAGGTCTACCACTTGTTTATATGGTACATTGTCACCAGATACAGAGAGGCAGCATCGGCCTTGATACAGGAATCCTGCAGATTATTTATACAGCAACTAAACAGTATTCCAGATCCTTAGTTAAACTAAACCAGTTAAGCCACATCAGGCTCAGTGAAGGCATAATAATTTGTGTCAGATGGGAATTGAGCTTTTCTCAACCCCTTTCTTTTTAAGAAAAAAAAAAGACCCAAGCTAATCTCCAGCTGTGCATCATAGCAGAAGTTGTCTCCAACTGTCCAGACTGAGGCCAAGCTGGGTGTTTGTAAAGGCTCCTGTATGTCGCAGGGCTTTAATTTGTGAGGAAACCAGGGCACTTGGGGCTGGTGTGTACTCAAGCCTCATGCCAGTGTGGAGTTAGGAGATGGCCAAGGTGTATACTCGAGAGCTCACTTGGGAGCCCAGACACAGCGACTGCTGGCAGCACAGTGCTTTAGCACACTTACTCATGTCATTATATGCTCTTCTCTCCTTTCTCCAGCAGCTTGACAGTGTATGGGATCTCACGGATTATTTCCACTGAGAGGCAGGTAGGTAGTGGGATTTTCTGTGATTCAGCCCTGCTCACCAATGACATTAAACCCCATTTCTCTATATAAACATTGAGTGGCTATGAAGATAAATAAATTTTACTTATTCTTTTTCATGTGCTGTGAGACAATGAGGTGGCTGGCAGCCATCACTGCCCTTACAAAAGTCTCCTGTTGCACACTCTGTGGCAGATCTAAGGTCCCAATCTATACCCATATGAGAGATGGTGGACTCATAACTCAGAAACCTGAAGCATGAGGTTCACCAAGCTGATCTTGTGCTTCTGCTAAGCTGGCTTTCAAGGGAAAACTTTTCCCAGGGCTTAGCAATTGCTTTGGTGAGAGGGAAGCAGGGTCTGTATTTGGGAGGTGTAGATGTTTAGAAGGCTATGTGTTACAAGTGGTAGAGCAACCTTGCAACTGGTGGCATTAAAGTCGCTTCTTGTCCTGGATGCTAAAGCTGGGTTAAGAAGGGTTTTTAAGCCAGAGACAAGGCACAAGAAGAGAGTGAGTAGCAAGTCAGGTCCAAAGGCTAGCCTCTAGATACAGAAGGTGAAGGTGGCTTTGGAGGTAGATAGGGAGGTCTCTCATTACAGCAAGATTTAAAGTTCTGCAAAAGGCATTTCATTCACTTTGAATGGTTGAGTAAGTAATGGACTCTGCTTTTTGTGAGCCTGGCCATAAAGCAAGTTGTCTCTACTTGATGTTAATGTGTGGAAGAGAGGTTGCACCACAGATATCTGGTAATAAGGCTGGAATCAGTGTACCTTTAAATAGCACTTACAGCAACCCTGCCACCACATCACGACTGGAGGCTGGGATCTCCATAGCTCCCATAGTCTGAGAACCAGATTTCCTAACATAGGAAAAAGAAAAAGAGAGAGTATAGTATCAGATAAAAGAGTAAGAGGTAGAAAAATTCAATACAAAAATACATATACCAACTCAATCAGTTTTATTTTTCTGTTGTGACTTCTTTTCTATTTGTTGTCATATATATGCCTAAAAACCACACTGTCAGCAGAAAAAAAGGCTTTAAATTATTTATCCACCCAGTGCAAGAGAAATCTGCATTTTCTTCTCTCAATAATATTATGATCATTCTAGATGAATGAATAATCAATTTAAGAAAACTCATAAACTGTCTTAATAAAAAAAGAACATCCTTTCACATGCTTATATCATTCAAAGTCTTGCATGGATTAATTCTTCTTAATATGTTTATGGCATGAAGATCTTATTGAATTCAGGAATTAAGATACAGAAGTATGACTGACTTTTAAATAAATATGCATATTAAAAAATAAAAAATAAGCATAGGGTTTCTCCCCAACTGCACTAGACAAACACCTAATTTACTACAAGATCCTCTAACTGTAAACACCAGTACATTAGTATTTTTTTTTTTAATGAATGGTTTTGCAAAGAGCAAGCTGCTGTTTATTTATTTAAATTAGGAGAATAGGTCTTTTGTACATAATATGCCAAAGAGAAATGGAAGACCAGAGAATGTTTTCACTGGCACTAAAAAGCATGTGTAGAATTTTCAAGGCATTTATTACAGAAATATGACTAACCAACAGTGACATAAACAACATCGTAGAGGAGTGTCCAAATTATTTATTTTTATTTCAAGAGAAATGTTTGCAAACTACTATATCCCCTTTATTTGCATTTGGTTACCATCCCAAGGGTTAGGAAAAACTTCAATCCTATTCAGTGAACAATTTTCCATTCACAAAAATTCTGGTAAGGAACATACTGAGAAGACAGGTTGAACTTAGAGGTGGTTTTTTATGCAATTATTTATTTAGAAGTAGAAAGGAACCTACACCAAAACTTTCCTTTCTGCTTTTCACACAGTTTTGAGGATTGATAGCTCCTGGGAATCACCCTGTGCAAGACTGAGCAATCAAATCAAACATCTTCACAGCATCAATCTTGTTTCCTCACTCTCAGCTGAAAAAAAACCAGGGTACAGATCAGAATTTGAGGTATGGCATGATCTTCCTTTAAAAAAAAGAAAAACAAAGAAACAACCTTATAAAACTTTCATTCATTATTTCATTTGTTCCTGGTGTATGTAGTAGGGGTGTGTGTAGGATTCATTGTTCTAAGGGATGGTAAAGCATGTTACTGTTAAAGCTCCAACAGCCCCAAGCACATGGTATCTCATGTGGTTTGTTCTGCTCTGCTGAAGCCTATACAAAGGTCTCATATGTATGCTGACCACTCAAGCCACTGGAAAGTCATGCAGCCAATTTTATGGGAAGCTTTCACATTTCCTCTTGTTTGTCTATGATTGCTTAATTTTCCTGAAAGACAAACTCTGACCATATATTTTCTTTCTGTACTAGTGAGAATTGGGAGTTATGTACCTCTATGACCAGACATCCAGCTCTGTAAAGACAGACTGGACTACAGAAGAAAATGTGTTACATTGTCTGAAGTGTCAGAAATTCCATTGTCAGAATCAGAGTTTCTTCCTTCAATGGTGACCTGCCAGCTGATGTCCTGGGCCATGGCTGGAGGTGCAGGCTGAGCCATGGGTGCTGCCTGGAGCAGTTCTCACCTCCCCAGCTCATTCCACACTGCATTAAAAAAACAAGGTGGCTGAAAATTAATACTGGAGGCAGAAGGCAGTTGTTGCCCAGCCCAGTGAGTGCCCTGATCCTCTTTGCTGCTCAACCACAATGCCTGAACCAGGCATGAGACAGGGCCCAGGGTAGGACAGGACTGGACACTGGGGAGGAGATGAGTCGCTCCCCCTGGTGCAGCACTGGTTTGGGTGAGCACTGCCCTACTGCCTCCTCTCCTGTGCTCTGTTCTGTGAGCCCTCCTCCTGTGGCTGTGCTTGTATCACATGCAAAATGGTCTCCTCATTGAAAAATTCCTTTTTCTTACAGTCATGGAAAAGAAAAATTAAATTATCTGGACAAATTTCTTCCCAACCATGGGAAGAAAAAATCTGTGCAATCTCCATCATCCCAGCAATTTGGGTCTCTTTGCAGTGCTGTCTTATCAGCCAAACCAATATTGTTCAAAGACTGCAGTTTGGTGGTGCTATAGCTGTTATTATATCAGTCTATTTCATTGCTTTATAGACAGAGGCATCCTTCCTACTAATAAAACTGTAGCCATACTAGTATTATAAAAAAATACTTGCCATGATAAATAAAAATTATAGTCTGACAGGAATGCCTATTCAGAAATGTATTTAGTAAAGGTGTTATAAACACATTAGAGAGGACTGCAGTTGGTAACACAGCAGAATAATTCACATAATGGCTGTGGAAAGTGAGAATTTCAAAAAAGAAATAAGCAGGAGCAAAAAAATGACATTCTGAAACAGGATCATATTCCTTTGCAAGCATCTCTTGTAAATAAAATGCAGAAATCATGTGGAGAAGGCCAAAGCCTTTCTAATACAGCATCTGCAAAATTGTTTCAAAACAAAGTTTTCCAGAGATGTCCCCGAGGTGTCAACAGCTCTTTTTAGCATTTTTTTTATTTAAAAAAGTTGTTAAAACTGGAGAGAAATTTAACTGACATCACAGCAGGATCATTTACTGGGACAAGGGAAGAGAATTTCAGCAGCTGCCAGTTTGGATGAGGAGATGAGTTTTCTCTGCCTTTGCAATTTAGGGCCCCAGTGCCTTTAACCTTGTGAAGCTGACAGTGCCTGAATCCCTCCTCATCTACCAGACAGCTCACCATTACCCTCATTCTGTGCCCACTGAGGTCTGTACAAGACCCACACATTTTTCAGAGGGAGTTGAATGAATGCCACCTTTCTCTCTCTCTCTCAATAGTTCAGCAAAAAAAAGCTGTTATCTTTTCTCTGCAGGTACATATCTGTTGTCATCACCTTTATCAAAAGACATGTGCTGTTGCTTTAACTATTTAAAGCAGCAAACAATAATGTAAATACCTTCTGTAACTAAACTAAAAATGTTTTTTGGAGAGTGGGCTGGCATTGCTCTGCACTGAGCCCAAAAAGATGAGAGCTGTCTCTGAATGTGAATATTATGATCACTGCAGCATGCAGTCATAACAAATATAAATGTTATAATTTTCACTGTTTATACTACTCTGACCAGTTCCACTCTAGGATATTCAGTTCTTCCAAGTGTAGTGGAATGATTTATTTTCCCAAAAGGGATGAGATCCCAACTCTCAAGAGGTATATTTCATTTCAGACACTGTTAGTAGACCACAAGAACCTTATTCTACCATGAAACGTCTTGCTCTATGTAGCTGTGATTCATTGATTGCCATTACCAGTCAGCTACCAGCTTTTGTCATGTCATTCTTGCTAGTATGTCAGAAAGAAACCTAGGAACTTCCCTGAGCAAAGTTTTCTTCAGGCAGGTTGAAAATTTTAATTTCCATCATATTTTAAATTATGTAAAATTATTTGCTCTAAAGAGATTTACAGCAGCTCAAAATACCTCCAAATGAAAACTCTTGTAGATAACATATTTGCAAGTTTTATTTCTCTTCCTTTAGCAAAATTTTCAATTATTCAGCTGCCATGGTAGACATGTAAGAAACTCAATCCAAGAGGCTTAGTCATATGCTAGCCTAGAGAGAAATAAATCACAAAAAGTAATGAAGGGCACTGAAAAAACCCACATGTATCGATCTTTCACAGCCTCAGAGTGCTATCACTATTGAGTCATCAATTTAAGGCCAGCAAAGGCAACCATATTAAGGGATTACCAGCAACACAAGTTGGCCTCTGCAAATCCTGAACTAAAGCAAATAAAACTCCAAGGATCTGTCCAATACACATTTGCTTCTATTTTCATTCTTCTATATTCCCCATAAGCCTTGTGGAGGAAAAATAATTGGACCAAAACACGGAATCAAGTAAGTACCTTCTCTTTTGGGCCAATTTAAAAAACGTGGATCAAATTCTATCCATTCATCTACATGAAAGATCAAAGTTTGCTTTGAATCTCAAATAGTTGTAGCTAAACACGTATTTAGCTTTTCTTGTGCAGAGTATTGTAGAGCAGAAATAAATGCACTAAGGCACATCCTATTAGCTCTTCTTGGCCCAGTAATGCACAGGTGGGAGCTCTTGATGCCACAGGAGATCCAGCTCACCCACAAGGAAGAACGTGGGAATTCACAGCTAAATTAGTGGCCTTCCAGGAAAAGCAGAATTTGGGGAGCCTGTCTCCAAAATCTCTGCAGATCAAGGAGCCTTGAGGGAAATCTTAAGTATTCACAAGATTCCCAATATCCACGTCTTCCTCCTCCTCCCTGCCTTCCTCCCCCTCCACATCTTTAATCTTCCTGTAAGATTTAATGCCACACAAAGAATTCTCCTGAAATCTGAGTAAATCAGCCAAATGGATCATGGTCCCTGAATTCAATTTCTAAGGGACATCAAGCTGATTGCCTCCTCAAATGCCCCAAACACTGTATCAGGTGGCCAGTGGCAAGGGAGTGGGATTCCATGGTGGTGTCCAGCTCCCAGCAGACAACCTTATGGTAAGAGCTTGGTGCAAGCTGCATAATACAGAGCTTTGGAATTTGCCCTGGCCTCTCCCGACACATCAAATTACACAACTTGCCTCTGATTTACTGACAGGTAGCACATATTTAAAAGTCCAGCTTACAGGGAGTGAAGGAGAGAGGAAGATTCTTGTGGATTACAATGTACTATAAAATAAAGAAATGTAAGAAAAATCATTTCTGAACAGGAATTTTTAAACTGAATTTTTCATTTCATTTTGACGTAGCATCTTTCAATGCTTGACGAGAATTGCTATCAGCAGCTTTCACTGTGTGTTATGTGCCAGCCAAGCATGTTGTTCTCTTGGAGACATCTTAATGCAATCAAATTGCCTTGTTGAATGCATCAACTGTGCTGGCAAATTAAATATTTTCTCCAGATATTTCTTGCTCAAAATAATCCTATGAGGATAAAAATAAGTTTCAATATATCGAAATGAATGTCTCAGTGTCATAACTTACATGCACATGAATGATACAGGAGTGAGAATCGGTACAAAATACCATTTTTTCTTCCATGTCATTAGATGATAGACTGTATGCAGGAGAAACTAGAAAGACATTTATGATTTTAAAAGCATGATCTCAAGTTGAAATACAGTCACAGTCTTTGACTATATTATCAAGTTCAAGTCTTGCTCCTGAACCCTAAATGCTCTGTACCTGTAATATAATAATGGCAACAATTTCAAAATACTTCTTTTAGCACTCTATGACAGATTTCAAAAAGCAACAACACAACAGAAAAATTAGTCCTGGCACCAATGCTGCGGTATGAACAAAGCACAGAAGCAAACCAAAGAGTCACTACAATATTCCAGCTCTTGATAGCTTTAAACTGTTAATTGTTCTGCAAATAAGGAGTGAGCTGAAATTCTGTATAGTAAAAGGCAGAAACCTCTCAGGGTTCAGATGACTGTTCTGTCATGTTATGTCACATGCACAGAGAAAAACCCAGAAACTGCAAATGACAACCTAAGTCAATCAATCTTTGCCTCACCAAAGACATGAGACACATCTTGTTTCACTCTTACATCTATTTTTGCAAAGCTTATGAGGAGTTGTATAATTGTTCCTATAAAGCAAAAGCTTGCTGAAGACTCGCTGATTTTCACAGAGTGGAACACACACTGTAACATCTGGGGCTGTAGGTAAGGGTTTGGCAATCTTGATCCAAGTGGTAGAACCACGGACAAACCCCAGTGGTCTTCTCCAGGCTAAGCCCCTCCATTCTTTTTTCTGCTGCTGCTCCACCTGGTCCTGGTGTGGGATCCTCACAGGATCCAAGTGATACAGAGGACTTTAGACCGACTTTCTGCACTGGTAAGCATTCCCTTTCATGTTAGCCACCCATCCATTATGAAAACAACCAGAACTCAGATTATGTCTGTGGGAGAAAAAAATCCCTCCCCTCTTGTTTTTCTTCTTCAAGCAAAATAATACACCCACATGGAAGAAAGCATTTACCCAACCTTCATATTTGCATTCTTGCTTCATGAATAATGAGAGTTTCTATTAAGGTATCAGTTAATATACAAAACTAAATAATGTGAGTGTTCATCAGTTATATGAACACACATGTGAAGAGCTGGCATAGGTCAGTTCATAGGCAGTACCTGGTAAAGCCACTGTATTCCCATAGAAAATTTGGCCTTAGTGAGCACATCCTCCTTCCCCTAAGACCGTTGCTTGGCTGTCCTGGAGCAGCAAAGTGCCCACGAATGCAAAGTGAAAGGTGCCCTGAGTTACTAAGGCATTTCAGGACACAGAGTTGGGCAGAGAAGGAGATAGGCTGCTTGTCTCCCAAGGGCCTTTATAAAGCACTAAATATAAGAACAGTTTTTACAGGAAGCCAGATGGAGACAACATCAGACATTTAAGTTATGCTAAAATTAGTAGGGGAAAAGGAAAACAAAGGCATGGGTGATTTGAAAGCATTTAATAATTAGCAGATCTAAGTATCCCAGAGAGATACAAAATTACTGTTCTGTATGCCACAGCTGAAACAAACAGTAAGATCTTTTCATCATTGTCTTAAGAAGAAGTGTGCTTTTGCTTTTGAGGTTGAAGAGTTCTCTTCACAACATGAAATAAAAAGAAAGAGGAAGGTTAATGACTCAATGTCTATTAAAGAATGGCTGACATAGGAAACACGATTTAATTAATGTAGCAAGGTCTGAGTTTTCAGAAGAGTTTCACAACCTTTGATCCCATCAGGAAATTCAAAACTCCTTTTCAGCTAAGCTCAAGCCCTTGAAATAAGTAAGAGCTTAATTCAACAGCAGTCAGATAATGAACATAATTCTACTGACAGAATCAGGATCAATGAAAGCCTAGCCTTGAGTATATCACATTGGGTGACCCTGTCATCAGGATTGAGCAAAGCCATGTATCTGCCTGCACTGCCTTACCTTATCAGTGCTGGAGCCTGGATACTGAAGTGATTGCTGACGTCATACAGGTGCTTCTGGAAGGTGTGGGTGACACATGGCTCAGGTTTCCTGGCATCACACAGAACAGCATCTGCCTAGGAACCAGCATTCAGTACATTGTGGGGAAAACTTCTCCCCCCAAAGCCAAATACTACCATCTGTATACTCCATTGGAAGATTTTTTCTTGACTGCTGATGATGGGTGCAGCCATCTCAGGAGACATTTAAAGGCCTTCTGGAAACACAAAAGGCCACTGAACCCTTGGATGGATGAGGCCAAAGCATTAGTCGCAGATGTGGCAGAAATCTTTCTCCAGTACCACTTTATCTACAAACATGTGCTCGTCCATTTTGTCTTATTTCTTACCAAATAATTTCATTTTTTAAGTGAACTTGCATTTTTTGATATTTTCACAGCATTTTCTGATGTTAATGAAGCCATACTGAGGGCTGTAACAAGTCAGTACTGCTTTCAACTTGTTAAGAGTCTTCCTTAGTAGAAACCAGAAACAAGAAAGCCTGAGGGAAAGGACAGTGGCTCTTCTCCCTTCATCTCACAAAAAGTGCAGATCTCTCCATTTTATCATTAAATTCTTAGCAGATGATTGTGAAGATTTTTTTCTTTAAAATTTTGCAACACCCCATCTGTTAAAGGCACTTCCCCTCATTAAGACTATTTACATGCAATGTCTTGGACTGCAGCTGTTTTTGTCATGACACCATCAAAATATTTGGAATTATTTCTTTTTTTTAAATGGGGAAAATGTATTTTCCATTTGTACTTGGCATTACATTACCAAGAATCTCTTCTGGTAAAAATCATACTGAATTTACTGTGGTGGCACTAGAATAGCTAACAAATCTTGGCCCAGCACTGTACCCCTAATTATGTTAATATGTTTCAGAATACTTTTAGGAACAGAATAATGGCCATTCCTTTTGTCTGACAAGAACCTTGTCCATACATTTGCCTTCCCAGTCGTATGCTCCTTACTAACTCAATGTTCTCTCAGAAAGGTTACAAACCTTAAAATTTTTTCTAAGGCTCTTTTCCCACTTAAGAAGGTTTGTACTCTTTCCATATCTTTATACATTAATTCTAATTTATATACAAGGAAAGGTTTGCAATTAAATATTAATTGATTTTAAAGCTTGACTATCCTATGTAGTTTATTCATGGTTAGATTGGTAAACTGAGTTGCTGTGCATGATGATAGCAGGCATATCTGTGTTATATTGACACAATAGCTCTTGTTTTGTACAAAAGAAAATTCATTCTTGCTAGCAATCTGCTGTTAAGATTAAGAGAGAGAGAGAGAGCAAGGTATAATGCATTTCGTAACAATATTTAAGAAGAAGAGTAAAATTGTAAAGGATATGTCCTTGGTACAGCATTCGAAACAGGTGGTAGGAAGGAAATACATTTGTCTTCTGCACATTTAGATGTATCTTTTGGAAGGAAAAGGATCTGATTCTTCAACCTGGACAAGGAGCAGTGAAAACATAAGTCAGAGAGAGAAAGGTGCACGTGGTCTGAAGCTTTCTGTAGCTCAGAGAAAGGGAAAGATGTGACAGGAAAGTCACAGATAAGGCACAGACACATGGAGACCAACATTTTTCCTCCACTGTGCTTCTTTGTTGGAGAGCACAGAACACAGAACATAAGGCAGCTCAGAAAAGTAGATCTGGTAAGAGATAATAATACTTTCCCTGAATGCCAACACAGATGAAAAGATGGTTGCATCATTGTAACATGCCAGACATGATGCTGAATGTTTTATGTATTGTGTACCTAGAAAGTGCAGTGGGAGAGAGAGATGAGCTCTCACCAACTCAGGCAACACCTGTGGAAAGTAACTCAGTGTCATGATGTAGCCCAAGAGTTTATTTAATAATTAAATAAACAAATGTATTTTAACTTCATTAGATGTCTACAATTTCTTCCTCTGCCAGGATCTCTAAGCGAACTACATCCAAATATATATCACACTGTATATCCTAAAACCTGTCTCACTCTAGCTGTGTAACTGCACACAAATGCAGAGACAGCTGCCAACAGAAGGAGAAATAGAGGGCATTTTCTTTCAATTCAAAGAACAAGATGAAGGTGTTACTATTTCTTGAGATTTGACAAAATTGATGATGTAAATACAAAGCTCTTTCAGGGACTGTTGTTCTTATTTAGGTAGCTTTCACTGTCAAAAAAAACCAAAACCCAAAACCGAAACAATCAAAGCCAAAAAAAAAAAAAAAAAAAAAAAAAATAAAAAAGAAGAAAAGAATGCAGGGTCAAGAATAGGCAGTTTTGGCCCCCAAAACTTTAAATGAAATTTGGTATCAGTTATGACTCTTAGAAAAGACAATTTGAAATAGAGTGTACAAGTAAAGAATTCAAAAAATATGCCTGTTTTCAACAACAAATGCAAACAGATATTGTGGTTTTCTACCTTGGAAATGTACTCAAAAACCTGTAAAATGGGTGCCAAACTGCTGAATAAGGGAAAAGTCCTAGAACAGAGTGCCACAAATGACAAAACATTGATACAACCACCCCAGGAGCTAACCCATGTGCAATTAGCTGCCTCTACACCACTCAGGGTCCTTTTTTGCTATGCTTACCTGCTATAAAGAGGAAACAAATTGCAAACCACCAGACTCATTTAATTTCTTAATTTTGGACAGACCTTGGACAGCCAGAACGAACACACACACATATTCAAAAACACAGATCCATGAACAACCACAAGCCTAAACTGGCAAAGTTATGCCAACCTCCTTATACAAAGTGCTTATACAAAGCACTTTTATAGCTCAGCAGCAGATATAAGTTTGGTCAGGGATGCCAATGCCTGACAGAAATAAATACCTGCACAAAAAGAAGAAATTTAAATTTCCAGCCAATTAAAGAAAAAGTGATATTTTTTGGGAGACAATAGCATTCTGAGCTTAAAGGCAAGCAATTTAAATTGACACAACAGGCAGCCAGAAGACTGTTTTAAAACTTGTTATCAACGTTAATAGTGTATGGAAATGTCTGTCTTTGGCCAAATCACATGTCTATCTCCAGATTGGACTGCTGCAACAATTTTCCATCAAATTCAGGGAGAAGAACCTGCAGAGGATTCAGTTTTCCTTAAACAATTATAGAAATGGGGGCAGAAGGAAGGAAGGAGGAACTCCCATTTCAACTTAGACTGAGATATGGTTTTTGTCCTGAGCTCTGAACCCCTTGCTCTTAATAACCTTTCAACTCACTGTGGGTGAGTTCAGGGATGGAGGATGGTTCCCAGTAAAGTCAGTGATGCCAGCTTTATGCCTTAATATTTCCAATATGAGACAGAAAATTTAGACTTTGTCGTTGATAAGCATCAATAGAATTGAAGCCCTGACAGGAAATTTGAAATGATCCTCCAAATGTCATCTTTCTTCTGGTACATCAAACAGTTGAAAGCTGTAGTTTATAGAAAAAAATCTTACTTTTATTTTCCAGCATTTAGTTGCAAAGCGAGAGAAAGAGAGAAACACTGGTGCAATTCATGCATAATATACTGAAACAAGGATAAAAAGATGGTTTTGGAATTAAAACTGGGACTGTGGAGAGCTTGACTCAGTATCTGTGTTTTTGAACAGGTGAGTATTTCCAAATCAATTCTTCATTCCAAGCTCAGGTTTCCTGCTTGAAGACCTAGATAACTAATAAAGTGTCTGAAACAGGTATTGTCAGAAACAAGTTATAATGGCCAGTACTTATTTTGATTGAAATGAAGCTCATAAACTTTCTGTACTGACTGTCTGTGAGAATTAAGTGGTTCAAACAGCACCCACATTTTGTTCAGCACTTTGAGTTACATGAGAGAAATTCAAAGGTTATGTAGGTTTACATTTTCAAATGCAGTTTTCTTAAGCACCAAGATGTTGCAATTATATTGGCCCTAACCAGGGCCAGAGCAACAAAAGAGACTCCATTCTCAGAATCATCAGAAGGCTATTTCTTTTATTCATGCAAAGACAAAAGCGAAATCAAAAGCGAAAAGCAAAGAGAGATCTCTTTCTCTTGAGATCCATGCAGTAAGTGTGTGTGCAGCACTATATGAGAAAAAATGCAAGGTACAGTTTTTGCATTGGCCAAAGGAATAACCCCTTTCAAAACATCTTTTCAAAACATCAGTAACAAGCAAGAATGTTTATAACTTTCTTCCTGGGAAAAATTATCCACAGGCTCTCTCTCTGACCTTGATGCTGTAAGAATCTCTCACAGATGGAAATGCCTGAAATGCCTGAAAAATCTTTCATGCCAAGAGAAACTTTAAAATATTTTAATTAAGAGAGGTTCCTTTACCTGAAAAATCCCATACTTGGTCTGGTTATGGTGTCGTATTGGCATAATTAGGTTAGGTTGAATTGGAATGGCCTGCCCAGGGAGTTGGTCAAGAAACAACTGGATGTGGCACTTAGTGCTATGGTTTAGTTAACAAGTTGGTGATTGATCAAAGATTGGACTACACTCTCTTGGAGGTCTTTTCCAGCCTAGCTGTTTCTATGATTCTATGAACTGTTCCCGAGGGACAATTTCCTGAGGGAAAGGAAGATGGGGCAACTCTTCTTTTCTAATTTGCTGTTGTCCTCAAAGGACAACAAAGGAAAAGATTTCTTAACCAGTCACCAAAAAAGTCCCAGTAGAGGAAAAGTAAGGCAGTGTTAGAGAAATTAGATTTCTCGGGAGCCTTTATTTATTTCAATCTTCAGGAAGTAAGTGCATATGTTCTTCCAAGGATTCATTAACCTATAAAATTTTCTTCTTCCTGCTTCCTGAGCAGTCACTCAAGGGAGTGAAACACCTTATCAAAATAAAATTAGAATTTTAAGTTCCATCTATCTAAATTGAGACATCAAGGTACAGAGACAATGGAGCCAGAGGACTTAAGCAGATGTCTACGGACATGAAAAACCTGACCTCTTCAGGGAAGGCCTGGGAGCTCCCTGCCCAGGAGCTCTGAGTCCTCAAGGCACTAAGCTGTTTGCAGCAGCCAATCAGGAGAGTTTCCAGGCTTTGAAACTTTAGTAAATAATTTTGCAGGGATTGTATCATGTTTTTAGTATGCCCCATTGCAGTTTAATAGTCAGTCTACTAAACCTGAGAGTGACTCAGTAGAGGTCTTGAAATAACTCTTTTCTTCAGGAATGGGCCCAGATGTATCTGTTGATTTTCAGGGCTTTTCTTTCTACCTCTTGCATCACTTAGGATTTCTGACTAAAAGTTCCATTGGCTATAAGAGCTCATTTATTATTCAAGCAAACAATACTTTGCCAGACACGACTAAAGGGCTCATACTTCTGATGTGATCTATAACAAACACTTATCTCTCTGCTATTACACTTAACAGCCAAAGAAATGAGTTACAAGTGAGGACAAACTGACTCTAGAGAATTTTTAGGAGAAGAAAGTTTGTGGTTGTAAACCCACCATATTTCTGGTTTTAGAGTAAAAAATAAGCAAAAATAGTTATTTAAATGCAATATGCTCCTTCCCCTTTGAGTGCATAAACAAAAAATTTGGAAGAGAATACCTATCTTCCCCTTTCTCTCTAATGGTTGGGTTTTTCTTGGAAATGAGATATGGGTAGACTTTGACAAAATCAGCCTCATAATCCTGATGTAAAAGGACTTTGAATAGTCAACTGAGTTAGCTCCCTGTTCAGCTGAGGACATGGCACAGAGGCAACTCAGAAGGCCAGCTTATGGCATTCAGACAAGAATCAGTATTTTTGGTTACATATACAACAATAGAGAGCTCAGTTCAAAGTGGTCAGCAGCTCTTTCTACTCCTCAGCTGTTCACCTTTGCCTTTTCTCTCTCCTCTAGCACAGAAGGGTGTTTTGTCCCAATAGGTTCAAAACAAAGCCATTGTTTATGGGCTCTGTAAGATGTTGTCAGCCCTCAGCTGATGATTTTAAAGGAACCCAGATTTTTCAAGGGGTCTAATTCCTGTTTAGAAATTCGAATGCTGCAAAAGTGCTGGGTGTTTAGCAGATAGCAGGGCAAAGCCTTTCTTTCCTCTTGATTTGCCAGGAGACGAGGTTCTCCCCATCAGTGACCCATGGTCATTGAGGGTCAAAGTGACTTGTACCTTCCACAAGGCCGGCACATTCAGAAGTCATTCAAAACATGAGCAACTCTTACCCACCACTGTCGTTTTCAAGGTAATCACCAGCATGGCTAATTGCTGTATTTCAAGGCTCTGCCACAGTACACAAGCGTGCTTAGGTCTCAATGGACAGGAACAAGGAATTCAAAAAGGAACATAAAGGCTTTTAACTCCTAATCTTTAATTAAAACTTGCACCAAATGATGCATGAAGATTTATTATTACTTTAGACAGATGTTTGGTTGCCATAGAGAAAGAAGCTGTGGCTCTCATTTCAGCACCTAGCAAGCCTGTACTCACATGCTAGTATCCATCCTTAAAGAAGGAGGCAATTATGAGTTGCTATCTCAGTAGAAGCTAAAATGTGAACAGGCAAGATGAGAGGATGGAAACGCCGTGCTCCAATGGAATAGAAAAGCAGGCATGCTGCTACGTGTTCTAGCTAAGCTGCTCTTGAAAGTCATAAATCTCATACTTTCAGTTTGAAGTACAAATAAATTCTTATTGAGGAAGTCTAAGAAATGACTGAATTTATATATGAGCTGATGTGCTTACATATGGCTGAGTCCCAAACTTCCCTCACAAATTTTCTAAGTTCCCCTTGGTTACGATGACATTAAAAGTTATTGCTTGGCCCAGAGTGCTGACATTTATGACTATACCATAATGTTTCCTCTTGGGAGCAAAGGTAAAGCCAGTGTGACCACTCTCCACAATTCTACCCCTCTAAATTGTAAAAAACCCGTGTTTTCTTGGACAGAAGCAGAGCAGATGCGCTTCATTTATCCACAGCCCTGCTTTTGTTTATCAACGATGTCTGCTCCAGGCAGATGCTGTAGGATCAGGACAGGGCACATCCCATGCCTAAGGCCATGACCACACTGCATCCAGCTGCCCTGCCCTGCTAGCTTCCCCACCTCTCTGCAGTCTCAACCTGCCCCAGGGCCATGGAACCATGGCCATCTTGGGAATCACAAAAATCACAGAATTATATAATAGTTTGGGCTAGAAAGGACACTTAAAGGTCAACTAGTCCAACCCCCTGCAACAAGCAGAGACATCTTCAACTAGGTCATGTTGCTCAGATCCTCATCCAACCTGATCTTGAATATTTTCAGCAATGGGACACTCACCACATCTTTGAGCAACTTATTCTAGTATTTTTCAACATTCATCGTAAAAACTTCTTCCATATATCCAATCTAAATATACTCTCTTTTAGTTTAAAATCGTTACTGGGTTTAATCATGGCAGAGAGCTCCTCCTGTTCCTGTGTAACATTTCCTTGTGTCTGAGGGACACAAAGGCAATGAGACATATGGGGGGGGCATCTTGACCCCAAAAAAGATTGTCTAATAAAAACTTTCTATAAGCTACCATTATGGTGCAACCTGTCAATGCTATTTTATGGTAACATAAAAATATTACACTAAAAATATTACTTCTACATGCACAAGATTCAGAGGCATCATTTTTCAGAAAATAGACCTTGCAGTTATCATTTCTTGGGACTCCACTATCAACTCTCTAATTGCATAAATATTTCATAAGAAATTTTGGCCTGCTTTAGATGACAGAAAATTTCATTACTTCTGCTTTTTCGGATAGTACTGCAGGTTATTTTTTCTGTACAGAATTTAACTTTACTCCCTTAAACTGTTTGAATAAAATATGACCTTAATCTTACAGTGATAGATTTTGTAATAATTGTCCTTTCTTTGCAAGAAGAAAAATGAAAAAATGAACAGGTGTTCCTTTGGGATACCAGAAACTGTGGTCAGAAGAAAGCCAACAATTTTTAGAAGAAAACAAATGTATCATGGATAAAGGCTTTCTGTATATAAACAGTTTGATTAATAACACTGTTGGTGTGTTCATAGATGTGTTATAACAATTCTGTGTCAGAGATGATATATTACTAGTTAAAGTATGACTCCTACACAGGAAGGTCACCATCAGCCTCAAGACTGAAGACTTTACGTCGGTCAAGGACAATTGGGTTAGTGAACTAGACAAATTTGACATGCACAGGTCCATGGACCCTGACAGAATGCATCCAGAGTGCTGAGAGAGCTGGTGGACACAACATTGAGGCTGCTCACGATCATCTTTGAAGGGTTTTAGGGATGAGGGGAGATGCCTGAGGACTGGTAGAAAGCAAATGTCACCCTCATCTTCAAAAAGGGCTAGAAAGAGGACCCAGGGAAGCACCAGTCAACCAGCCTCACCTCAACCCCTGGAAAGGTGATGATGGACCTCATTCTACAGGTCATCTCTGTCCACATGGATGACAAGATGATCAAGAATAGCTAGCATGGGTTCGCTGAAGTTAAATAATGCTTGAACAACCTGATTTCCTTCTGTGATGAAACAACTACCTGAATGGATGAGGGGAGAGCTGTGGATATTGTCTATCTTGACTTTAGCAAGGCTTTCAAAAATGTTTCTCACAGCATCTGTGAGAATGCCTTGAGACTGATGCCTTGAGATGTTTTGGGTTGCATATGTATGGGCAAAGGGGCAGATTGGGCCTAGCCCACACGAGGCAGTGCCCTGCCCCACACCCCTAGAGCCTGTATCCCAGCCCTGCAGTGGTTACCAGTCATGGCACACCAGAGGTGATGGTCCACACCTGCCCCTGGAGCCCCTAACCCAGGTCCTGAGGGGCCAAACGACTGGAAATCCCACCAGGGGATAGGGCCCAATAAGGCAAAGAGGTATTTAAGGCTGAATATGAGGTAATCATGTTGTCCAGACCCTATTTCTTGGAGTTTCTGTCATTGGAATCCAGAAACTGGTAGTCATACTCATGCTTTTCTATATCTTTTCTGTCTTTCTCTCTTCTAATTATCTCTTCTTGGAATTGAAATCGAATGGGCTTAAAGTGTGCAAAGTTGAATGGGCCAAGTTAATACTTTGAGAAGCGTTTTATGTTGATCGAATTTTGTTCAAAACCCTTTGCCAAAGTTCTCTGATTATCTAAAGTTCCCTGTAAAGTCTTTTTTGCTGCGTTGACCTCTTCAGAATATCTTGTTGTTATTTCACCCATGCATCCCACTCAGAGCACCTGAAAAACCGTAAGCCCTGTTAAAAAGCTTGCCGAGCAAGTTGTTGGGAGATTTACAGCGTCCTCATGGGGAAACTGAGAAAGTGTGGACTGTCTGAGTGGACAGTGGGGTGGATTGAGAACTAGCTGAATGGCAGATCCTAGAGGATCATAACAATTCAGCACAGGTTTGTCACCTGCTGGAGGTTTGTCACTAGTGGTGTACCCCAAGGTTCCATACTGGGCCCAGTATTGTTTAACTTATTCATCAGTGACTTGGATGGTGGGGCAGATGACAAAAACCTGGGAGGAGTGGCCAATACACCAGAGTGCTGGGACCATGACAAGCTGAAGAGAGAAGAATTGTCTGAAGTTCTGTGATTCTGTGACTGCTACACTTAGCCTTGAACACTACTGCTGTAGTGTTTCCCTTCTTCTGCCCCTTTTTTTCATTGACATTTGTATTTTGATAACAGAAAACACCCCAAACAACTAGTTGAGTGAATAATGCCACAGATAATGGTCATCTACAGCCATGGAGAGGACACCCACAAATGGATGTGATAAGCAGTCTCTGAGGAGCACCAGACATATGTGTGAGCTTGGGTGGGTATGTAATTTTGCTGTGGTTAAATCTAGTGTCTAATCTTAAAGAAAGTTTCTCCAACAGATCCTTGAGACTCTGAGATTTAAATTGTGCATCTCTTACGCCCTCTCAGTGCTGGGTGAGCATGTTCTGTCTTATAGAACACTTTGAAAGTCTTTCAGCTCTTCAAAATCAGAAATCAGACTATGTTAAAACAATTTTTTTAGACTCCATGGAATTGTACTGATGGACCTTCTTTTACTTATTGCTAGGATTTGCTGTCAAACCTATTTTTTCATGAGGGCCTTTTGTACTGTACTGGTGGCATCATCTCTGGAAAACTCACCTCAGGTAAAATAGCTTTGTAATAAAATATAATGATTTAAGTTCCTGACTTGTAAATGATAAAGCCAAGAAAAAAGAGAAAAGGATAGATAAGACCAGGGCTTCATAAACGGGGACTGGGACAGAGCAACAGACGCTCTGACCAATATGGTTAATCACGCGTTCNCCCTGACAGAATGCATCCAGAGTGCTGAGAGAGCTGGTGGACACAACATTGAGGCTGCTCACGATCATCTTTGAAGGGTTTTAGGGATGAGGGGAGATGCCTGAGGACTGGTAGAAAGCAAATGTCACCCTCATCTTCAAAAAGGGCTAGAAAGAGGACCCAGGGAAGCACCAGTCAACCAGCCTCACCTCAACCCCTGGAAAGGTGATGATGGACCTCATTCTACAGGTCATCTCTGTCCACATGGATGACAAGATGATCAAGAATAGCTAGCATGGGTTCGCTGAAGTTAAATAATGCTTGAACAACCTGATTTCCCTCTGTGATGAAACAACTACCTGAATGGATGAGGGGAGAGCTGTGGATATTGTCTATCTTGACTTTAGCAAGGCTTTCAAAAATGTTTCTCACAGCATCTGTGAGAATGCCTTGAGACTGATGCCTTGAGATGTTTTGGGTTGCATATGTATGGGCAAAGGGGCAGATTGGGCCTAGCCCACACGAGGCAGTGCCCTGCCCCACACCCCTAGAGCCTGTATCCCAGCCCTGCAGTGGTTACCAGTCATGGCACACCAGAGGTGATGGTCCACACCTGCCCCTGGAGCCCCTAACCCAGGTCCTGAGGGGCCAAACGACTGGAAATCCCACCAGGGGATAGGGCCCAATAAGGCAAAGAGGTATTTAAGGCTGAATATGAGGTAATCATGTTGTCCAGACCCTATTTCTTGGAGTTTCTGTCATTGGTATCCAGAAATTGGTAGGCATACGTGTGCTTTTCTATATCTTTTCTGTCTTTCTCTCTTCTAATTATCTCTTCTTGGAATTGAAATCGAATGGGCTTAAAGTGTGCAAAGTTGAATGGGCCAAGTTAATACTTTGAGAAGCGTTTTATGTTGATCGAATTTTGTTCAAAACCCTTTGCCAAAGTTCTCTGATTATCTAAAGTTCCCTGTAAAGTCTTTTTTGCTGCGTTGACCTCTTCAGAATATCTTGTTGTTATTTCACCCATGCATCCCACTCAGAGCACCTGAAAAACCGTAAGCCCTGTTAAAAAGCTTGCCGAGCAAGTTGTTGGGAGATTTACAGCGTCCTCATGGGGAAACTGAGAAAGTGTGGACTGTCTGAGTGGACAGTGGGGTGGATTGAGAACTAGCTGAATGGCAGATCCTAGAGGATCATAACAATTCAGCACAGGTTTGTCACCTGCTGGAGGTTTGTCACTAGTGGTGTACCCCAAGGTTCCATACTGGGCCCAGTATTGTTTAACTTATTCATCAGTGACTTGGATGGTGGGGCAGATGACAAAAACCTGGGAGGAGTGGCCAATACACCAGAGTGCTGGGACCATGACAAGCTGAAGAGAGAAGAATTGTCTGAAGTTCTGTGATTCTGTGACTGCTACACTTAGCCTTGAACACTACTGCTGTAGTGTTTCCCTTCTTCTGCCCCTTTTTTTCATTGACATTTGTATTTTGATAACAGAAAACACCCCAAACAACTAGTTGAGTGAATAATGCCACAGATAATGGTCATCTACAGCCATGGAGAGGACACCCACAAATGGATGTGATAAGCAGTCTCTGAGGAGCACCAGACATATGTGTGAGCTTGGGTGGGTATGTAATTTTGCTGTGGTTAAATCTAGTGTCTAATCTTAAAGAAAGTTTCTCCAACAGATCCTTGAGACTCTGAGATTTAAATTGTGCATCTCTTACGCCCTCTCAGTGCTGGGTGAGCATGTTCTGTCTTATAGAACACTTTGAAAGTCTTTCAGCTCTTCAAAATCAGAAATCAGACTATGTTAAAACAATTTTTTTAGACTCCATGGAATTGTACTGATGGACCTTCTTTTACTTATTGCTAGGATTTGCTGTCAAACCTATTTTTTCATGAGGGCCTTTTGTACTGTACTGGTGGCATCATCTCTGGAAAACTCACCTCAGGTAAAATAGCTTTGTAATAAAATATAATGATTTAAGTTCCTGACTTGTAAATGATAAAGCCAAGAAAAAAGAGAAAAGGATAGATAAGACCAGGGCTTCATAAACGGGGACTGGGACAGAGCAACAGACGCTCTGACCAATATGGTTAATCACGCGTTCTCCCTTTATTATCTCGAAATGGCAGATTATATAGAACTCAGATAGTTTACAGTTACGGGTGCTTTCTAACTGGTGTACAAAGTGAGAAAGAATGCAAACACTTTTTAAGGAAGCTACCATGATTACAGTGCAACTATCCTATCTAAAACTTAAACACACCTTAATTAGAATTTTTTGCTGCGCAACAGGCTTTATTACTTCAACATAGGCCTAAATTCTGAGGCCTACCTGGGTAGCTCAAAACTCTTCCATTAAACATTCATGCCCACGTTCCCTAAGATATTCTGCTACACACAGAAGTAAAAAAAAAAAAAGAAAAAAAAAATTAAAACCCCCTTAAATGTAGCAGTAAAGATACCGCTTCTGCCAGTACAGGGAAAGCAGCTGGAGTGTGGCATATTGTGTAGCTGGATCACCAGCAGAGCACAAATTGTACATCTGTGCAGATCACACAGCCAAATGTTGTGTTTAAAGCATGCTAATTAACCAGACCATTCCCGGAATAAGGAGAAAGAAATTGCCCTAAGTGATTGCAAAATATTTGGTTTTTTTTAATCTATCCATTCAGCTAAGCAGTTTACATGCCAATAAACTTTGAGCATTTTGAAAGAATGTGGATTACTTGTCCAATTGTTGAAAGATCTGAAGATATTTCTCAAGTACTTGTAACTATCCTGAGTGTTTCTTTTTAGCTTATGGCATTGCCTCTTCCAAGTTACAGAGGGTGGATACTAAATATTAAACTGATGAAGTTTATTGACGGTTCTGCAGTAGACCAGAATAATTTACATTGGCAGAAATATGCTAAAGTTACTGATTAAAAGAGTTGCCTTCAAGACACCTTTTCCAGGATACATAAAAAACTTAGCTGTTCAAATTCTGCAAAATGATGGTGCAACGATCCAGTTCCTTCAAAATTTTGCCAGTGGAACACAGTAAACCATAAAAGCATTTTCAGTTGGAAATGTCCAAATGCGTTCTAATGAAATAGGATGGAGAAACCTCAAAACATTTGCTTTAGAACCATTTAAGCAATGAAGTGTCCATGTTTATTCCTAATTCCTATTCCAGACTAATAAAAATGGGATGCATGTGATATGATAATTGCATGTCACACAGGACATCTTTTAAAGCTGGAAATAAGATAGAAGTAAGCCTCCTGAGGTTTCAGCCCCATCACTTTAAAATAATATTTCTTCAGATATTTTAATAAAAGTGTATGCTGCACATGATCTTTTCAACATCTACCAACTGCATAAATACTTTTGTTTTATAAGTGACTTAGCTTTGACAATATTTAAGGAAACTCATCATACCTGGGAGCCAGAACCTAGTGCTTTTCAGAATGATTTTATTTTAGGGAATGATTCCCCAGACTGTTTCTTGAAGTATGAATCAAGATTGTTATACAGTTAATTCACTCCCCAGCTGTGACCATCAACAGCTGCCAGTCCGTTTCATCAGCAGCCAGAATATATACATCTTCACTTCAAACCTTAAAATCAAAGTATAGACTGTCTTGGAAAGCAGTGCCAGACAATGACACTTTTTCAGGACAAATGTTTTCTAATAAACACCCATAGCTAAATAGAATACAACTCTGCAATAGAACTATGCCACTGCTTTTGGTTTTGCTCAGACAACAACGAAAGTGCATTTATAGCCAAATGATTTGCTTATTTGCCTATCCCAAAGGTTTGCATGCTTTGGACAGGAGAAATAACAAGGACAATTCCTTTCCTTGGGGGAGGTGGTAAGACACATTTTCAGAGGAGAGTAGTTTTTGTTAATTAGAATACTAACAGCAAACATGTCTATACAATCAGCCTCTGCCTAATTAATTTAAATCTAATCTAATGCAACATGAATTCCAAGTACAAAGGAATTGATCTTATTGTCAGAAATTTTCATAAATAGGGACATTTGCAATTGCCCTGGCAATTAACAACTAAAATTGTATGAAAGCCAGCTACTAAACAGTATAAACCAACATAGGTCAATTAATTTAAATTTGGCAATATCAGTTTACACTAGCAAAAGTCTTGACCTCACACGGAGTTAAAAAACTGTGAGAAATTATGGATAAAATATATAAACAACTGTAGTGAGGAATATCCAACTGCAGGTAATAAATATCAGCCACAGATATTTCCTAATCCATGGAAATAAGATATAAATTCTTGCTACATCCTCTTCATCCATATAAGACAGTGTAAACTGTCCATGAAACCTTAAGTATATCTTGCACCAAGGCTACACCATTAGTGTGCTTGTCTATAACCACAAAACCTGTCCTGCATCGCATCTCTTCCTGCATGTGCAGTGCATACAAAGCACATGCATGTGTGTAGACCAAAAAGAAATTTTACAGTGTCAATAAAAGCTGCTAACCAAGGCCACACAAAGGCACAGGAATGGCCTTTGAAATAAAAAGGGTCTTATGACGTGGTACCAACAAGGTAGGAGCTAAAAATGAGATAAATGCTGGAGGAGCTACACCTGTGCAGAGGCGCTGTTGTTGTGAAGGTTTTAGGTTATGGTGCTCACAGAATGTGATTTTCCAGGGAGCAGGAAGCCTTGCAAAGAGTGCAACTAAGAGAAAAGGAGACTTCTCAGAGTTTTCATATCTTCAGTCTTTGTTTCTGCATTGGAAGATGCTTTCTTCCAAGACAGCAAAATGGAACAGGATTTTCTACTGAAAAACAAGTGGGACACTTTTTCAGGTCTTTATCTGATATGACTTTTTATCTAAAGTGCTTCAGGAATGCTGTTTCAAATCCACCATGTGCACATCACTTTGTGAGAAGAAAGCCTAGCTTCTGCTTCTACAGGCCAGGCTTCATGCAGGACTAATGTATCCAATAGCATAATACAAAATGGTTCTTGTGATGCCTGCATGGATATGCCTCTCAGCTCCAGCTCCAACACAGGAGCACTGCGCAGGACTTTGAACTCCAGCCCCTTTGAGGTGAGGTGTTACTGGGAAAATGTATCTTAATTTTGAAAATAAAAAAATTTAAAGCATCTCTGCTTATTTGAATTAGCTGAGATATAAAGCTTCAACTTAAGGAATGTCAGAATGTCTCCAGATTCATATTTTTCTGGGATTTTCATTATAATATTTTTTGTCCTGCTTTGAGGAAAAAAGCAAATGTTAAAATACGCAAGTTTCCTGTGGGATAAAATTTCCAAATTTAGCTCTGTCACAGCAGACATAAAAGTAAAGTTGTCATAATCCAGAAAGATATGTGTTTTCCATGTGTACACATACTTCTGTACTCCTGCATTCTCCTGACTTCTCCAAAAAGATTTCCCCTACCCTAAACAGTAGAAAACAAACTTTCCTTTTTAGCCTTTAAGTAAATCTGTGTGCTTGGTATTGGTGTACCCAGACTTCCCAGAGTCAAAAAAAAAATTAAAAATGGTTTGTTCATCACAGCAAATTTAAAGAGACGTACCTGGTAACTCCAAGTTGCGAGGTAGTGACCTGTAATTGTCAAGAGTCGAACATCAAACCAACAAGGTAACTTGAGTAAAGGAATCCAGCCTGTGCTTATCTGCGAGTTTCAGTGCCTTTCTTCTCAGCCATTTGTATGTCTTCTTTCCAATTATCTCTTATCACTTGGGTGCCACCTCTGCTGCATCCTTGAGAAGAGCTATTTCTAGTTTATCCCAGGACTCCTACACTTTCAGGCATCATGGAAGTGCTGATAGTTAAACTGGTGCCAACCATGCAGATAGTGTCTCAGTTTAGAACCTTTGTGTTTTCAGCATTAAAAAGGAGATGTACAAGGGAACTAAGGATAAGCAGAACAAGTCCTGCGGTTTCCCCAAAAGCCCTTGTTGATACCAAGGTAGAACATAAGGGCACAAAGAAGCACTACCCAAAGCTGTTCCCTATTTTCAGTTAGAGCCTTATTCTCTTAAGATTTGCGTGAGAGTGTGTAGATTAGAATTAACTTCATTCTAGTCAATTAATTTAAATGGCTGTGAAATTCATACTACAGAAAGGGAAAGTCAAACCTATTTTATTGATGACAACACTGCCTTGTACGCCGTACCACACACCGTAATAGTTCTCATACCTTTGGTACATTTGCTTACTAGCAGCAAACCCAAAGCAGGATGAGTTTGAGGTTATCACACCATGCTTTTGCCTGCCAAATCTGACTTTACAAGCTTCTGATGAAATGCTAAATGCATCAGTTATAAAGTATTCTCATTCCACACAGATGCTTGGGAGCTATTTCAGTTGCACTGTTTTCCTTCTGAAACCTCGTTCCCTGAGTGAGAAAACCATTTTCCCAAGAAGGTTTGGAGCAAAGAAAATCTCATGGATGTGTTCTGCAATTTCCCAAACAGAACATAAACCAGTAGAAATGTCCACACTTTTATTTTTTTGGTAGTAATATTCAGCAATAAAATTCACATAAACTGCATGAAATAAACTTCTGTGTGGAGTTAGCCTCCAGCTTTAGGCATTTACATTTCATAGTCAGTAAATACTGTGTCAGTCCCAATCAACCTGGCATCTTGCACAATCAATAAACTCATGATGTTTTAGACAGGGCTGTCTGTGATACCTGCTGTATGGCCAGCATACCAACCATTCTTTCATCACCTCTTCTGTTTTATATTGTTTTCAACCCAGCTCAAACTATTAGAACAGTAGATTAAGTAAATATTATGCTTCCATCTGAACACCATCAGAGACCTGCATCTGGCCCCACAAAGGCAGATGCAAAGGGACAGTTTGCCAAGGTGCCAGGCTGTGACAGACACTGCTATCTCCTTCCTTTGCCAGGTCAGGAGTCCTCAGACCATGGAATAAGTCCCAGCATGTGATGCTCAGTAACCGGACAATCGGTCACTCGGACTTGTGCACAAACCAGGGCTGTAGTTAGACTTTTTATTTCTTGCTGACTTGCTTACTAAACACTAGAATAACTAAACATTCCCTACTGGTGGCTGCATTACATTTGCAATATGTTGCAGTACTATTGAGGTCTTCCAATTCTGATCCTAAGTACGGGAAATGAAATCAAGATCCTTAACAAGTAGAATGGATTTTTACTGTGAGCTGAAACAGTATATTTTAATATTTTAAAGAAATTAACCTTCTTTCTAAAGGTTTGGCTCAGAGTTTAATGCAACTTCAGTCTACATATTTTTTCTTTCTGAAAGTGTGAAAGACACCTACAATTGTTTAGGCAAGTTAAACCAATATAAAACTCTATTTCTTTCTATCAAAGCTGCTAAATGAAAGATTTCATTTATGGACATTTAAGGACAGATGAAAGATTGCCGTAACATTATTGTGCAACATGGATTAGTGAGTCATAAAACCCAGGTACAGGTGCCTTTCATAAAAGTATTAAAAACTTTTAACACTTTCCTGGATTTTTTATTAACTTCTTAATGTTTAAAATTACCTGGGGGGAAAAACGGGTGATGAGTACAGACTCCTATAAGATTTCTAAAGCATGCATCATTTTTCTTGAGTAAATATTTTATAAAATCAATTTTAATACATGGAAATAAGAACTACTTAAAAATTACAGTATTACCTTAATTCTGCTATATCTTAAATCTATTTACAATTTCAGATTTAAATTTTAATCTGCAGATGGTAGCATGTTGCCAAGTATCATGCAAAGAAGTCTATGGTAGCTCATCTTGTATGATGTCCAACTTTGCCACTGCAAACCCAAATACATATAAGTATTTTAGAAAAGTAACTTTATCTTGAATTGATAGTTCCTGATCTTCTTTCCTATTTTACTTTAAGTTAATAATCCCAGAATGATTTGGGTTGGAATTGACAATTAAAACCCTCTAGTCCAATACCCCTGCCACAGACAGGGGCTGTTCAGTTTTCGTAAAAGATCATTCCCAATAGCACCTCTACTTATAGAGAGTTTATCTCCTCAAATCATTACTCATTCTCCCAGACCTCAAGAATAACTTTGTTGATTTCAGGCATGAAAGTGTGAAAATTATAGATAGAAAGTGCCCATGAGGTTGTCTAGTCTATCCCTTTGATAAAACAAGATTTAATTTTGTCCTGCTTGCTATCTTTTTTCTAGTAAAGTACAATTCTTCAGTATCAATTGCAGGTCTTCACTTGTAGATATGGAAGAACCTTATACTTTCATTCCCTGATATGATGAATTTGCAGACTTGCTTTCCCTTCATTTGACCCCTTTTAATAAATTAAAAAGAAAGCTTTCTAAGTAATACTTAGAGAATTCTTTATTCATGAGGCCTATTTTCTAAATATCTTCTAACCCATGACAGACCATATTTAACTTTTTCACAAAAATATTGTTTTTCAAATTTCCACTCATAACCACTGTTTTCCAGGTTTCATTAAGCACCCTCAGCCAATGCCACTAAAACCATTAAGTAAAAACCAAGAACCTGATACAAAGTAATTTCTACGTGTTTAACTATGGTTTATCAGTTGCATTCTAATCAACAGATTCTGATAATGATGAGAACAGAGAACATAAAAAATTAAATAACTTTTGGTATATTTACTCACACTTGTGCCTGTTTAGCTGTTCCTCTTTGGCATAATACATCATCTTCATTCTTGAACAAAATTTTCAAATGAAAACAAAATTCTTGTGGAAAAAATGCATATCTGTGAGAACAGGTATTTTCAGTGGGACAAGATTAGGTTTTTAAAAGGAAAGAGGTACTTTATTTTGGATGTGGGGGAATATTATAAAACCCCATTTTAATTAAAAATTTACAAAAGTGAGAGTTTA
Source organism: Erpornis zantholeuca (assembly GCA_013400515.1). Taxonomy (NCBI): domain Eukaryota; kingdom Metazoa; phylum Chordata; class Aves; order Passeriformes; family Timaliidae; genus Erpornis; species Erpornis zantholeuca. Next base: position 100,906 of record VZTN01028779.1, read on the forward strand.
ATCATCATGAGGGAATACAACTTTCTACTATCTTCCCCTGTGATATCCCTTGGACAAATAGCGCTCTCAAAGGATAGTTGCACCAGTTGGTAGATCTGCTACCACACATTCCCCTGCCATTTATAACTGAGCTGCTTTCCTTCCAATTATTTTTGTAGCAACAGATATTTTAAAGTTGCTACTGTTAAGTTTTGCTGTGAGGGTGGTGAGGCACTGGAACATGTAGCCCGGAGAAGTTTTGCCTGTGCCAGCCCTGTAAGTGTTCAAAGGGCAGGCTGGATGGGGCTCTGAACAACCTGGTTTCATACAAAGTGTCCCTGCCCAAGGCAGAGGGGATGGAACTAGAGGGTTTTTAAGGTCTTGCCCTCAAAAACCAAACTATTCTATAATTCTGAATCTTTTCTCTTTGTCATGTTTTATAGACTGAACTTACTCATCAAAGATTTAGTTCAAAAATTTAGACTCTCTCCTCTGCCTATCTCCCAACTAGCTCACAAACAACTTGACAATTCCTGCCAAATGTTGTCTGACAAAGTCTGGTAAGCATTTAACCTAACCAACTGGCACTGTAACATCATAAGTGATCAGCTTTATTTTTCAAACAAAAAGTACCATCTCTCTGTGTGATCTTCGTCTTCTCTTTCTTCTTTCTCATTTAGTTGCAAAAGAATATATGAGAATATCATCTCTGTCCTTTAAGCTGATCTGTTTTCCACATCTCTACTCCCTGCCATGATGTTTCATGATTAAAAAAGAAAGAAATTATTATTTTCATCTGTGTTATAATCAGATGCATAAATTTGTAAAGTTAAACAGTTTGTTTAAATAATCATTCATTCCCCATCTCACATTTTATATTGAAAATTTTATAGTCTTGCTCTTGTGAAATTTCTGAGGTTTGTTTGTCTTTTGGAAGACAGAATTATTTGGGTTTTTTTTGTTTGTATCACAATTATCAAGGGGATGTTCTCCTGAGTCCCATTTTAAGGTTGCCCAAGGGTTTGTCATAGTGTCCTGAGGAAGAGAAAGCTTTCTAAATCTCTTATGTCACGATCTTAATCTTCCTCTGAAGTCCTATGAAAACCTATTTTATTTTTCTTTACTGGGATTTGAGAAAGACTATCATTTACAAGCCAGTGACAGATGAGTCTGTTCTTTTTTCAGGGGCTGTTAAATACAGTTGTGACTGGAATGTACCAATCACAGGCTTCCCAACATTACTTTGATTTAACTAGAGAGTTGAAAAATGTTGGCATCAGTCCTTCATGCCTGTTTTCCTACTGAGCAGCTGTATACATATTAAAAGGCCAATTCAGTTGAAAAGACATCACAGTGAAAGTAAATCTGAACAGACACTTCTTTCCTTCAAATTCCTGTTATCACTTTCCACTCTCTACACAAAAACAAGCTGTTACAATTTATTCAATAACCACTGAAACCTTGCAAAGCATTTGCAAAGCCCTCTAGAAAAGAGATTTTCTGGTACAGCAAGGTGTGTTCAGACATTCATTTGGTCTGACTTGGGAATTGCTGCCTTGACTTCCAGCTCAGCACCACAGATGGCACCACAGTGTCCCATCACGTCTGTCTGAGACTCACTGCACATTTATTGCACTTTATAACTGCAGGAGTTGCTGGCATTATGTGATAATGATTATTAATACATAATTTTTTAGTACCCTCTTGTGCAAACCCAATTTAAAAAGTAAAGACCAGATTGAGTCAACTAAGGGAAAACCAGCTGGCAAAGGCAGAAAGAGTATGACAAAACACGTGCTCCCATTTGTATAAAGCACACTAACAACATAAACACACCTGTAAGCAATTGCTTTTCATTATGGCTGTTTATCGTCTCTGTTTCCACTGGTTCCAATGATACTTCTGTGGTGATAATGTGGTTTTTTCACGTGTTCCTGGCAGTAGAAATGAGATTCCTCCCACTAACATCAAATCTGACTTTTACTAGTTTTTTCACAAAATTAAAATGAGAGCCATGCTGTCCAGTCTGTCTCACACACAGCTTTAACAAACACATGCAGATGTGATTTTTGAAATGCTAAAGGTCCTCTTGCTTAAAGAGACTCTCCTAATGATTTTAATTACAGGCAGTTTCAGTGCCCACCACCAAAAACTGCAGCTACTGCTTGAAGCAGAGTTTAGAAAGCAACGTGCTGGAAGTCCTTATTAACACTCAGCTATAACTTTTTGATTATGTGCAGAGAAAGAGATAAAACTTCCACTTTTACAGGTTTGGTTCCATCTGAAGAAAGTTAATTCCCCTTCAGCAGGTATGAATAGATAATTCAGAAGCAATAAAGAATCCAACCCGCCCACGCTGTCAGCTAACTGGAAATGCAGGTATCCACTCTCTGTAAATTGTGCTCTCAGCACTTTAACCTCCATTTCCCATCAATTTCCCATCTGATTTATGAGAAGAACTACCTAGTAATCTCTGACAGCAATAACCCACAAACATACCACCTTCTATATCAGTAGGAAGAGTTTTAAGTATGTTGCAGAAGTTTTGTGTTTGTGAAAACCATCCTATATCCTGGTGTTAGGAAGCCTGGCAGAGTATTCACAACAGTATTTTCATCAGTGTATGTACAGTACATTACCCAGTGCAGAAGGTGCACATGTACTACGCATATGTTAATTTGTGTTAGTGCCCTGAGAACTGCCCTTGGGTTTTTAAAAACAACATTATGGTCAGCTAAGTGACTACAATTTCTGTTTATACTGAAGACATAAGAGGGTTACTTCAGTTGCTGATGATTTTGCTATTGTTTAACCCTGTTGACATTGGAGGCAATATGCTCTGGCAGTGTAAACAGGACTCTCCACACACACACTTTTGAAAAGTTCTCCTAGTTCCAGTTGCTATCCTTTTATTAACATTGAGATGTGAACCAGAAAAGCCAAAGGCTCACTTTCAAACTCCTAGGTAAAACTGACACTTGTGAGAGAAGAAAGTTACCATTTTACTTAATATATTAAGTCCAGAATATGTTGAAGCTATTAAGAGAAATGCATAAAAGTCCGTGGTCAAGTGTGCGGTGTTTATTGTGTTCAGAATACCTCAGTACTTTAAAAAAGGTGATGCCAAGAGCTTTTATACCTTCTTGCTACCTTGGTAATGACTGTGACCCTCTATGACCCTTTGGAGTGATGGAAGTGATGTCATCTCTGACGACAAGAGCTACTTTTGCCAAAATATACCAGAAAAGTTGCATAGACATATCTGATGGACTCTCTTGTAACTGTTCCTTGTCAAAGGTCAGAGCAGGGTTTCAGTCACCATGGCACCGAAGTCAAGCTCCCTTGAGTTAATGAATTGAAACTGCAGAAGTGTTCTCAGCACAAACAGGTAGCCTATTCTCCCTCCAGTGCTATGTGCCAGGTCTGAAACTCTTGTCCTGGAGGAGGCAATCTTCCCCACTGAACATGAGTATTAACACAAGTCCATAGGTCCCAGAGAACAGTGAGAAAGCTCCTTGCTTTCCTTTCCAAGTTTGTGAAGCAGCAGCCCTTTTGTCCAACAACACCTCCAGTCACCAGGAACCAGCCTGTGACTGAACTGAAAACCATGGCAGAACCCACTACTCAGAGTGGAGGAGATTCCTCAGCCATGGGCAAAGCCAAAACCACATTTGTCCTAGACAAATGTGCTGTCTGAAGAAGAATAAAGAGTTTCAGTCCCTCACCTGACCCCGTCCTGGTTGCAGGAATTGCTGCACTGGAATTTCCCAGTCTGCCTCATACTAGACCCAAAGAACAAGTAAAAAAAAAAGTTGATGAAAGACAATTACAAAAATGCACCTAAATCCTTTTTCCAGTATAGATCAATTTAATAGTGCACAAGAAGGGCATACTGCAAGATCCTCTTCCGTCCCTGAAAAGCTTTGTATTATCCCAAGATATTCCAAACATCACTGTACATGATAAAACCATTATTGAAATCTTTGCAGGCAATGCAGAATTTGGACATGCATGTGTCATCATTAGGAGAAGAAAAGTGAATTAAAGGCTCAGAGATGGGAAAATATGTGAGACACTCATATATGCATAAAATTAGAATGAAATCCAGAATTTGCTAAAGGAGATTCAACCAAATCAGAAAAATAGGTTTATTTATGTATTTAGAGGCAGAAAATATTCATCATAATGGTTGCCCATAAAACATATCAAGTGATTCTGGAAAATAAAAAAAAAGTGACTTCAGCAGTTGCTGTATTATTTGGGTATTTTATGTGAGAAAACTGTATCTGTATATCTACAGCAAAATTGGCAAGATTTTAAACGAAGTTTTGCCAAAAGCTTTCATTAGCCATAAAATATGAGAGTGTAAGAACATATGCCATGCCTTCTGGGCATAATACTTATAGCAACATAAATCAGGAGTTCAGAAAAGCTGAAAAAAAATCCTGTACAAAAGAAGATCAAAGCCAGAGTTCTCCAAGCTGATTGCGACACAGGTACATGACACAGGGAGTGGGGTGTGTGGGTGTGGGTGTGTNTGGCTGTGTCCCATGCTGACTAAACAGAGCCCACGTGTTTAGCAGGTTCTTTTTCTACCAGTACTTCTGATAAAAGGTCTCCAGAACTAAAACAATATACATGTTTGCAACTGGTGTTCGTCTTAGGACCCTTTCTTCATTCTCCCTCTCTTTGTTCTATAGAGAAATTGTAACTAAATTATAACTAAAAGAGTTAAAAAGTACTTGATAATGAATCACCCTCACTTGCAACACCCATTTATTAAATGGATGGCTAAAATTCTACTGAAGCATGGACTGATGGGAAAAACTACATTTATGATTTGTTGTGAAGAGTTGGGAGTAGAGGTTAGCTAAAACCTAGACAAGACGAGCTAGCTCAAATGCACTTTTGCATAGTAAACATAAAATAAAAATGAAAATGGTTATTTCTTCCTGTTTGTTGCTGCTTGTTTACCCACCTTCCAGAATGTCCTGTTTTGCAGGTCAGGACTAGTGTCAGATGGTTGTGTAGTGTGAATTACAGTGCCATTCCTCACTGACCAGATGGCTAAAAGCAAATGGAATGGGCTATAAGTCTAGAAAACAGCTTTAGGAGACCTTAGAAGACCCCAAATATAGGAACTCTGAGAGCTGTGGGAGGGTTTCCAGAAAGCCATGCACAACCCCACTCTTTTCTGACCACTTGTATAGAGAACAAGACATTTTTATTTTTATAGGGAACAGGTTTAACCTCTTTCTTTCTGGTCTTTAAAATCTCAGGCAACAAAGATAAATGATCCTTGGGAAAAAAGGGTCAAACCACAGCAGAAAATTTTTCTTCCATTTAAAATCTGTTTAAGCATTGTTTTTTTCAAGAGGCAGTTCAGTGTTAGCCATGCGTCCATACCTTCTTCCCATGAATATCAACTTGCACTGGCCATTAGCCACTTCTCCAAAAGATCCTTCTTTGTGGCTACTAGATCAGAAACACAATCACTTCAAGATGTGAAGTGCAAACTCACAGGGTGGAACTGTGTCAGAAAACATCCTGTAGCAATAATGCTGTCCTGACAGGCTTTAAGCAAGATTGAGTATTCTCTGCTCTCCAACAGCCTAACTCTAGTGCAAAAAACTGTCTCACATGCAAGAGCTAATTTGACAAAAATGTGGCTCTCAGCTCAGACTGGCTCTGGATCAAACCTGCCCTGGTAGGTGAGACAGTGAGGTACAGAGCTATTTGGTGTGGAAGCTCAGCCTGAGACAGAAGTTTGGCTACAAATACTGTATCACTCATACAAGGTGAAAACAATTTGACAGATGAGTTTTAGACCAGAAATCTCAATTTCTGTCAAAATAAAAAGTCTCAAGGGAATGTGTTGATTTTTAAGGCATTTATCTACAAGTGTCAAAATATTTTCAACTTTTTCCCTTTAGATTTTGACACAGTCAAAATATTTTATTTAGATACAGCAAAAAATGATTTTTTATTTCCTCAGTTGGTTTGATGGCATTCATTTTGATATAGCATATTAAAATTAGTATTTACTATAGCTGATAATTTTATATTATGATATGTTGACTGTTAAACTGCTGTCAAAACATTTTAATGTTTTCCAAGTCTTCATTTCTCAAAGACTTTAAGACATTTGGTTTGGTTTAGCTCATGATTAAATGAATGAGGAAATAACCTAATTTCTCAGTGAATAAGAATTCATTTTTGTAAACCGCTCAAGATTCTGCAACTTTATTTTTTAATGTTGCATTTCAAATAATGTGTCTCACACTCCTCTATGTGAAAATTGCTGGAAATTATCCCTTATATTGACAGAAATAAAGGAGAGTTGAAGGAAATGATACCTGTTTATCAATGCTGTTTTTCTTGCACACCTGAAAAGACCTTGACTTTGAGGAAGACACAGTGGAAGACTAGAAGAATTCTGCATTTTAGAGGGACAGATGAGCACTCACTGAAGATTAATTGTTTCCTTCTAGTTAGCCTAAAAATTGCTGTAACAAGAGCTCTGAACTCTGAATCCCTAGCGTCACTATTCCCATCTGTTTCTGAGGTGAGCTCAGTTGTGAAAGCTTATGAAGTGAAGAGTGAAAGCTTATAAAAAAAGAAAATTTGAAAGTAAGAAAAAAATATTGCAAATGAGTAAAAGAAGACACTTCTGATGACAAGTTGCAGAATTTTATGTTTTAGTTAATGAAAATACTAAGTCTATTTTTCTACACTTTATTTTTAAATAACGTGCATCTGTAACCATATAAAAGCAAATGTTTTTAAAAGTGAAAACACATTCCTAGCCCAATGATCACTCTAAAAAGCTAAAATTCAGTGTTTTCCCCTAGCCAAAATTTGATAAGCCTTCAGAAGTTGGAGAAAAAGAACCAGATGTTAGTCAGACTCTTGGTCACCCAAACAGGTACTAACGTAGAGTTACACTAGCATCCTTGAAAGTTTTGAACAAAAAAAGATAAAAGTGTAAGCATGATTTGAAGTTATAAGTTTAATTACTCTTGGATTTAATTATTCTTTCAATTTCCAGAAGTGAGGACAAGCATTTTAAGAGAAAGTAATCCTTTAAGTCAGAGTTGTTGATGAACTCTTGGGGAAAAAAAAGTTGTACATTCTTGAAAGATGATAGTAACCCTTATGTTTACATGTCATAGTCCTGGAGATGATATCTCACAAAATGGGAGGTAAACTCCAGTCACTGCAAATGCAATAGATGTTTTCTTCTGAAGAGGAGAAAAATGTAGCAGAGGATTACACCCTGCGAGAAGGATGTTATGTAGGGTGTTGTGTCCCCTTTAGACTCATCGTACATTTTCCCGTGTTCCTCACTTGGAGCCTGGCTGATAACCTCAGCCAGCTTGTAACTGATGGGACAAAGGGCTGCTGTAAGTAACCTGTCTTGTTAATCTACTTGCCAGTTTTCACTATAAAAGATAAAGAAAAAAGAAGGCTTTAGCGACTTTTTCAGGCCTTGGGCCAGCACGCTAACTGTTCAAGGAATGTTTGACCGTCCAGAAAAACCAGGACTAATACAGACAAACTTTCCCACAGATTCTGCCAATGTGTTTGAATTCTGCCTTATAATAACAGTCCTGGTATTCCCAGTACCAGGCCTTTTGTGAGCAGACAATCTCAGCTCAGTCCAAATTACGTAAAGAATAAAAATGTGTACTGAGATGTAAATTTCAAGTTCATTTCCCTTTGTGTTTTTCTCAGATGTCTGCACAAACACTGCTAACCTCTCCAACAGCAAAACAAAAGCATATGTCTTTAAAACAAATGGGAACTGCTTGCTACCAGGGAAAAGCAGTCTAATTAGGTAATAATATTTCAGTGTCATGCTGCCACGGGAAGATTAGGTAGTGTTCACACCCTGTGTGAGCTGAGCAGAGGGTTAGTCTAAACGAGATTAAATAAGAGACATAGGGCAAAAATGGCTTAAATTGTTCCAACAGAACAATAAATAGTGAATAAACCCTGAACAATAGTGAAAAAACACCAATTTTTTTATTTTTCTGCTTTGAAAATCCATCAATAGCTGTAATGTTTATTGACTGTCTTTTTGCTTGTTACCAGCACTTTGCAGTGTTTCCTGGATGAAGTAAATTGCTATAAAATTTAAAAAAAAATTGAAAAAATTATTACAAGGCCAAACTTTCTTGTTTGCTGGATTTTTATTATTGTAATGGGGTTTTGAGGCTGCCAGGAATTTCCAGACTATGTGCCCTATCAGTTTTATTTCAGTCTGTCTATCACCATGGCCTTCTTTCTGCATATTTTATTATAAGAAAATATTTTTGCATGGAGAGATTACCAAGGAGAGAAAATAACATTGAAAGCAAGAGTATAATGGGTGGTTCTATGTAGATGTGCTATTGGAATGCAGATCTGAGTTACCATAGTTTTAAATAGAATATTTACATGTCATCCTCCTAGTTCTACACTTAGGAAATAGCAGGTTATACCTAAAATAGCAACTCACTTGTCCTATACTTTTTTTACTACTGGAAAATAAAGAAAAAGAAAAAAAAACCAACAAAACATTGGTAACTAGGAGGGACTCTTTCTGCTATTGGATATGGACATCTCTTCCATTCCCACCAGGATCTAACTGGAGGCTCCTTGCCAAACTAGCCTTCGGACTCTTTGTCCTGGCCTACCACCCTTCCCTGAGGCTGAATGCAGCCTCATCATAAACACCTCTTCCTTTGCCTGGAAAGAACCATGCTCTGCAAGTCTGAGCTGCAGTGAGCACTGCTGTGTGAGGAAAGGCTTGAGGCTGAAGGACTCCTTCTCTTCCATGTGTATGCAGCCAAAGTAGAGCTGGAAGCTGATTCTGGAGCTGGAGAAAAAACACCTGAGACCTGAACTGAGGTAGAAAACCAGGGCACCATGTGGCATGCTGCGGCCCCTTTGCCAGACTGTTCTGTAGGCAGTGGCTCTTTGTCACCAGAACACAGAATTTTGGGGTAGTGTCCCCACCAAGCCAGTCCCCTGCCTCAGGGGGGACTTCTGTCCTTCTACCTCTTGCTTGCAGCCACAGGTAGCAGATGTCATGAGGACCTTCCTGCTCCCATTCCCTGTGTCCTGTGTACCTTGCTGTAGCTGTAGGCAGACAAACATGGACTGAAGGCACCTGAAGATTTTTAGAGCTGAAGCAGGTGACAAGCACTAGGCTTAGATGCTGTTAAGTTCTCTTTAATTTACATTTGGGCCCAGTTCCCAATTCACCTGGAGCAAGCCCAGCTTTCAGTGCCACTTAACACACAGCAACACATAAGAAACTTAATTACTTTAACTACAGGCTATGAGAAAAGCAAACAGGATCAAGGATATACCCAACAGTGGCCAAAACATGCTCTGTGTTCGTCAATACCTACGTACTTTGGGACAGGTGAAGAAAGCAGTCTGGTCAGTGACTCATCCTGTCCAAAGCCTTTCCATCATATTAGAGTCTACTTTCTGTATTTCTTCTGCCCTGGAGGAGGGGTTTTCTCTTGGGGTACATACTAGGGGGATGTTTTGAGACTCAGGCTTGACACCGGCCAAAGGTTTAAACAGATTCACAACCAAGACTGGCATGCACCTAGGAGAAGTCTACACAGCTCTGTTCTCTGAAAGTCACTCTTTGTCTCCACAAAACATAGTGCAGCACAGCTACAAGTGGCAGGTATAGATCTGTCTGGGTAGATAAACAGCCTTTTGGAGTGGAAAGGGGGTGGAGAGAAAAACTCGCTGTTGGAGATGTCTCCCACAAAGGATTTTCTATTAACATTTGATTGCATTTCATGGGATTTATTGCGGCAGTGCCCTACAGATAAGATATGCCAAAACACTGGCTGAGGTTTTTCCTAAACATAAATTCTACAGAGTGCAATCAAAATGTCAGTTAGCAAGCTCGATCTGTTCTGCATGTCTGTGCTGCTGTGCAACTCTCATGGGTTTGACCAAACTTAACAAAACCTGCAGCTGTTCAAGGCACTGAGGGCCTGGGTTTACTTCTCAGGATTTCTGCTAATTGCTTTGAACCTCTTCATTACTCAAAGAAATATTGTAGGGGAGGGAAATGAAGACAAATTTCACTAAACAAATTTCCCAGCCTTTTTAAGGTGGTAGTTTTTCCTCCACGCTGCTCAGAGTACACAAAATGTGGGAGTGGAATAAAATGTTTCAGCTGACTGAGGCATCATTGCGATGGATGCCTCGCTGTGCTTTCTCAGCTGCTGAGGAGGAGTTATGGGGACAAACTGAAGGACCACTTTAATCCCCACTACCACATTCAGCACTACCGTAGACATGAAAAACATTTTCCACTCTGTAGAAAACTCAGGGCAAAACCTTTACTTCTGCATCAAGAATGTCTATTAACTGTGTTTTTTGAACAGACACAAAACAAGGGCAGTACTTGGCTTAAGACATGTACATAACTGTATATATGCACATAAGCAGCAGAGAAAAAGTCTAGAAAAAGAAAACTGATTAAGTAAATATTGGAGTTCTTCAAAGACTCTTGGGAGATTAAAAGGGGGAATTTCCCAAATAAAGTGCTCATCTTTTACAGGCTGTTTCTGCAATTAATAAAACACATTCAAGAGCTTTATATGTAACCTGCTACTGCCTTTTAAGGTAATCTTAAATAAGGAGATACTATTTAAACATTGAATTTTGTCCAAACATAATCAAAATTCCTTTCAATTTCTAAAAAGGAACAAAAAGACTGAAGTCCAGCCTGGTTTTACATCTCTAGGTGAATGCATTTTGCCTAATATGAAAAGAGAAGCAAATTATGGTCAAACAACAGATCAAGTACTGGGATATGTTCTTCTCCTTTCACAAGATATGCTTGAGGCAGAAAAACAAAGAGACATCTTCAAAAATCCACTTGTGGCTCCCTGCTTCCATCCAGCTCCTGCCACAGCCCTGCAGCCATCAAATTGAATCATGAGAGAAAATTTTTGGGGCAGCAGATTTGCCTTGTACAGCTCAGATGATACAAAGGGAAGGCAAACGATGCTGAGAAATTACCCTGTGGGAGCTAACTGAGCTCAGCACTAGAATGTCATCAGCATTTTGAGACACGAGACTCTGATAGTGATTATTATTAATGATACGGAAGATCATCTAAATAAAACTTAATGATACTTAAAAAGATTTCTGAAGGATCTTTGGTATGATTTATTATATTTTTATGTTAATAGTGAAGAAAATTTATTTTCAATATGTAAGTTACAGCCAGAAGAAAGTGATTCATCATTTAAACAACCACAGCCAAATTACAACTGATAATTTATTAGACGGGAGTATTTAATATCCCTGAAATGTAAGTATCTTGAGAGGTTTTTGTTCATTTTTCTTGCCTAAAATCAAACAAAGAAACAATTAGAATCAAGTCACTTAGCAAGCTTTGGCTTTTTACTAAACCATTTCTTACTCTGATAAGAAAGGAACAATACAATTTCCAAATTAATTCTGATTACTCAGAGAAGATTGTGGTCTATCAAATTAACTAAGAATGAAAAAAAATAAGATTAAATATCTATGAAATCCTCCTGATTGCTATTGTTGTCTGTCACTCATATTTTTCCTACAGTTAACAAGATTACATATCAATGCCTAGATTTATTCACTGAATTTACTGCCCTTTAATTTACCCTATCCAGTGAAGACTGAACATTATATTTTCATGCAGAAATTACTAAATAGCTTGTACCTGTGACTAGAGATGTTTGTCCCAGCCATGACACCCTCCTCCATCACTGACATAACCAAGCCAGTGAGATTTATTCCCATCTTCCTTATTGGTTAACACGGATCCCTCTCACTGTGAAAGTCAGGGATGCACAATGACGTGGGAAAAAGGGTTCAGTGAGTTAAAAATGAGAAAAATGACCAACAGTACTATTATATGAGTCAAAAATTCTGGAAAAAGATAGGTTTACAATAGTCATGCCATGATACTGTACATCTTTACATTGCAGTTTTCTCTTTTCCCAAGCTCTTTTGTAGATAGCTGTTCAGCATCCTCCCAAGTCTTTTTGTGAATAACTCCAGAGGATTTGGAGCAAGACCAGAGAAGGGCTCTGAAGTTGATAAAAGGACTAAAGCAACTCTCCCATGAAGGCAGGCTGAGAAAGTTTGGGCTGTTCAGCCTGGAGAAGAGAAGGCTGCATGGAAATCTTACAACAAACTTTAAGTATCTGAAGGAGGCCTAAAAAGAAGCAGAAGAGGGACTCAGAACTGTAGTNGGAAGTCAGAGAGAGAATTTTTGGACAAGGAGTAATGGCTAAAAATTAAAAGAATGGAAATTCACGTTACTTATATAGAAAAAATTCTTGATTGTGAGAGTAGTGGTACCCTGTCAATGGCTGCTCAGAGAGGGTGTGGATGCCCCATCCCGGGCAGTGTTCAGTATCCTCACAGCTTGGAGAGCGCAGTGAGGCTGGAACTAGATGGCCTTTAAGGTCACTTCTAACTCAAACTATTCTATGTTTCTATGATTCTATGGTCCAAAATTCAAAGTTGTGATGCATTGTAATGTGAGGACAGCAGGAGAGGCTGCTGCCTCCAGGAAGGTGATATGACACTGAACGTAAGAGGACTTTAACAGAGCATACTGGTACCAACTCACACAGACCTAAGGGCTCCTCCAGGTTTTGCAGTCTTGCATTGCCCATTAAGGACTGCTCTAGGAAACCTGCAGCAAAAACTTACACACCAGTCATGTCCCCTTTCCTTCTAGCTCTTTGCATGCAAGTGGTTAATGATCATTTACTCTCTTCCCACACATGCCAACAAACTGTCACTCTATTAATTCTTCACATCATGTCTGCTTTCAGTCAAATTCATTACACTCTTTGAAGTATACAAATTACCTACTGGATTTCTCTCTAGCTGCAAAGTGGGGAAAAAACGAACCATGTCTCTAAAAATAACAGAGAAGAAAATGTAATTCAAAGCCATTTTCTTTTCCAGCATTGCTTCAGACAATATTACTAATAAAGTTAATAGCCTGCTTGTTTTTGAAAATTGATTAAAAAAGGGAGAAATGATCTCTTTCCACAAGAATGATAGGTTGGTCTACCCAGCTCACAAGCACTACAAGTACTAAGAAGCTCTTAATTTACTGTATCCTAAGCTGTTTTTACCAAAAATCTATTATCCCTTCAAGTCAAGCCATTTATCAATCAAGTATTTATTTACTAAGGAGGCTCTAACTTTTACTTTTTTTTTTTTTTGAAAACTTGATAACTGTAAAAATTGAATTAATATTTAGTTATTTGATGAATAATTTTAGTGTTCACTATTCTTCACATATTTAGGAATTTTTTGAGAGCTTTAGCCAATGTCAATTTTATAGTCCTCTGGTAGGAAACTCAAATAGTTAGATGTATTAAATATATATGCCATTTAAAAATGCATATTTATTTAATATATCTAACATAATATGAGGGGGTTAATTTTCTCCCAAATATCAAATAAAGATGACAGACATCTCAATACACTGCATGTATCAGCCATAAAATTGCATAACTTGCAGTTGTTCTCATTCTTCTCCCTCCTTGTACTATCTTTTGTTATTTTTATATTATTTTTATATCTCAGATTTGATTAGTGGATATGGAAAATAAAAGTATTTTTATCTTCTTTGGGTTTTTTTTGTGATTTGGTTTGGTTTTTCTTTTTTCTTTTTTAGCATTGAAAGACATATTCTCCCTGTTCTACAGACCTAAAAGGTGACCCAGTTTCTATATTTGAGCAGCAAAGAAAGCAGCCTTCCTTTATAAAAAAAACTTTGCAGCCATGAGAAGTAATGCTTACTTCAAGATTAAGTCTGAAAATTGGTGGAGCCTCCAAAAGATTTACCCTTTACATCTGCTTGCCTCATTTTCTCATCAGGGGCCAGATTCACCTCTATGAATGTTTGCTATCCAAAAGGAAAGCATTTGGATAACTTCTTGCTCTGGATTCCTTCTATAATCAAGACAAAGGGATGCATACATCATGATGCAGTTGATCCCCTTTGAAAATACAAGTCTAAAATAAAATTAATTGGTTTCTGGAGAAACATGACAGTCGATTGACCATGGAGTCATCACAGACACCTTACATTTGAGACCACTCAAAGCAGCAAAATCCATTCTCTTTCTGTGCAGTGTCGTTGTTGAGGTGGCCACGACACACACAAACCCCAGTAACAGCTTGGAGCAAAAGGCTCAGTTTCTTGCAAAATAGCCAGTGTCATTTTTAGTCTTTTGTATGTTTACCATTCATGTTACTCATACATTGGTTGCTTAACTACTACAATAGATGCATTGACTATCATTTAACTACAACACACTATTATTGGTCACCTAGAGCCTAAGAATTCAGGCATTCAGAAAAATAGTGCAGATATGTTGCTGTTTTTCTCCTGTTGTTTAGCTTTCTTGCTTCTGTTGATATTACATTTTCATGGGTAAAAACTAATTGGTTTTTCTTCTCACAGACTTCTCATGGTCCTTCTCTAGCCAAAGTAACAGGCCTAAGCCATGATTTTTTAAAGGCAACAAGGCCTTCACTTTATAATGCCACGATGTACCACCAACACAGGCATTTCACTTTCCCAGTAAGGAATTTCTTTCCCTTTGAATTTAACTTTTCTTAATTTCTCAACTCAGATGCAAAATTCGGGTATCCTTTTTCCTTCTCACTAACACAGAATATAGTACTCCAGCTTATACTCTCACTGTACCTAGTGAGATATGGTCCCGATAAGCCTCATTTAGGTATCCAGCATATTCTCTTACTTATCTGACACAGATATTCTTAGTTACAGTACAGTTGCTTAAAATCCTATACTACATTTAGGCTCTTTCTATTTCTACATGTGTGAATGTCAAATGCACTTAACCCATTTAAAAGCAATTTCTTTAGCTCTGTACAAGGTTCTGAAAAAGACCTTTTTTACCGATTGCCTCATACAACTAAACCAGAAGGGTTTTGAATACTTAAAAATTATGTCTTAGCCTGTATTTGGCACTTTTGGTCAGCAGAAGTGTAAGTACTTTAACAATCACCAGTTCAGACAAAGAGGGAAACTTCAGTTCTGAGGTGGGCAGTGACATTTCCTATCACGACCTCAGCAGGCTTACTCATTTCCCCTCTCTTTTGTGCTGTGTAAGCAAATGGAAAGAATGGAAACCCAGCAAGTGGAAATGTATTGACTGAGTTTTAGTAATTTCATTTCGAATTTTATGGAATGTCTAATGAACTCTCTGAAGCTAAGTTCGCTGTCTTTCAGCTGCTTGATTTATTTCTCAGCTAATTTAACATTTATAAACACACACACAAAATGAAATTTTAATGTCATATTTGCATGAAAAATTCTGGCTGGACTTGTCTAAGAAAACCAGATTCTCATTAGTGGAGAATAAGCAAGAAGTATAAGCAAAAGGGTTTCTTGTAAATAAAATTTTAAAATGAAAAAAAAACATGAAAACCCCCCCCCCCCCCCATACAGACAAATAAACAATGGTGCTGAACTTTCTGATGGGAAAAATGTATAACATTTTTGTGAAGTTCCAACATCACTTATGTATAAAATATTTTTTCTCAAATTGTTCATACAGCATTTTGCTATTTTAAGCACTTATTATGTTACATCTCTAATTACCATAAAGAGGAGTAAGTAAAATAATAAAAGAAATGTGTTCTTTGTACAGATAAAAATGGAGCAAACACACATTAATTGCTAGTAGAAAACATAGAGGTTATTTAGTATTCGTGTGGGAAGGGAGGAGATATTAACTTATAAGTAGGCAAGTTTTTTTGTTGCAAGTCCTGCTGTAGTGCTGGATTTTAAAGATAAGTATATTTTCAGAGAAACAACACTTAATATAATCTCAATATGAATAGAAATGTAAGAGTTCCTAATTTTTTACTGGCTGACATGGTTCGCAGTGGTAGAAGGAGTATCATATAAGTGGAGAAAACTTGCCCTAAATGAGGCACACACCATTCATGGACTTCTTCAGTCAGCTAGACTGTCACAATTAGATTTCACATCTCAAGATTTCAGTGCTTCTTAAGACAGGTTAAAGATGGTAAATTTGAGTTCCTAAATTGATATGTCTTGCAAAAGTAGTGGGAAAAAGAATTCAAAAATGAGAAGAAATGTAAACATTAATGCCTATTCAGAAAATGCTAACCCACAAGTTTGCAATTTTATAGCTAGGCCTAGACAATAAAAGGTGACCAATGATAATAAGTATCTATGATCAGAACTATCATAAGTCATCATAAGTGTCTCTGAAAGACAAGATTTACTGTGCAATTTGTTTATTCTACCACACAGGATTCGGATGGGGTACAAAATCTGTAACAGTAAAAATTGCACATAAACAAGGAAAAAGAAAGTACCTGCCCCATTCCTCTGGGAAGCAACATGTAAAACAGTGTCTTGTTTTGCTGGGTGTAACTGATGCCTTTTACATAATTTTCAGAAAATGTACCTTAAGCATAAGTCTCCGAGGTTTCCTTTTGGGAACCTTTATGTCTCTGAGCAACTTTTGAGTGAAGGTCTCTGAAACATGAAGTTATATGCAATATATTTAGTGTCTGTAAGACAGCCTGTATAGATCAATTTTTTTCTTTTTCTCTTCCACACAGCATGATATGTGTGAGATACTGAACTTTCTATTTTTGTATTAAGATGAAGTGACAGTCCTATTAAAAAAAACATACTAAGCATGCCACACAACTAAGCTTGTGAATGAGGCAGCACCAAAACAAAATCAATTCTGATTAATCCACCAAAGGGAATCACCCTAATCTTACCAAATAAGGATGCTTACAAACTACCTGGACTAAAGCTGAAAGACAACTAAACACAACCCAGCTGACTTCCTGACTTCTGCCGCTGGGCATGAGTCACCCATCAACATCTGTGCAAGAGCAGATGGACTCAGCCTCAGCCAGAGGGTGATCAGGCTGATCTGCCAGATCCCCAAAGTACCATAAAATCCTTTAGACCTCCTGGGAGAATGCGTCATTCACCCAAACAGCCCTGAATCACACATAAAGATCTATTCTTCCAGCCAAGCAGCTGCCGAGACCTCACGTATGGACCTTGCCGTTTTCTCTCCAGGAGTTATGTTATGTGAAATGCTTCAGCTGAATTGAGAACTCCTTCATCTTCCTGAGAGCCCTCATGTTTCATCTGCAAAGTCAGGACTTTTCCTTTCACTCCAGGAGGCAGGATATGAATGTTTCAGCCTGAAGAGGTCAGGGGACCCAAATTCTTGCCTTTCAGGCTGACTGCCTGACTATGGGTGGTGCTATTTCCTTCATGTAATAGGAGATCCCCACTCAGTAAGGCATTTACCCTCAAATGAGGGACTGCTGCATCTGGTTTCCCAGTGTACAGAAATGTCTAATGAGCTGCTGACCTCAAACACCTACGCCCTGCTAGGTGTGACATTTCAGCTGTTTCTGAGGGCCAGCCCCATGTGCATTCCTGCATGAGCAGCCCTCTGTGGGTAACCCTCTGAGGCACCAGGCTCCTCCTCCCACTGAAGCCAGAAACCAGGAAATATGTCTTTACCGTCTTATCTCCTCATTGACAGGCAAGCATAAAATATCTTAGTTTCCAGAAGTCAAGCAGGAGATGTCTGCAATCCTAAGACCTCACCAGGACACTAAAATTGACCTGTAGGTATTTCTCACTGATATTCATATTCTTCGTCCACAAGTACTTTAAATAGCAACAAGAGAATATCAAAGTGTCATTATAACTCAAGGGTTATCCAAGTGCTTTTCTGCAGTTAAGTGACTCCAAACACTGGAATAAATTTCAGAGACAGAAAACTGACCAGGTAGTAGTTTAGTTCTTAGGAAGAAACTTGATGAAAAGAGGGATTGTGACAGTCCATGGTGTGAGGATTTGTCTGGTCTTCTAGGACATTAGAAGGGCACTGATGTTGTCATTCCTAAATCATGTAGTGGTGTTACCACTTGTGTACTCAGTCCTCCCGACAAAAGAGGCAGGTTCAGTATGAGATGTGGCTGGAAACAGATTTGGTTTATTGTCCTGCACAAAGATGTTGTGAGCAAGAGGTAGCCCCGGGCAGCCCCA
The DNA here is from genome assembly GCA_013400515.1 of Erpornis zantholeuca. Classification (NCBI taxonomy): domain Eukaryota; kingdom Metazoa; phylum Chordata; class Aves; order Passeriformes; family Timaliidae; genus Erpornis; species Erpornis zantholeuca. The sequence continues at coordinate 119,015 of VZTN01028779.1, forward strand.
GTTACCTCACTTACATATCTTTGCAAATCTTTTCCTGTGTCTTGCCCTTCTTTTGTCATCTTTGAACTTTCACAACTAAATAACCATGAGTATTTCTTCTGCCTTAGTCCCAGTTTTACTGCATCTGTACCCAAAATTTGGTGGGTTTGACACCACTATCTAGATGTTCCTGGTTTTCTATGATGTTTCTGACATGGTTACCCAGACAGTGCTAGCTTTGCACAAGTTATTCCCAAAAGCTCACACATGTTTCACTCTAATTATGCAGACATTGCTTAAGTAACTCTACCTTAGATATCTGTGAAATCCAACCTCCCTTCACAGTGCTATCTCTAGCCTTTGTCATATTCATGCATTGTTACCAGCCCCATCCAGAAATTCCAGCTATGTCTTGTCCAGCAGATTCTCACATCCCTTTCAGTTATCTTCACCTGGGGTCAGGACCCCGTCACATGTCTGAATCCCTGACAAAATCGAGATGTCTGTTGGCCTGCATGCAGGTGCCGGGTGGATGTTGAATTGATCAGACAAACAAGAAAGAAGATGAGCTAATTCTACATGTGGGAAGAATAGGAGAGTTCTATATAGTGTTTTGCCATGGGCAAATCCACAGCCTAAAGGAGGAAGACTCAGAATGTTATTAAAGATTTTAGGAGCAGTATCCATCTCATGTAATATGAGCTGTCTAAATTTTAAAGCTAACAAAGCATCTGCACTTTGTTCCGAACTCAAAAAGAGCAACAAACAAAGGAAGTTAGAAGAAGATTTTCCCTTGTCTGATTAAAAATATACTTCTTCTCTGCCGCCCATTGTACCAATTCCATCAGCTGGTTTTTTCACACTCTTCCTTTTTTTTCTCATCCTACCACCGTGTGAAACTGTTAGATGTTTAAAAAAAGAGTTTAAAAAAAGAGACAATTGGAACCAAAATCTGGGGCACTAATGTGCATTCCTTGTTTCCAGCACTGAAGACAAAGAGAAGTGCAAAGGAAGTGATGGTTGTTTACCAGCTTTGACTGACAGAGCTATTGCCTTCTTGCAGTTTTGTAGCTGAGGTCATCATGCTGAGTGTAATTTTTGGGACAGATGGTGGAATTGGGACAGACAACAAAGAACAGATGGCCTATGAGAAGTACCAGAATAAAAACATGTGGTTTGGAGCTAGACAGCTTACTCCTTTCACATTAAACAGTTCAAGTGTTAATCTATTTAATTCAAAATTTACATTTTCTGTGAATGTCTTATAAAAGCTGCAGTTAGTACCATTCAGATATTTGGGCTCAGAATTTTGCATTCAGAGGTAAGTATTCAAACTTACTAGGGGAAAATTAAAAGTCTTTTTCTTTTTCTTTTTTTTTTTAATTAAAATACTTGTTGAAAGTGGTGAAAAACAATGTTGAAGGATAGGCATTGTTTTTTCAGGGATATACAGAAAATTTAAATATAATTTAAAAATATTCTTCATTGGTTTCCACTCTTCCCACTTGTTCTGCTACAGAAGACTGGTTTTTTAGCTAAAGGTGAAGAAAAGTGGTACTTTTATACAAAGGTTGTCTTCACTTGCTTCTGAGAGTGAGACAATCAGCATTAAGGGGTATATTTCAAATCCAGCCTTATCCATTTCAGATCAGTTGGAGCACCATATAAAGAATACAATCAGAATACAATAGAGTGGTATCACTGTGTCATTCAGGTACAAATTTGGAGGGTGCTTTGTGAGTGGTGCATCTGAATGAGCTTGGTATTAAAGCAGTATGGAATGGGATAAGATGTGCATGGGCCAGAATAAAAGCTCTTCTTCAAAGAGGATGTTAAACAATGCTTTTACTCTTGCAAATACAAATTCAGTAAAATCACACTGATTTTCATAGTTGAATTTATACAGGCTTTTATACATCAGTGATTCCTTAGCAGTTCTGGTCACAGAAGTTTTATGGAAGTAACCATTGATTTTTTTATTTTTATTTTTACTTTTTACCGGAGAGATCTTTGAGGATCTCTAGTGGAGTAAGCTGCAGAGAGCAATAATATGTTGTTCAGAGGTCTAGTCTTCTGTATTCTTATAAAAAAACTTCATAAAATGCAGGTTTAGTCTTATTTGCACTGCTACTAGCATACTTTACCTGTTTCAGTTGACATATTGGTGCTTAGTGTAGATTACATGATCAGAGTCAACAATAGTATGTTTAAATGACACAACCAAATTCTGATTACTCATTTTAATGAAAAAAACCCAGGGGGTTCATTCAAAACAAAATGAGTTGAAGAGAACTGGACAGAAAAATTGCCAAAAATTCAGTGACTTTCAGGCCAAAGTGAAGAAACCTAATTAACACTACCAAGGTTATTATTTCAACCAGCAGCTGTTTCGTTATGAACTTCTCCTGAGTTTAGTGGAGTTGGTTAGAGAATGCTTATAACAAAACCAAGGTCATGGGTTCAATCTCTCTCTGTGCCATTCATGTAAGAGCTGGATTGATGATCCCTGTGGGTCTCTTCCAACAGAAAATATTCCGTGAAAGCTGTGTTCTATACACGGAAGAAAAAAATTGAAGTTGTCTTGCTGGAACCAGCTTGTTCTCTGGGTGCTAGGATACTGTCAGATTTTTGGTTTTGGTTTCAATTTAGTTTCCACAAATACTGATCCACTTCTGCAAACTGCTTTGAATCTTTTTTTCAATATAGGTCCATTTTATAAAAGACTGATACACTGCCTCTCTGATTCAATAGCAGTATGTGTTATTGAATAACATGGAAAATGATGTCTACTTGGTTTATAAGGACACCAGTGAAAAGTGAAAAGGTCTGGAGATCAAAGCTTCCATTTCATATAAGCCCAAAACTACATAAGAAATTCAGCCTTTGGAAATTGAGAATCCCTGTTTCTGATCAAGAACCAGCACTGCAGATTCTGTCCTCCAGTGTTACTGCAAGCAGTCAAGTTCAAGACAAACTAAAGCTTCTGGTCCAGAAATATATTCTATTTGCCTGAGAATTGATAAAGAAGATATGGCCTGTACGTAGGTCTTATCCTATCAGTATTCAGCCCCTGCTTCTCCCTCATCTTCCTCCAGCTAACATCATTCTGAAGAGTGCTCAGAGAGCAGCTGCTGCAAGATTGCAATCTCTGTGCCCCCTAAGCTTTCCTAAAGTCTCCAGAGATGTCATGGACACATTTTCTACATAGGAATTATAAATTTTTCTGAAGATTCTCCCAATGCTGCATGGAATCCTAAGTGTCTGAAATCCGCTCAACGTGCACCCAGCACAACAGAAACAGGTACATCTGAACTGTGGGAGGAGGCAAGCTGGGTACAACAGGGATGGTTTCCTGTAGATCCAGTGCCCTGCACGATTCCATGGCAGGCAGATAACATGAGGCAGTTAACATTGTTTATACAACCTGCCTAGAAGCACCCCTCTGTTTTGCAATTTGTTACCACAGCTCTTACCAACAGTTACACAAATTTCTCATCAGTAAACATAGGCACAAGTGGCCCATTAATACTAACTGCAGGAAAAGTGTGATTATGCCAGCTAACCTGTGTAAAGGGTATGTTTTATTGAGGACTCAATAGATAATAATTACTCCCAACTTTAATTATGAGGTAGAGAAATATTGTAATTATTTTGCATATGGTAGAACTGAGAAAATAAATTACATTTTCAAGGCTACTCAGAATGGAAATAGACTAGATTAAAGCATTACATAAAATTTCTGTGGACTTAGCTGTTATATCATGATATCTAGATTGAGTTTGATGGGATTATTTCTCTTAGAAAGCTCTCATGTAGATCAACAAGTTTTAAACATAAGAAGAAATGTTTGCTGTCTTCAGACTATCAGGTTACACAGTTGATTCAGCTGTTGAAAATTTAGCTAAAAAAGTAACTATTAGTACTTTTCCTGCCCTTAGAGAGCAGACATGGCAGTTTATTTTCTTTGCTAAACCACCTTTTAAAATGTGTTAACCCTGCTGACACTTCTGTCTTTCCTGCTACCTCAGCATGCATCAATCTGAATCTCAAGTTTTCTCATGAGTTAGCCACTCACATAGTATTTGTTAAATTGAATTCATCTGTATTTAACATCCACGTTAAACATCATTCCACAGCTGAGGGCATCTCAACAACAGCCTAACAACAATCTCTTAACATTATTTAAGTAACCCTCCACCTTCGGGATGTATTGATTCATATCTGATGGGAAGACAGGAATCATCTCTTTCAGTTCATCCCCAGATCCTCGCTCAGAACTACAGTTCACAGGAATCACCAATGCAAAGTGAAACCAAAGGAGCTGTTGGCCTTTGGCAACTGTTCTGTGGTGTCTCACGTGAGGCTCTGGCATGACCACGCTTTGCGTGAAATGCTGAGCCTGGTTGGCAGATTATTCTTTCCCTTCAGGAGGAGCAGCCAAATATTTCCAATCCCCTCCACTCCTCTCTGACATGCATTGGCCATTAAACTCCCAGCCTTTCAAGAATGCAATCCCAAAGCCTTTATCTTTAGATTCGACTCTCCATGAAGCGAGGATTTGTGGCAGTTTCGGCTACCAGCTGGGAAAGATATTTTCCTGCCTCCTTACTGACACTGTAGCTTCTCTTTCTGCCATCTAGTACCATTCTTCTTCCCTATTTCTAGAGGCCTAAATGCAATAAAACTTATTTGTTTCCAGGGGCTTTTAACTGCATGTTTCCCATGTGCTTCTTGAGTTCAGGAAGGAGCATCTTTCATGTTAACCTCTTTCTGCTTTTCACTACCAGCAACACATTTCTTTCAAATAGGGGCCAGAACTTAACCAAAACCATCCAAGCTCAAGGTTCCCATCTGGAAACAGACCCAGCATATGCAAAAAAAACCAAAACTGACAGTGAGGTTGTGATACTATCTTTTTGTTGTTTTGTGATTCTGCCTTCTCTAGCTCATACAAACTCTTAAAAGTTTTCTTCCCTTAACCGTCCTAGAACACTGGCTTGTTTGCTGAACTTCAATTGTTCACACTTTTCTGTATGAAGCTTCATTTTCAACCTCTTTCCACTTAGGTCATCCTGTCCCCATGTTAATCACAGTAATGATCAAGGCCACCAACTAAAGTAGAAAATTTGGGCACCCTGTGCCTTCCCAAATAATAAATCTTTAGACTCACTCATGAGCCAGCTGCCAGGCAAGCCACACACCATTACTAAATGAGGCAAACCCAACTCTAAGAAATTAAATTTCCATTCTTTGCTTGGTTTTTGGGTCCCTACAAACTTCACTCAGTATCTTTATCTCATGGAGGAACGTGTCATCTTCACTTTGATCCGTTTTCCTGAATAAAGAGTTAAGTGGTGTATGTTCATACATATCAAATCTTCCTTAAATGTTAAAGAGAGATGTGTGTAATTACTCAGCCTCACTCATTTACTCTTTATTACATTACTCTCCTGGGTAAGGATATACACAATAAAGACAGAGTGAGAAAGAGGTTTTGGTCTCTTGAGAGGGGCTGTTGATAAAAGCTACAAAATGAGGATTGGAAAAAAATGCTACCATATGTGCTGATAGAGCACAAGAAAGATTTATTGAAAACCAGTTACACAAACTGAATAAGAGGGCTTTTGTCTGGACTGACAACTAATTGACATGAATTAGATTACAAGATAGCTGCCTCAAAACCTCTATGGCCAGAACTGCTAACAGAAATACCATTAGAGGAAAGTGGCACAGACAAACAGCAAAAAAAACACCAAAAAAGCCCCTTAAAAAAAAAGTTTTGTGCATTACTTTGTGTCCAACAGCTTTTAAAAAGCCAACATGGCCCTCCCTGAGTGGAATCTAGTCCAAAAACGCAGTGAACAAGTTTGTCACGGGAAAACATGAGAATTATTTACATCTGTGATACTGCCATGGCTGGCCAAATTCCTGTCTGCACAGACTGAGCTGCACTTACAGAGAGCAGCACAGTTTTTGACTGTCCTGAGAGCGGGGTCAGGTGAGGTGGCAGCGATAAACGCGTGTGAGTGTGGGGTGTCACTGCTCCCCACCGCTGGGGTGCACAGACTGGGGTGCAGAGCACACTGGGGCCTGTGGAGAGGCAGAATCCACCTTTGCTTCCGTGCAATCACAAAGCAGAGAAATTCTCATGTCTGGAAAAAAATGCATAATTTATCATCCATACCTTCATATCGTAACAGAAGAAATTAACCTAGATGGAAGCCATACTTGTGAGGACACTCAATATTTTAACCTATATCAAAAATATATGCTTTGCTTAGAAGGAACAGAACAGGCTTGGTGGTAGAGTTTGTTTTGGTATGATTTATATATTTTATAAAACCTGACATGAATTTCAAATGTCTTCAAATCCTTTAATAGTATTTTTTGATCTCAGTGTTCTGCTTTCTAGTATTTCATGAGAACTGATTTTATGAGGTCCAAAAAGAGTGTAAAGTTGAGCTTCAATGGGTTGATTACAAAATTCAGAGTACTGTGGTTCAGAAGCAACAAGGTGTTCAAATACTAATGCTAGAGGCTTAGTTTTGCCTTATAGATCTGGATATATGCTAAAACACGGACCTGAAGTGTCTCTAAGATAAGCCATAGTCTTCCTCCCTCCCTCCCTCCCTCCCTCCTTCTTTTCTTCAGCATTTTCAGACAGCTTTCTGAAATATTGTAGCTTCCCCTGTTTAAGAAATAAACAAAGCACCTTGAAACCAAAGATGATCTTTTTTCTTAAAATATCATCTGAAAAACTCTGAAGCCAATAAACCACAGAGCACAAAATCTGCCTTTCTCTTCATCTGTCCTGCTGCCCTACTTCAGGTGTGTTCCCTCAAGTGGGATGGGAATAAAGTTGCAGGTGGAATCTACAGTGGTGAATTATTTGGATTTACCACTTATTTCAATGGGACCAGAATATTTTTGGGACAGAAGGCTTTGAGTCTTCTCTCCAGAAATCTTAATTATCTGAACTGAGGAAAATGTAGGCATAAAAAAAAGAGAAATTTTTCACCAGAATATGTTTTAATATAAATGAAGCAAGTTAAATCTATTTTTACTGAAGCCTAAATTACTACTAAACTCACAAGGAAGAAAAGTTTTCAGCATATTCTATATTTGATACTACTTCTAAATTGATTCCTTGATGGGAACATGTTGTATCAGGACAATTGTGTTCATACTGGCTCTTATTAGTTTTTTTTGGTTTTTTGGGTTTTTTTTTGTTTTTTTGTTTTTGTTTAGTTTTGTTTTTGTAAACCAGAAATCAATTGGGCATAGAGAGGACAAAGGCACACAGCAAGTGAAATACATTTTTTGTTATGCTTTTACAACAAAGTTGGTTTTGGCATGCTAATTTCAGTTAAAGTATGAATAAATATACGTCATCTATTTTTGGACTTGAGTTGTGCTAAGAATCAATTTTAAATCAGAGCTCAGCCTGAACTATACAGATGGGATCTTATAACACTCCTCTCTTGGGATATAGTTTCCCCCATAAATGTCCATTCAGGGGCAGAGAACTCAAAGCAGAATAGCTGTTTCGTGCAGCCTCTTACTCTCCTCATCATCATCAAAAGCAGTTGAAGCATTTCAGCAGTGCAACCAGAAGAGCATAAACTGGTTGGGAAGAAAATAAGTGTAAAAACTAAGAATATTTTCAGTCTATTTCCCATCACAATTTATCAACATATACCCATGTGCAGCTGTTCAGATTCTCTTTCACTGGTGGGCACACAGGGCGAGATGTGCTGCAGCCCTGCCTATCCCCACCACTGCAGGCAGCACTCTCCTCCCCAGTGATTTGTGGCTCCCTCCCAGGTGGGGAATGGTAAGGGAGGCTGTGGTTGGCAGATGAAAAGGGCACTGATAGCTGCAGACTGTAGGACTTCATGCCTCAATACTGCCTTCTTGTTCACTAGCATGGTACAGCAGTTAAGTGACCATGTCATCAATAAAAAGCTACCAGTAAAGAGCTGTACTAGGGAGGGAGAGGGAGAGATCCTCGCCATAAACATCGAAGGAAGGTACAACAGAACAGCAACCAAGGAAACAGTCAAGTGTCTCGCATGGTTAAAGCAAATTATTGGGAAATAATAGGTCCAGTGTGTGGACCTACAAAGCTATAAGAAATTGAGATGGACATACAGCATTTCTCTGGAATGCTTAAAGAACCCCCCAGATAATATATGAAATTATGCAGAAGTTGTTTTTCCTTTTATAGGTAATATCAGATATTTAATCCAGCTTAGAGTAGGCATTTACATACTTCTAGCCCTATGACCTCTATACCAACTCCACACAGGACTGAGGGCCTCTGGACAGGGAAAGTGAGGACTAGGATAGTCCAGAAGCAGGGAATAAGAATGTCTTTACAAACAGTCTCACTTCTTTAGTGCAGGACAGCACTGGGCTGAGGGAATGGCTTCCTTGGAGGAGTCCAAGCAATGCCAGCCTAGCAGCTTTGCTGTTTCTTTGAAGACACCGTCCCACAGCTGAGGTTTCAGAGTACCTGTAAGACCAGAGTGCCACTGCCAGAGATGCGATACAGCCCCAGCATGGAACTCGCACATGGATCCAGCCCCAAAAGTCCAAGAGCTGCAGGTTGGACATGTCTGTGAAGTCCCTGTAATCAGAGGAAAGACAGATCTGTGGTTAAGCTGGTAGTCAGGGACACACAAATTCCAAATTGTCCCACAGCCTTCTCATTGGAACTGGAGCAATTCACCTCATCAGCCTGTACTCTGGTTATACAGTAAACATTGAAAGATTTTTTTTTTTTTTGCCTGGTTACCTGATCTTTCAGAGCCCAAAGTCTTCAGGATGCTCTTCAGAACTATTCCCTCTGCAGGTATGTGGTGTGTTAATGTACAGGAGATTGAGGCTTTCAGGCACTACCTTACTAGAAATATGTAATAGTTGGTGAAACCTAAAAAAGCACACTGAGAGCAGAGCTAAGATGACATAAGTTAAAGGTCAAGAAGCTTTTCCAGAAAAGTAAATATTCCAGAAGACATATAACTTGCTTTTTGTTAAACTAAATATTATCGCTTTTTAGTTTTGAGAGGATTAAATGTGGGTTTTAAAAATTCCAAATATTTACAGAGTGCCTGAGAGAGCAGCAAAATGCATGTATACAAAAGTCCTTCAAACATTATCCTTCATTAATATCTCTACTAAATTATCATCTGGAAACACACAAATAATATCAGGGCTTGGACATAATGTGTACAAGACTTTGTAACAAGGACATTCTTGTGTGTCAAAAGGGAAGCACTTCTGTCTTTGTGCTGTTTATCAAGGCCATTTAGAACTTGTGATAACTCCAGCAGAATGTAGCTCTTCTTATCCCCTGATTCAAAGAGGTTTTTATTGCAGACTCAGCAGTGTAGGGCAGGACTTACAGCTGAGCACTTTCCTTTTATTCACCAGAGAACAACAGGAGAGACACAAAATCGTGCTCACATATTCTAGACAGTTACACTTAAAAATAGGAAAGAAATTCCCTGCACACGCTGCAGCTTTCATTGGTTATAAATATTTCCAGTGGTCTGCAAGTGTACCTGTGAAGTACAAAAAGGATCTCACACAGCATTTTAACACATTTACAAATGAAAGAGGCACATATTTCCCCTCCTGCTGGTTTTTCTTATTTAGTTTTTTATCTATTTTGCCTTTACCACTATGAAGCTCTCAGATAATTTCCCCTGAAAACTACTCTTCTCTGAAGGCTAATGTCAGCCTAAACATTAGGAGTCAAATGTTTCATTCCTGAGGTTTTCAGTATCACAATAGCTCATGGGAGCATCTAGAGAGTGCAGCAGAGATAGATATGGTGTTTCAAGCACTTGGAAATATATTTGCCTCAAATTGCACTTCTCTGTTATCTGTCACCTGTCACACCCAAGTGTTTAAATCAGATAACTCACTTCCTATGCCTTTCTTAGTGCTGACAAAAATTTCACATGTTTCACACACAAAGTTTGCAGCATTCCCTCACCGAGTTTATGGAAACTCTATCACCATTCAAAGCCCTAGACCAAACCCCACTGGGTTTGCAAATTTAACCACAGCTCATTTAGTTGAGAATCCTTTTGCTCAGAGACAAAAAACTATGGGGACTCCTTACTTAAAGGTCCTGGCTTTGATTTGTGTCTTCTCCAGCTGTACACAAGTGAAGAAGGAAGAGAGAGGTACTGAAGGAAGAGAGAGCTACTGAAGAAAGAGTGTTGGAAAAAGATGGAACTCCACCAATTCAAATCCATCTCACTTCTGTTCTGACAGGATAAAGCTGTCAATACTATGAAATTACCTCAATAATTAGTCCAACCTTCTCCAAGAAAACTTAAGAATCAAGGACCTAGAGTTGGAAAATTAACTTTTTTTTTTCCCCTAGACATGGTTAGTCTATGTAAATCTGCATAATTTTCTCTAAATCTTCACATATAATGTAGAGGAAATAATCTGTGCTAACCATATCTGTGACCTCTATTTTTGTCCTCTTAAAGGATCTTATAAAAAGCAGGCACACCAGAGGGGAAATTGGACCTACTGAGCTCTCCAAGGACTAAAAATGCTTCATTTAAGGATTTATCTTTTTAAGAAAACAGTACTCATTGTTCCTTCTGAGCTGTCCTGGTCAAGAACAGGAGGTGGCAGGAAATCATTAGGCAAAGGATACATATGGGTCATAGGTGATATTTTTGAACTATTCTCTTAAAATACTTTGAACTATTTTGACAACATTTTGGGCAGCTGAAATACAATTGTGTGGAAGATTCTCTAGGCTGGCAGACAGCAGCCTGCTCCCTCCCCCTTCCCATTTAGGCACTGACAGCCATCTCCTTAGATCATTACTGAGTCTAGCCTGTTTTCTATGTCAGCATCAAAAGCCATCTCTTTGCCCACTTTTCCTCTGTAGAACTTCCTATTATCACATCACTAATACAAGTTCACTGACAGCCAAACCTCCCAAACACTGCTATGAATACCACTCTTTTATCTTCTTTATCCTGCTATGGAAAATAATACATTGCGGCCATTTTAATAAGCACCTTTGTGGTCAGACTGGGTCTTTCAAAAGAATCATCAAATTATTCATTGGCAATACATTTTATAATACAATTTCTGTGTTCTGGAATAATGTATAGGCCTATGTAATTTTGTCAAGATGATGACTAAATAATTATACTGAGGAAATAATATCTATACCAAGCATATGGAATCTATAGGATATGAGGCAAAATTCTCTTCTTTGTTTACCACTGTTCTTTCTCATTAACTGTGTCTGTTGTGGGATCCTTTTTTTCATCCCACTCAGTAAATGGAGAATTTTAAACTACGGAAATAGGTACAAAAGCTTGCAAGGCACAGTGAATTCTCTAGATGCAGAATTCTTCTTGTTAAGTAACAATGTCTCTCTGTAGATATGTGCATGATCAAATCTCTACTTGTATGTGTTTTAGAGGGGAGCAGGAGGGATGGTGCTACAATCACTGCAATAGGCCTGAATGTTTCAGAAAAACCCTCAGCTTCATCCACCTGGCCTTTCTTCAAAGCTGTGTGTTTTACAAGTACAGGAGGATTCCATTTCTTAGTCAAGATTCCAAAATGCCCTTTCAGATGCACACTCTGTAGTGTCTTTGGGGATAAAGAGTTAAATCTCTGCTACTTGGTAGAGGTTGGGTACATCAAACAAGGGTAGATTGAGAATTGTACCATAAACTTCAACGACAATGATAACAAAAGACTTGCAGTGGAACCTGCCTGGGTTTCATAATGTGTTTTGTGCGATCAAGACCTGCAGTGATGAAGAATATCAACAGCTTTAAACTGCTGAGAATCATTAATTCCAACCTGGAAATAACTAGAATGGAAAAACAAGGAATCCCAAGAGAGTTGTTCCATAGTACTTTGAAGAGAAGAAAAAGACAGTATTGCTCACCTTAGTGTGAGCAATGCTCAGGACTGGTCACCGAAATTCTCCTTCCTCAGGAATGCATCCTGCATTGCAGCACAAGTGCAATCTGTGCCTGGGATTGTCTGCACTTTGCCATTCTACAAATACAATTACTTGCAGAAAAGGCAGTGTTTTCTGGGTATGTAAGTGATCATAAAAATACACAAGAGCTGTCACAAAATAAGAAAGTGTTTAAAATGGATGAGATTTCCAATGGCCAGACCATGCAATTATTTCAGCAGTCTCCCTACTTCTAGCATATGTATCACATTTGTTGCTGCACCCAGCTTGAAGTGTACCTTCACTCCATAGCCTAATTACATAAGGGTGGAAGAAATGAGTTCAAATCTGTCCCACATCTTCCTTTCTGCCAGTCAGTCAGCTGGAAGAAGACTCCAGGAGAAGGACCAGTCTGCTGCAATACCCCTCAAAGGGCATATTTTTGTCACCTTGGTGGATACATCAGTGCACAGGGTAATGTACCAATTTCCCCCGAGCAACATGAGAGCTGGAGAATGATGGATAAACACCAGTAGATCCCATGACTCACTTCCCTGAAGCAGGGAAGAAAAGGGTAAGGAACCCTTTAGAGATAACCTAGCCCATATTTCGGGACTATCATATCTCTTTCAGAAATCAAGGTGTATATCTTCCCCACAAGCCTGCAGAAGTGCTTACCCTCACAGATGAGAAACTCCCTGCCCTACTGTGCCTGCATGGCTTGTGAAAGGAGCACAGTCTGTGCAGGACTTAGCCATTGCCACATCACAGGGTGAATAGACTCTCAGACATGCATATTTATATGTTTCCAATCCTTCAAAATTATTTATGTTTCCAAGCCTTTATAAAAGTAATAGTTTTACAGTGGCTTTGAATGAATGACAATAACAAACAAATAGTCATTTCTATCACTATGTGTCTTAAAACATAACCTAGAGCACATGGACAATATGCCTTGTTGCACTTTCAGAGATTACTACCAGCATATCTTTTACATTCTTCAAGCAAGATTGAAAATCATGTGGAAGCTTTAAAAGCTCACATTGAATTACTTGATTTATGTTCTTCCACATACATTCATTTTTAGTACCATGCAAATATTTCTATTGGCACAGTATGCTTTGCTCTGGAGAATTTAACTGGATTCACAAATTGTTACAATATCCCTCTGTTAATTTAGTTCTTTCACAGTATATATTAATGGATGATTGTCTAGTAAGAAAAGATAAAATAACCATAGCTTGGAAATTAGATAAAGGTCTGTAACTATTACAGCATTGAAATAATGAAAAAACTTCTGATAGGTTTTTAGTCTGACTACTCCTAGCTACTCACACACCTTCATCAGGTTTTATGGAGGGGATTATCCACATATAGTGACACTGGCTGCAAAGCATGGGTCTGGACCCAATGATCCAAATAGATCCCTTCTGTAGCTATGTTCCAATAAACACGCTGTAAAATTAACAATAGCAGTAAAAAAATGCAATGTTGTAGGTATCTCTGCCTTTTCTTACAGCATATAAAATCTCCTCTTTACAAATAACTAAACTTTCTGAGACAAATATTAAGATTTAATATTCTTGGTTTCACTAAAAGTAGAGTTAAAGGCATTTTATGAAAGACCAGCCCTTTTCCCCAAGCAGGGAATAAACAATGTTTGCTAAACCTTTTTATTCCATGTAACAAAGTTTTGCCCTTCTGGTTTAGTTTAATTTTTGTTTCTACCAAACAGGATGAGCTCAAAGCAGTCAAGCATGCATAAAGGTTAGAACACCCTTGAAAGACTACCCTGTTCTTGCTTATGATCTCCTCCCACAGCTCACAAGCCCTGCCTCTTAGCCTCTTTAGTATTGGTTTTAGGTGTCCAGGATCTCTGCATATTCCTTTTAAGTTTCTGAAGGGGAAAATGAAAGCGTCAGAGAGGAACCAGGTGAAGGAGAACCTTGCAAACAGACAGGGTTTTTTTCAAATATTTATTTTTCTCATCTTGAAGCCTCCAGGTATGTTTGATTTAAGTAACTGAAAGAGCAATCATTCCAGTGGGTAGGAACATTTTCACTAAGCAAACAAGCACAAGAATTAGAACTCTAAAAGTGTTCATGTTGCATCACATTTGGTGTTAGCTAAAGCTTTCCTGCTAACCAGCTCAAGTGAGTTTCCAAGTCAGCTGAGCAGTCTCACAGATATTTTTGTGACATTTTGCTAGAAACTCTGATAAATAAATGGATCTCATTAGAAAGTGGGTGCTGATTTCCGGTGATAACTTTTGCTAGGTTGAGAGACATCTGCAAATATTATCTATTGACTTATTTTTGTACAAAACGTGCTCTGCATACACACATGCTTTGTTCAAATAAATGCTATTGAGACATATGTATTCAGACCTTGGTTGCAGAATTGTGCAAGTGGTTTTTTAAAGGCTAAATAAAGGTCTTTGCATATAGTGGGCACATGAAAATGTCCTAAGGGACTGCATGATGTGTTTTAGCAACACCACTCCAGGAAAAGGCAACAGTAGCCTACAGCCNNNNTCCAGGAAAAGGCAACAGTAGCCTACAGCCAAAGCCCTTTGAATAATTTATCTGAAGCTCATTGAGAAAAATGAGGGGGAAGCATGTGAAAAAAACCCCATAAAAGCTCCCTGTTAAGGGAATGAAAGCATAGTTGTTCCAGGAGCAAAAATGACACTGGTGCCCTCCAGTAATATGGAAGATATTGAAATCCACGGTCCACATTGTAAAAAATATTTAATATATTCTGGTTTTATTTTGTAAGGAAAAGACATAATTCAGAGGCATGGTACACCAGGCTCATAGATAGAAACAGAGGCAGGAATCCTTCACTTTTCATTGATATTAAAAGCTAGCAGGATGAGCTTATTAAAGCTCAGGCTCCCCAAAACTCTTGAACCTTCACATCTTTACTTGCTATCTTCATTCCACAG